>MU279340.1:0-56867 GCA_022385695.1 Xylaria arbuscula
AAAAAAAGTTTAAAAAAATAAATTTAATATTATATAATTTAAAATATATTATTAATTAATTAAATTATTTAATAATATTTTAAATTAAACTTTTAATTTTTTTTAATTAAATTTTTATATAATTTTAACTTTAAATATTTTAATATAAAATAATTAAAAAAAATATATATATATATATATATATAAAAGCTAATAATATTATTTTTTTTATAATATAATATAAATTTATATAAATAATAATTTTTATAATTATTTAAAAAAAAACAGTAATAATTTTTTATATAAAATGTTATATATTAATTAAAATATTTAATTTAATTTATATTTTATTTATTTATTATTTAATTATTTAATATATTATTATTTTTAAATTAAAATATAAAATAATTTTTTTTATTAAAATAAAATAAAATAATTTAAATAATTATAATTTATTTTATATTATTTTATTTAATTATATATAGTTTTTTTTTTTATTTATTATAAATTTAATTTTATTAAAGTTATAAATTTTTTTTTTCTTTAATTTTTTTTTATTATTTTTTATTTAAAAATTAATCATATATAATATTTAATTAAATTTTTATTTAATATTTATTAATAATTAATTTTTTTTAATAAATTTTTAATTTTATAATTTTATTAATTAATTTATTATATTTTTAATATATATATATATAATTAAAAATATATAACGCATTTTTTATTTAAACCGGACATTTAATTAAGCTGGCCACCCGAATTCCCATATAAAAATATACCAAAAAAGCCCGTGCATCTTAACGAATACTAAGGCTATAAACTAATAATTAATATATTTGAAATCCCTACGTAAAGACGAATCCAATGGTATTTTTTATAAACTTACTACTATTTTATTTACTACCTTTTTAAAAAACCACGCTAAAATTTTAGCGTGGTTTTAAGTGCACCTATAAATAAAATAGTAGTAAATTTATAAAAGATACCATTGGATTCGTCTTTACGTAAGGATTTCAAACATATTAATTATTAGTTTGTAGCCCTAGTATTCGTTGAGATGCACGGGCTTTTTTAGTATATTTTTATATAAAAATTCGGGTAGCCAGCTTAATTAGGTGTCCGGTTTAAGTAAAAAATGCATTAATATAATTTTTATTTTTTATTTTTAATTAATTAAGTTTTAAATAAAATATTTTATTTATTAATTAAAAATTATTTATATAATTAATAAATATTATATAAAAAATATTATAAATTTAAATAATATATTATATAAATAGCTTAAAAATATATTTAAAAATTTAAAATATAAATTATATATTAACGCATTTTTTTATTTAAATAAAAAATAAACTTATAAATTAATAATTAATATATTTAAAATCTTTATTTAAAAGGTAATTTAATGATAGTTTATATAAATTTATTATTATTTTATTTATAAATGCATTTAAAACTACGTTAAATAAAATAATAGTAAATTTATAAAAAATATTATTAAATTTCTTTTTACATAAAAATTTTAAATTTATTAATTATTAATTTATAAACTTGTTTTTTATTAAATTATTAAAAAGAAAAATAATATTTTATATAAAATTATTAATATTATATATATTATATAAATAGCTAATTTAATTTAATAGTTTTTTAATAAAACTTTAATAAAATATTTTAAATTTTATTTTTATTTTTATTTAAAACTATTAATTTATTAGCATTATATTATAAATTATAAATATTAATTATAATTATACATTAATAATTAATTAATTTAATTAACGCGACGTTTTATTTAATGCGCATTTAATATATTAACTTTATTATATATAAAACGCATAATTTTTAATTATTTTTATACCTAGCTTTTTTTCTTCTTTTATATTTAATTTTTAATATAATATATATTATTTTTAAAAGCTTTACTTTTTTTATAACGTTTATATATAATAATTATTTAATTATATAATTTTTTTATTTAAAAAACATTAAAAATTATTAATATAATTTATATATAAATTATATATTTATATAAATTAAATAAAAGCTTATATTTATTATAATTAACTTTAATTTTTAATTTATAATTATTATATAAACTATTTAATTAATAATTTTATTAGCTATTTTATTAATTAATAAATTATTATTTAGCTATATATAATAATTAAACGTTTTATAAATTTAAATGTTAAATTTAATTTTTATTATTTTATAATTAATATAATATTTTTAATATTTATTAATAAATATATTTAATTATTATTTATAATAATTATAAAGGTTTTATTTTTTTTAATAGCTTTTTTAATTAATTTAATTTTATACTTGTTTTTTTTTATTAAATAAATTAATATATATTTATATAATAAACTTTATATTAATAAATTGCATTTTTATATAAATTATATAAAGTTATAATAAATTAGCTATAAAGTTTATAAAATTATAATTATTATAATTATTATTTTTTATTTTTATATATTATCGTTAAATTATACGTATATAAAACCTTTTATACTTTAATTATATATAAAATAGTTTTTTTTCTTTTTTCTTTTATAATTAATATATAAATAATATTTAAATTAAACCTTATTTTAACATGAAACTTTTTTTATAATATATAAAAATTAATTTATAATATATTAATTAATTTTTATTTTTTTATATAAATAAGTTTTTTTTAAAAAATCATTTTATTAGCCTTTTTTTACAAAGCTTATATTTTTATTTTAATTTATTATTACGGCTATTTTTTATTAGCTATGGCTTTTTTTATTAATTATTTATTATAATTATTTTTTAAAAGCTATTTATTTAGTTTTTTTTATTAACCATTTAATTTAATATTTTTTATAATTATTTATTTCTTTTATTAAACATTTTTTTATATTTCTTTATATAAATTATTGGTTTTTTATATATAAATTATATTAATAATATATTTAAATGTTTAATAATTAATTTATTATAATTATTTATATATAAGCTTTAATTTAAATAATTATATAACATTTATACAATAGCTTTATTAAAAACTTTAATAATTAATTTAAAGTTTTAAAAGTTATTTATGCAATAAAAATTATAAAGCTATACGTTATTTTAAATGTTAATATATTTATTTAACGTGTTTTATTATTAAGTAATAAATATTATTAAATAATAAAAGTTTTAAATATTATTTAAATTACAACGTAAAAAAACAATTATAATATAATTAAATTATTTTAAATTAATGAAAAAAATTTTTATTAAATATATTTACATTTATTATATAAATGCGCGCATTATAATTAATATTGCTATTTATATTATAATAGCGTGCGCGCGTAAATGCTTTTATTTAATAATTATTTTTATTATTATTATTTTAATTTATTTAATTACTGCTTTTTTTAAATTAAATAAATACTTTATTAATTTATAATTATTTATTTTTTATTTTTTAACGTTTATTAAAAATATAATTAGCTTTTTAAAGCTTAATTATTTTATTTAATATTAATGTTTGTTTATGCAATAAATAATATATAGCTTTTAATAATAAATTATTTTAATGTTTAATAATTTAACTTTTTAAATAAATAGTTTATAAAATAACCTTTTTAATAATAATAAAAGTTTTTAAAACTTAAACAATAAAAAATAACTTAAACTTTAGCAATAATATAAAAAAAATTAGCATAACTTTTAAATTAAATAAAATAAAGCTAATAGTTTTAAATTTAAACGTAATGTTTATAAATATTATTGCTTAAATATAAGCTTTAAAAAACGCAGGTAAAAAATTTTCTTTTAAAATATATGTTATATTTATTTGCATAATATTATTAATTTTAATATTATATGCTTTTTTTAATAAGTTAAAACATGTTATATTTAAAGGCTAAAGTTTATAAAAAAAATACGTAAACATTATTTTAAAAAAAATATTATTTTTTTAGCAATAATTTTTAAATTTTTTTAAATAATAGCTTTTATAATTATTAAAAATAAAAAAACATTTTATATTTATTAAAATATTTAATTTGTTTTTAATTAAAATTATTATTAATTTAATTATTATATAAAATTATAATTTATTATTTAAGTAATAAAAAGCTATTATAATATTAAAAAACAAAATGGGGTTTTTTTTTAAAATAATAAAAAACAATATTAATTAACTTTATAAATTAATTAAATAAACAGCTATAAATTAATTTTAATTGCTTTATTAAATTTATTTAAATTTATTTTGCTTTTTAATATTTATTACAATTATATTAATTATAATTATATTTATTATTAACTTTATTTTATTAAAATTATATATATATATTTTTATAATGTTTTAATGTTTAATAATTTTTTTTATACGTTTATAATATATATTATATTTAATAAAGTTTTTGTAAAAAATTTAACTATAGTTAATTTAATAATTTAAACGTGTTTAAAAAGCTAACATATAATTTATAAAACGTATTATTTAATATTTTTTAATAATTTAATTACCTCGTTTAATTAATAATCGGTCGGTTATAATTTAAATATAATACACTTAAAAAAAACGCTTTTAAATTTAAATAAATTATAAACTATATAATCGCTTGCTTTTTAAAATTAATTAATTTTAACTTTATATTTTTATTGCCACGCTAAGGTATAACACCGGCGATTTTATAGCAAAAGGTTTTATTAAAAACGCTATATATTTTTATAAGCTTATAAATAAAAATATAATAGTTATATTTAAAAGCGCTAATAATAATTAATAACCTAGATTTTTTTAACGCATAGTTTATTATTATAAATAAAAAAAATAAAGTTTAAATAATAAAAAATAAAAAAATTTAAAACTTTTATTATTTAATAATAAAATATATTAACGATTTTAATTTATATTATTAAAAAACTTTTTTTAATTAATTTAGTTAAATTTAATATATAATTACCGCTTTTAAAAAGCAAATTATATGTTAATATAAAAGCAATTAATATAATAAAAGCTAAGTTTATTTATAAATATAATTAGCTTAAATAAAAAATATAATATATTATATGCTTATAATTATTTATTATAAAAAAAATTAAATAAAACTTTTTAAAAATTATTAATATATTTAAATATATTTATTATAACTTAAATAAAATTATATATATATTATATAAACTTAAAAGCTTTACGTTTAAAAATATTAACTTAATATATAGTTTTTTATTATTTTAAAAAAAACTATTAAAATATTAATATTATAAAATAATTTAATTTATTATATATTTTAAATTTATATTTAACTTTATTAATTAAGCTATAAATTAAATTAAATAAACGTAAAATAATTTTATTAAATTATTTTTTAAATTAAAAAAATAAATATAAATTATTTATATAAATAATTATATAAATAATAATATTAAATATATAAACTTTAATTTTATTAAAATTAAAGGTTTAAATATATTTAAATTAATTATTAAGCTATTTATTTTATTAAAATTTATAATTTTATTTATTTAAACTTTTAAAAAATATATAATTATTAATTTTATTAAATAATAATATTTTAAACGTAAAAAATGCAATAATTATAAACGTTAACATGGTTTATATACAAGCAGGTTATATAAACAAGCGGGCTATTTTTCATTATATAATCATGTTTAATTATTAATAATTTTACAACTAATATAAATATTATAAAAAATCAATCGGATTTTATTTTATTACTTAATTTTATATCTTTATTATAAGTTTTTAAATTGTGGCCGGTTTTACTGCACTGCTTACATTGTTGTTAGCGCGGCACACTCGGCTTATCACTACTACAATTTTTTAACGTTTGCAACCGTGCTAACTTTTGTGCATTTTTTTAGGCAATTAAATTTGTTGCATTTTTTACAGTAAAGCTTTCTTTATTTTGTAAGCGCTTTTTTTTGCCTTTTTAGCGTTTGCTAAACGCTTTATTTGCTTTGCGAAGCTTTTGGTTTTTATTGCTTATAAGTGTAAGCTAATAAGCTAACATTTAATTTAACTTCGCAAGCTAATTAATAGCGTTTAATATTAGCTTTAGGGAGCTTTTTTAATAACTAGAGATTTGACTTTTAATTAAATCTGACTAGGCGCTTGCTTTTTTAGCTGTTGTTGATGTTTGAAAGACCTAAGGTGTAGGCAGGTCGAGAGTATCCGGAATTAGTGTTAGCAACTGTAACCGCATATCTAGCTTTAAAATCATGGCCTGCAGATCGTAAAGCATTAAACCTAACCTTTGAAAACTTTTTAAAATGTTTAATTTTATAAAAGTGGCAAAATAGGCTTTTTTAAACGCGATAAAAAACTTAGGCTTGGTGATATAATTAACGTGTAATTTAATAAATTTATTAATTTTGCGACCGTTTGCCTGCTTTAACACACTATAAAAACCCACGTCGAGTGGTTAAATAAAATGCAATAAGTAAAAAAGCAGAGAAATTATTATAATTTTTTATTTTTTGCAATACTTTTTAAATTTGGCCGATATATAACTTTTATGCTGGTTTAACACTAACAAATAATATGCGCTTACTAATATTAACGCAGTGTGTTTATTAAAATGCTTTATTTATTTTAAGCTAATATTGTTATTTGTCCACTTATTAAAACTGGCATTAAATACCCAATCGGTTAAAAGGTTAGTATTTTAGTACTAATGCTTAAAATAGTAGACTTTTTAAAAGATAAAGTACGGCGGGATATACCGACCGGCCGAATTAATACAATAAATTGCTGTTAATCATTCCTTATTACCGGGCTGCACTGCTTTACGCTTTTTACGTTAATTAGCGCGTGTAATAACTATATATAAGCAGATTTGGCTTATTATAAACCCAGTTTTATTAAAGTTTTAAACATTGTTATTATAAATACCGTATTGGGTTTTAACACGCATATACCGCTTAAACCACGCACAAATTATATTTAAATCTTTGCATAAAGCCTTTTAATAGTTGTAAACACGCGTAAAGCGTGTTTTAAGCTTTTTATAACAATTAATAAAATTATACACCTATTGCTTGCTAATAAGTGGTGCGTTATATAAGTTGCATAAAAAATCGGCTATATTTTTAATAATAGCATAAGCTACAAAATATCTTCGCTTATTAAAATTAAAAATATATTTAAAAAGCACATTTTTTTTAATAAAACTAAGTTTTTGCATATTGGCGTGGGTTTTGTCTTTGGTAGTATGTTTGTTTATTTTGGCTTGTAGTGTGCTGCGTGGAATATTGTATATTTTGCAAACGTGTCGAACGCTAATTTTTTAAAACGATTAAATAGCTTAAATTGCTAGCTGCAATTTAGCTTCTTTAAAATTGTTAAACATTGTGTTGTTGTAAAGTTATTACGCGATAAAACATAACCGGACGCATTAAAGTGAAAAGTAGCCCGCTTGCTTATATAGCCCGCTTGCATATAAACCACGTTATAATAAAATTAATTATTAATTTACAAAAAATATATTAAATTTAATAAAAAATAACTTTTAATATTTTAAAAGTTTTATTTATTTAGCATTTTATATATAATTAAAAACTTTAAAAAATAATAAAAACTTATAATTATTATAATTAATTTTAATTTTTAATTTATAATTATTATATAAATTATTTAATTAATAATTTTATTAATTATTTTATTAATTAATAAATTACCATTTAATTATATATAATAATTAAATGTTTTAACGCATTTTTATTTAAATAAAACATTTAATTAACTTAGCTATTTACGTAATATATATAATACCAGTAATTTTATATAAAGTATTACTTGCTTTTTTTTTAAATAATTTAATAAAAAGTAAATTTATAAATTAATAATTAATATATTTAAAATCTTTATTTAAAAGGGAATTTAATGATATTTTTTAAAAATTTACTATTATTTTATTTATAAATGCATTTTAAACCACGTTAAAACTTTAATGTAATTTTTAAAATAACGCTAAATAAAATAATAATAAATTTATAAAAATTATCATTAAATTTATTTTTAAATAAAGATTTTAAATATATTAATTATTAATTTATTAGTTTATTTTTTATTAAGTTATTTAAAAAAAAAAAAGCAAATAATATTTTATATAAAATTACCGGTGTTATATATATTATATAAATAGCTAACTTAATTAAATGTTTTATTTAAATAAAAAATACATTAAATTTAATATTATTTTTTAATTTTTTTTAATAAATTTTATTTTATAATTTATATTTAATTAAAAAAATAAAAAAATATTAATATTTATTTTATTAAAGTTACGTGTTAATAGTTAATTAACTTAGTTAGCGCTACGTTTTACTTAGCGCGCACTTAGCATATTAACCCCGTTATATATAAAACGCGTAATTTTTAGCTACTTTTATATCTAGCTTTTTTTTCCTTTTTATACTTAATTTTTAATATAATATATACTGTTTTTAAAAGCTTTGTTTTTTTTATAACGTTTATATATAATAAACTAAGTATTACTTTTTTTATAAAGGCATTAAAACTGCTTTTTTAATTATTTTTTACCCGAATTTAAATTAAATTATTAATTAATTGAAATTAATATTAATGATAATAATAACGCGTAACGTTAATAAACGAGTAACGTTAAAAAAACAAGCTTATAAAAAGGTTTATTTTTTATTTAATAATATAAATAAAATATAAATAGTGTAAAATAATTTATAAATTAAAGCATAATAACAATTATTAAAGGTTTTTTAAATTAAAATAGCTATAAATATAATAAAAATTAAAACTTTAAATTAAAATAATAATAAAAAATTAAAAAAACCATATATTATTATAAATAAATATAAATTTTATTAAGCAATTATTAACTTTATATTTATAAATAATTAATATTATTATAATAAAAATAATTTTAATTATAAAATTATTATATTAATTAAAAAAAAAATTTATTTATTTATAAAAAATTAACTTGTTTTTTTTATTTTTTTTTTATTAATAAATTAAAAAATTAAATGTTTAATTTTAATAGCTTAATAAATATTAACGCTTTTAAAAATATAATAAAGTATTATTTAATAAAATTTTAACATAAATTTAAATTATATAATATTATAATAATTATTAATATATAATATATTAAAGATTTATATAAACTTTTAAAAAAAATTAAAGTTAAAATAATTAGCTTAATTAAATAAAGTATTTATTTTATAGTAATAAATGTTAAAAATGTTAAAAAATATTAAAATATAATTATAGCTTTAAAAAAAAAGGCAAATTTAAATAAAAGTAAAAATAAAAATAAAAACTATTAATAAATTATTAATAAATTATTAATTTATTATTTTAATAATAAAATATTTTTAAATTTTTAATTTATATTAAAAATAGCTTTTATAAGTTTATTTAAGTTTAAATAGTTATTTTTTTTAATAATTTAATTAAAAATAATATAATATTTAAAGTTTACCATTATAATATATTAAGTTATTTATAAATTAATATTAATTAATTTATTATTAATGTTATTAAAATATTAAAAATTAAATTTAAGTTAAATAATTTAATAGCAAAAAATTTACAATTATATTTAGCTAATATTTATTTTAATAAAATTAAAAACTTTATAAAATTATTAGTTTATTTATAAAATAATTATTATAATGTTAATGTTTTAAAAAAAATTAAAATAAAATATAAAAGTTTATATATAAATAAAAGTTTTTATAAATATATTTTAAAAAAATCTTTTAAATTTAAAAATAAATTTATTTAATTAATTAATAAAATTTATTTTACTAAAATTAAATAAAAATTTTTTTAAAAATAAATGATTTAATTATTTTATTAATAAAATAATTTTAAAATATTTAAAAATAAATGTTAATTTTAATAAACTTTTTAAGTTTTATATTTAAATAATTTATTATTTTTATTTTAATAATTAAAAAAAAATGTTAATTATAAAGCAAAAAAATAATTTAATAATTTTAATAATAATAAAAATATTAATAAAAATTATTTTAAAAAATAAAGTAATAATAATTTTATAAATAAAAAGCGTATTATATTTATCTTTAAATTTAAATTAACTTTAAAAAAAATAAATAAACTATTTATTAAAAAAAAATGCTTTAATTATAAATAAATTAATTATATTATTAAAAATTATTTTTTTAAAGCTTTAAATAAAAAAGCTTATATTAATGCTTTTATAATAAAATAAAAATATTTACATAATAATAATAATAATAATAATAATAATAATAATATAAACATTTAATTAAAAAAATAACTTTAAAAAAAGTTAATTTTTATTTAAAAAAAATAAATTAATAAATAAACTTTTTAAAAAAAAGCTTTTTTTATATAATTATATTATAAATAATAATAAATTTTCTTTATAAATTTATAACTTTTTTAAAAATATAAAAGCAAGCTTTTATATTATTATAAATATTTGTTTTAATAAATAAATTATAAAATATTTATAATTTAAAAAAATGAAAATAATATTTTATTTTATTATAAAATATAATAGCAAAAATAAACAAATAATTATAAAAATATAAAAAAAAATGTTTTAATAAATATTTTTTTTATTGTAAATATATAATATAATATTATTTTTAAATAAAAATAATTTAAAAAATATAATAGTTTGCTTAATTATTAATATTATAAATTAATATTTTTTTTATATTATTTATTAAAAATAAATTAAATAAATATTTAATTATAATATTTAATTTTTTAAAAAAATGCAAAAAAATAAAATAAAATTAAATATATTTTTTAAATAAAAAGAAAATTAAAAAATTATTGCAAAAAAATGCAATAATAAATTTAAAATTATAAATATTTTATATAAATAATAAAGCTTAAAAATTAATAATATTATTAAAATAAAGCAAAACTTAAATAATAATTATTTTTTATTTTTTAAATTAATTTATAAAAAAAAAAATTTAAAAAAATTAAAGTAAAAATATTAATAAAATAAAGTTTAATATTTATAATATATATAAAATATAAAAAAATAAACTTAATTAATATAAAAGAAAATTATTATTTAAAATAATATTAATTAAATATAATAAAATTAAAAAAAAATTATAATTATATATTAAATTAATAAATTAATTAATTATTTTAAAACAAAAAATTTAAATAAACATTATAAAAATTATATTTAAAAAATATTATAATATTATAAAAACTTTTAATAAAATAAATGTTAATATTTTGTTATTTTTTTAATTAAATATAAATTATAAAATAAAATTTATTAAAAAAAAATTAAAAAATAATATTAAATAAATTTAAAATAATTATATTTAAATTTTATTAAATTAAATAATATATTTTTTGCTTTATTTATATTATTTATTAAAAAATTATATAATAAAATATAATTTTATATTAATTATTATAAGCTAAATAATTTAATTAAAAAAAATAAATATTTTTTATTATTAATTAAAAAAAAATTTATTATATATTTTATAAGTAAAAGTTTTATTAAAATTAATATATAATTAATATTTTATATATATTATAAAATATATTATTATAAAATTTTATTATTTAATTTTATTAATATATTTGCAATATTTTAAAAATATATTAATAATATATTATTTAAATATTTAAATAAATTTTATAATATATATATTAATAATATTTTTATTTATTTTAATAATTTAAAAAAATATTAAAAATATATAAAAAAAGTTTTTAATTAATTAAAAAAAGCTAATTTATAAATTAACTTTAAAAAATTTAAGTTTTATATTATAAAAATATGTTATAAACCAACAGCAGGACGGCCTGTTAAAAGACCAAGGTGACCTAACGACCCAATGAGGGGTACCGGGCTGGACCAGGAGACAAGCCACAGCCCAGGAAAGGTCACGTGACCAATGGTCTCTGTGGAGACAACAGAGAACTATAGGTATGTCTTTGGTTTTTAAACAAAAACAAAAGACAAATCTCTAATATTTCTTAAGAAACAGCAAAAGCAAAACGGAATTGGTAAAAAAAAAACTGTTTATATAATAAACCAACGTTTTCTATATATTTAGTTGTAGTTTTTACTTTATAATTTAATTTAAGCATATAGCGACTTTTTAAAATAGCTGTGTAAAAATAATCTCTTAACGACCATTTAGTTACAACCCAACCGTATACGTTTGCACCCTAGGCACAATCTAATACGTAGAGCTTTGAGTATTAACGCCCTTACAAACTAACGGTTTGTTATATTTTAAATTGTTAAACTTACTTAGTGTTTAAAAAACAACTGTGTACAGTTACAATGTTTTTGCAGCAGCCTAAACTAACACTTGCAATGGTGCAAAGTTCCTTAACGCATTTACAAAACAAAATCAAGCAGTTAAAACAGCAAAATCAACAGCTAAAAGCGCAGGTCATAAATTCACCAAAACTTAAGCCTTTTAAGCCAATTAAGCCAACTAGGTTTAATAGCGACCAAAAGCAACTAAAGGGATTTTTAACCCAAGCAAGGGCTTATTTACAACATTACAACAATAGTTTTTCATTAAACAAAAACAAAGTAATAACGGCTGCAAAATTTCTTATTGGCAACACATTGAAATGGTTTCAACCTATAATAAATAATTACATAACAAACAACAACATTAACAATACTAGAAAAGAAACCAAAACAGCATTTAAATTTTATAATAGGTTTGAAACGGCGTTAACTAATATATATAAAAATCCAAAAAAAAAAAACAAGCAGAAAAAAAGCTGCTTTTAATATTTCAAACAAAAGCTGCATACAAGTATGCAGTAAAATTCCGAAAAACAGCAGCTAAAACAACATAGTTTAATAAAAATGCCCTAATAACGGCCTTTTATTAAAGGTTAAAAAATAAGGTAAAAAATAAGTTGTATAAAAACAAACAACCAAACAATCTTAAAACCTATATTGTTAACGCAATAAAAATTAATAACTGGTTGTACAAACAATATTTATAAAAACAACAACAAACCTAACAAATACCTAACTCAGGAAAAAAACAAACCACAAAATCAACAGCATTAGGTACCCATGCAAAACCTATAGAACTAAATGCAACAAAAAAAAAGCAAGACCTAAGCAAGGTTAAGTGTTACAACTGTAATCTAAAGGGACACTACGCCTGGGCTTGCAATAAGCCCAAAAAAAAGCGACAATTTAAAAAAGCAAAACAGGCTTTATTTATAACAATCACTATGCTAAAAATTAGCAACCAATAAAATTAACTATAATAATAACATATTAAAAAAGTATTAAATTGCAACATATGCAAAAAAAAAAAACAAGTGTATTTAAAACACCTTTTTACAAAATAATTAAAACAAGCAAAATAAAACGGATATACTTGCAATTTTATTAATTGCTAGAAATATAACATAAACATTAATAATAAAACCAAACAAAACATAATTACTTAGGAAAATCCTACTTAAATTAACAACAATAAAAATAATTAAAAAGATATTAAATCAAAAAGAGATTTTATATAAAATAAGGTTAAAACCCCAATATATAAATACAAAAAATAGCCTAAAGGAAAATTATGTTTAAAAGGACATACGTGCAGCTATACAAAATATAACTACTAATTTAAATAAAAATAATTAAAAAGCTTTGTAGCTAGATTTATTTAACGAAAAAAATGCTTAGGCAAAACATTTAACGCATAAAAATCTTAAATAAAAAAAGCAAAAATAACAACTGTTTACACGCTAAAGGCTAAAGACAACATGAGAATATGGCCATTTTTAAAAAACGTATAGCAGTACAGTTTAACACTTATAATAAAAGCCGGAACAAATACCAGCAATTAACTTAGCTTAGCTATTGAGCTCATTGCCAAAAAACATTATTATAGCAAGGTTATAATAAGTTAAAAACCAGTAGAATTAATACCAAAAAACAAAAAACACAAACAGATCCTTTGGATATACTGTATAATATATTGTTATATTATCCATTTGCAAAAAAAACTACAACACATATAATTCCCAAGACAACTAAACAGAAAACCTATAACGTAACCCCTATACAAAGCAGATGAAAGGAAGGTAACACCAGTGTACCGAGACCTTTGAGGATTTGCAGTATTTGCAAAAGACCTACAGTGGCCTATAAAATGTATGCAGCAAATCCTACAACTAAAAAACTGCACTAACAACGGATGCAAAATCCATGCTTAGTAAAAAGCAACAAAATTACGCAAAACAATAAAGCAAACACAACAAATCAATTAAAACTAACTAATGTTTAAAGAAAAAAAGCCTAAAAAAGTAACAAATAAACCAGCCTTAATGGCAATAAAACAAACAAACTTTATTAAAAAATCCTTTAAAAAAATAACAAACCTTTATAAAAATGAGCAACCTAACATTATCCAAAATGCAGAAAATAAAAAAATAAAATATTACTTAAACAAAGATATAATAACACGCTTTAAAAAGTTTTAAGCAGCAATCGATACAATTAAACAACTTAACAACATGCTAACACAGGCAACAATTAGCCAAAATTAATCAAAAAATAATAACGGGCAGTTGTAATAAATTAACAATTATTTTTAAAAAAAACCCAAAAGGCTTTATGCCACAATAGCCAAAAAAAGCAAACATATTAAAATCAATTTAATATATTAAAAACATAAGCTATAAACACTTATAAATATAAAAACTTAAGCAAGCTTTATCTTTTTATAAGTTATTAAGCAATTAAACATATTAACAAAGCTTAAAAATAACTTTTACCCACTTTTTCACCGTTAATAAAAGTCCCATTGCATACAAAAATAAAATAATCTTAAAAAAAACTACAGAACTTTTTTTTAACATCCTTAAACACAAAGAACAACTAATGCTTAATATTACAGAAATATCCAAACATAATGTTATTTTAAAAATACCTTGGTTATAAGAAAGCAATCCCAAAATAAACTAAAAAACGGGCCAACTTTAGTAAAACATACCAAAAAGAGAATTAGCCAATAACAAACCTAAAACACAGATATTAAGCAATTTTATCAAACTATTATTGCAAATTTGTATAATAATTAAAAAATCTAAGCTTATACTTAACAACAAAGTACTAATAAAATATTAAAACTACGGCGACATGTTTAGTGAAACACACAATAAATTATTAAAGCATAGTTTATAAAACCATAAGATTTCGCTTAAAAAAAAAGCTAAATTATAATTATTTTTATTATATCACATAAATAAAAAACAACTGGAAAAACTACGAGAATTTCTCAGAAAAAATCTAAAAAAAAAATTCATCCGATTATTAAAATTACCAGCCAGATCATTAGTATGTTGGGTACCACGCAAAACCGGTAAAAATAAAAAACAATGTTAAAGATTAATAGTAAACTACCAAAACGTAAACTTTAAAACAATTAAATTTGTAAAACCAATACCTAAAATTAACAATTTACAAAATAAATTAATATATGCAAAATGGTTTATAGCATTTAACCTATCAAATGCATACAATCAAACAAAAGTAGCATTAGGTAATAAATAAAAAACGGCATTTTGCATATGTTATAAATTATACAAATTTTTAGTTATGCTTTTTAAACTTACTAATGCTTTAGCAACATTTTAAGCGCAAATAACGCATGCTTTACGCAAATTTATTAATATATTTATAATAGTATATTTTAACAATATTTTAATATATTTAGAAAACCTTAAAAAACACTAAAAGCACGTTAAAAAAGTACTAAACGCGCTATAAATTGCCAAGTTAAAAGTAAACCCTAAGAAAAGCGAATTTCATATACAAAAGGTTAATTTTCTTAGTTTTACAATAATTTTAAAAAAAATAAAAATCTAAAAATCCAAAATTTTAGCAGTAAAAAATTAGCTAATGCTTAAATCGGTAAATAATGTAAGGGCATTTATAGGATTTACAAACTATGTTTAAAGCCTTATTAAATAGTTTAATAAACACGCTAGACTTTTTTTAGACCTAATGAGAAAAAACAATCCCTTTAAGTGGAAAAAAGAAAAACAAGAATCTTTTAAGAAAGTAAAGGCACTTATATTAAAAAAGCCTGTTTAAAAGCTTTTTAACTTTAAAAAAAAAATTTGAAATAATAGTTAACGCTAGCAAAAAAGCAATGGGCAAACAATTAGGTCAACAAAATGAAAATGAAAAATTGCACTTAGTGGCATATTTTTTAAAAAGATTTTTAAGACCAGCAAAGCAATATATGCTACTAGACAAAAAGCTTATGGCTATTGTCCAAGCATTTAAGGAATGGAAACATTATTTTTATAAACCCAAAACACTAGTCAAAGTATACACCGATCACAAAAATTTAACTATATTTATAACAACAAAAATATTAAACAAACAACAAATTAAATAGGCAAAGTTTTTATTTTAGTTTAATTTTGTTATTTTTTATATTAAAAAAAAAGAAAATATAATAGCAAATATTTTAAGTTAATAAAGCAACTATAAAAAATTAAAAATAAAAAGCCAAATGTTGTTAAAAAAAACCTAACAAGAAATTATACTTATAACTATAACTTTATTTAATCACAATAAATAAATTGAAAAATTGTAAAAAAACCATGGAATAGTTTTATAGGCACTACTACAATTAACAAATACACTACTAATCTTTAAGCAAAGTAAAAACAAAAATAAAAAGGTTTATTTAAATTTTAAATAATAATTTATAATTAAAAAATTAATAAAAGCAATGTATAAACATTTATTAGCAAAACATTAGAGAGTGTATAAAACGCTATTTTAAATACAAAAGAACTACAAATGCAGAGAACTCAAAAGCATAGTAAAAAAAATAGTTCAAAAATGTGTCTTATGCAAAAAGAGCAAAGCACCACAACACAAACCATATGGATTGCTATAACCAAAACAAATACCAAACAGGGCTTGGAAATCTATTGCGTTTAATTTTATTGTTAAGCTACCTAAGTTAAAGAAACTAATGACCGGAGTATTATATAATTTAATACTAGTTATTATAAAAAAACTCACAAAGTATAGATATTTCATACCTTATTTAAAATTAAGTACAGCAGAAAATTTGGCTTATATAATAATTAAACATATTTTTAATAAATATAAAGTTTTAAAAAAAGCAGTTATAAATAAAAAAACAACTATAGCTTTTAAATTTTATTAATTATTAATAAAAACATTAGGCGTTAAGTATCGGTTGTTTACGGCTTACCACTTATAAATAGATAAACAGACAAAAAGATTTAATTAAACTTTAAAGCAGTATTTATGCTATTACCTTAACAAATAACAAAACAATTAGGTTAAGCTTTTGCTTATAGCAGAATATACTTATAATAGTTTTGATAATAAGTTAATGGAAATGTTTTTATTTATAGCAAATTATAAATTTAACCCGGAAGTAAATCAAACAGCAATTAACGGCGTTATAGCGCCTAAAGTAAAAATATAAGCAAAAGAAATCATAGGTCTACAACAAAAACTACAAAATAAGCTAATATTTTTATAAAACCGTATAAAAGCTTATAGTAATAAGCACAAATTATTAAAGCCAACCTTAAAAAGAAAAAACAAAGTATATCTTT
This sequence comes from Xylaria arbuscula, assembly GCA_022385695.1. Classification (NCBI taxonomy): domain Eukaryota; kingdom Fungi; phylum Ascomycota; class Sordariomycetes; order Xylariales; family Xylariaceae; genus Xylaria; species Xylaria arbuscula. The sequence continues at coordinate 17,603 of MU279340.1, forward strand.
TAAAGCATAATATTAAAATAAAACAACCAAGCAATAAACTTGACTTTAAATAAATCAAATTATTTAAAATTAAAAAAATTATTTTAAAAACCAATTATTAATTTAAGCTACTTAAAAAGGCGAAAATATAGCCAGAATTCTATATTTTTTTTTTAAACCAGCATTAAAAAACGCCAAACTTTAAACATAACTAAAAGTTAAACCAAACAAAGATTTATATAAAGTCGAAAAAATATTAGATTTATGTTAAAATAAAGGTACTTATAAATATTTAGTTAAATAAAAAGGGTACTTATATGCAAAAACTATTTAAAAACTTACAAAAAACCTAAAAAATGTGAGGTAAATGCTTAACTAGTTTTACCAACAACATTTTAACCGACTAAAGCCCAAAAAAAAAAGTTAACCCCAAAAAAAAGTTTTAGGGCGTTTTAATTTATCTTAGGAGAGAACGGTAAAAAAGATTTAGCAGCAAAGCGCCTACGTTTCTTTTTTAAACGCTTTTGCTCCTTTAATTTATTTAGATTTTAAAGGCCACATTAAATAAATTTTACACCTTTTTTATAAAGAAATTTAAACTAACGGTTTAAACAACTTATGCAAGCAAACAATTTTTAAAATTGTTTAGTTGCCTTTTAAAAACGCTGCAACGCTTCCCGTTTCTCTTTGTTTATCCAAGTCTTTTTAGCACAGATTTGGCAAAGGGAATAAAAAAAAACGTAATTGCTATCGCAAGTTTAAAGGTTTGCGTTGTTATAGTTCTTGCATTAACTGCAATCTTTTAACATTTTACAAATAAAGCCCTTGTTAAAACAACGAAAGCAAAGCATGACTTTAAAACCAAATTGCTTAATAAAGTTAAAAAGTTCGCAACAACTTTTAATAAACAACTTTTTGCGCAACTTAATAATGCGACCAGCTATATTTTAAAAAACGAGCGGTTAAAAAAAGAAAAAAAAAAACAACATTACTCACCAAAAAAAAGGAGGGGGCGCACTAAGTATTTATTGCAGACAATAAACCTGGGAAAAAGGGAATAATATTACGAACCAACAGCAGGACGGCCTGTTAAAAGACCAAGGTGACCTAACGACCCAATAAGAGGTACCGGGCTAAACCAGGAGACAAGCCACAGCCCAAGAAAGGTCACGTAACCAATGGTCTCTGTAAAAACAACAAAAAACTATAGGTGTGTCTCTAGTCTTTAAACAAAAACAAGAGACAAGTCTTTAATATCTCTTAGGAAACAGCAGAGGCAAAACGGAATTAGTAAAGGAAAAACTGTTTATATAATAGACCAACATTTCCTATGTATTTAGTTGTAGTTTTTACTTCACAATTTAATTTAAGCATACAGCGACTTTTTGGAATAGCTATGTGAAAGTAATCTCTTAACGACCACTTAGTTACGACCCGACCGTACACGTTCGCACCCTAGGCACAATTTAATACGTAAAGCTTCGAGTACTAACGCCCTTACAAACTAACGGTTTGTTATAAAATATAATTTTTTAAATATATTATAATAATTAAAAAATTTTAAATAAATTTAAATAAAATTAAAGTTATATAAAATTAAAAATTATTTATTATAATAAAAAATATTTAATTATTTTTAAAATTTTATAATTTTTATAAAAAATTTATAAAAAATTATAAATAAATAATTAAACTTTTAAATTAATTAATTAAAAAAAATATAGCTTTTATATAATTAAATAATTAAAAAAAAAATTTAATATTAATGTTAATTTTATAATATTTTAATTATAATTTATTTATAAAAATAAAAATTAACGCTTTAAATAACATTATAATAATATTAAATTAAATTATAATATTTATAATAAAAAAATATTAATAATAAAACTAGCTTTAAAAAAATAAAAATTAAAATTAATTAATTTTTATAAAAAGTTTTTTTTTATTATTATTAATTATAAAGCATTAATATATTTTAATTAAAAATTACGCTTTAATTTACAATAAATTAAATAAGCAAAATTATTTTTAAAATATAATTTTACTATTATATATTAATTAAGCAAAAAAAAATGTTATAATAAACGTTATATTATATAAATAAAAAAATTTATTTATTTAGCAATAATAAAAAAATTTATTAATATATTATAATATTTTAATTAATAATTAGCTTTTTTTTTATAAAAAAAAAGCAATATTATTTAAGTTATAATTAATATTAATATATAAATTATAAGCTTTTATAAAGTTAATATTATAAATTAAATTTATATAAAAAAAACTTATAAAATTTACATTAAAAATTAAAATTTTAAAAATTAAAGTTTTAAAAAAATATTATTTAATTAATAAAGTTTTAAAATAAAACTATAATAATTTTTGCATAAAAATTTATTAATAAAAAAAAAAAAAAAAAAAATTAAATTATTTAAAATAAACTTATTATTTTTAAAAATAAATTAATAATTTTTAATATTTTTTATATTTATATATTAATAAGTGAAAAAATATATAATTATATATTAATAATTTATTTAAAATAAAACAAAATTAAATAATTAATTATTAAAAAATATTAACAGCTTAAATTAAAAAATAATTATAATATATATATATTTAATTATTTAAAATGTTAATTAATTAAAATATTAAAAAATAAAATACTTAGCAAATTATAATTATTATTTTTATTAAATAAAATATAATATTATTTAATAATAAACTTTAAATAAATGTTTAAAAATTAATATAAATATAATAATATATTTATAATAATAAATTAATTAAAAAAAAAACATAAATAATTTTTTATATTATATATATTATATTTGCAAATGTTGCAAAAATATGTTATAAAAAATTATTTAAAATATTTAATATATTTATAATTATTATTATTAATAAAAAGTTTTAATTTATTTTTAATTTTATAAATAAATTATATAAGCTAATAAATATAAAATATATATTTATATTAACAAAACATTATAAAATTATTAAATAAGCTAAAATAATAAACTGTTATAAACCAACAGAAAAACGGCCTGTTGGGAGACCAAGGTAACCAAACGACCTAATAAGGGGTACTGGGCTGGACCAGGAAACAAGCCACAGCCTAGGAGAGGTTACATAATACGCAGCTTTGTGAAGCAATTAAAGCAGATGCTCTAGGAGATCTGTAAAGCAAATAAAGCAAATGCTTTAAAAGATTTATAAAGCAGATAAAGCAGGCGCTTTATGTAATTTATAAAGCAAACAGAGCACAAGAGAATAGTGAAAGAAAAAACGGTTTATATAATAACAAAATGTTCCTTTTGTAATTAGTATAGTTTTTACTTTACAATTTAATTTAAATATATAGCGACTTTTTAAAATAACTATATAAAAGCAATCCTAATTACTTAGTAACCACGCTATAATAACCACTACCTATTATACCTTTTAGCATAATTTATACAGGAGCTTTAAGTATACCACGCTATAACAAATCTAAGGTTTGTTATATTTTAAATTGTTTAACTACTTAGTGTTTAAAAAACAACGCAGTGGTTATTACAATGCCATGTCTACTTTATAGCAAGCACAAGCAAATAATAAATTTAAGTTGTTTAAAGCTTAGTATAATTATATAAAAGCTTAGATTATTAATTTAAAGTTTTAGCTTAAACAAACTGCAAATAATATAAACAATAATATATAAATCTTTACTAATGCTAAGCAACAGCAAAAAAAAACCATTAAACTTTTAAAGCAAAAAGTGGTAAAACTTAACAGTTAACCACAAGTTAAAGCAGCCAAGTTTAAACCCAATAAATTAGCATAATTTAATAAAACGCAAAGTTAATTAAATAAGTTTTTAACTTAAGTTTAGGCCTACGTATGCTACTATGAGCAAAAAATGCCTAATGGATTAAAACAGGTGCTATGTGCGACAAGATTTTTAACTAAAAACGCTATAAAATGGTTTTAACCTATTATGCACAATTATATAAATATTAAAGAAAAAGATCAACAAATAAAAATTAAAAAGGCTTTTGTAAGTTTGGCAGAGTTTGGAAAAATGTTAACCAAAATGTATAAAAACCTAGAGAAACAAAAACAAGCAAAACAAAAATTGTTAAGTATGTAACAAATAAAACTAGCATATAAATATGCTACGGAATTCCAAAAGCAGCTCGGCAAAACCTCATAAAATGATAAGGAAAATATTATAATTATTTTTTATAAAGAACTTAAAAACAAAGTTTAAAATAACCTTTACTAAAAGAAATAACTAAACATTTTAAAAGAATATATTGCAAAAGCAATTAAAATTGATAATTAACTGTTTAAACAAAAAATGCAAAAAAAATAGCGAAGTTAAGGATCACCACGAGTAGCTAATACGAAAAAGGCAAGAACCCCAGGTTTTACGGCCTTTAGTACCCATGCGGGACCTATGGAACTTAATGCAACAAAGAAAAGGCGAGACTTAAGCAAGGTTAAATGTTACAATTGCAATCAAAAAGGACACTACGCCTAGGCTTGCAACAAGCTTAAAAAAGAACAAAAGCTTAAAAAAGCAAAACAAGCTTTATTTATAACGATCGTTATGCTAAGGATTAGCAACTAGTAGAGTTAACTATAGCAACAATACGTAAAAGGAGTGCCACATTGCAATATATGCAAAAAAAAAGGATAAGTGTGTCCAAAGCACCTTACCATAAAGCAATTAAAAAAAGCAAAACAAAACAAATATACTTGCAACTTTATTAATTGCTAAAAACACAATATAAGCATTAATAAAAAAACTAAAAAAAATATAACTTTTTAAAAAAATTTTACTTAAATTAATAATAACAAAAATGATTAAGAAAATATTAAACCAAAAGATTTTATATAAAATAAAGTTAAAACTTTAACATATAAATATTAAAAATGGCTTAAGAGAGAATTTTATCCAAAGGGATATATATGCAGCTATATTAAATGCAACTACTAATTTAAATGAAAATGGTTAAAAAACTCTATAGCAAAATTTATTTAACGAAAAAAATGCTCCGGCAAAACATCAAACGTATAAAAATCTCAAATAAAAAAAGCTAAAACAACAACTATTAACACGCTAAAAGCTAAGGATAACATAAAAGTATGGCCATTTTTAAATAATATATAGCAGTATAACTTAGCACTTATAATAAAAGCTAAAACAAACACCAGCAACTAACTTAGTTTGGCTACTAAGCTTATTGCCAAAAGACATTATTATAGCAAGGTTATAATAAGTTAAAAACCGGTAAAATTAATACCAGAAAACAAAAGACACAAATAAATCCTATAGATATGCTATGTGACACATTAATATATAATCTATCTGCAAAAAAAGCTACAATATATGTGGTTTTTAAAACGACTAAATGGGAGACCTATAATGCAACCCTTATACGAGGCAAATGAAGGGAAGGTAACACCAGTGTACCAAGACCCTAGAGGATTTGCAGTATTTGCAAAAGACCTATAGTAGCCCACGGAATGCTTGCAGCAAATCTTGCAACTAAAGGATTGCACCAACAACAAATGCAAAATCCATGTATAGTAAAAAGCAACGAAGTTACGTAAAACAATGAGATAAACGCAATAAATTAGCCTAAACTAACTAATGTTCAAAAAAAAAAAAGCTTAAAAAAGCTACAAATAAACAATAAACCATTGAAAGTTTACTTAAAAATATAAGCAACTTTTATAAAGACAAAAAACCTATTACTATTTAAAAAGTAAAAGGTGAGGTAATGAGGTATTATTTTAACAAGGATATACTAGTACGCTTTAAAAAATCTTAAGCAGTAATTAATGTAGCTAAACAACTTAACAACATGCTAATATAAGCAATAATTAATTAAAATCAATTAAAAAACAATTAAAAACAGTTATAACAAATCAACAACTAACTTAAAAACCAAAGTGGCTTTGTGCTATAACAGCTAAAAAAGGCAAACATATTAAAATCGATTTAATATATTAAAAACATAAGCTATAAGCGCTTATAAATATAAAAGCTTAGGCAAGCTTTATTTTTTTATAAGTTATTAAGCAGTTAAACATATTAACAAAGCTTAAAAACAACCCCTACCCACTTTTAACCGTTGATAAAAGTTTTATTATATATAAAAATAAAGTAGTTTTAAAAAAAACTGCAAAACTCTCTTTTAACATCCTCGGACACAAAAAACAACTTGTGCTTAATATTACAAAAACATTTAAACATAATGTTATTTTAAGGATACCTTGGTTATAAAAAAATAATCCTAAAATGAACTAGAGATTAGGCTAACTTTAGTAAAATATACCAAAAAAAGAATTAACCAATGAGAAACCTAAGACATAGGTATTAAGCAATTTTATTGGACCATTATTGCAAATCTACATAATGATCAAAGAGTCCAAGCCTATACTCAACAGTAAAATACCAATAAAGTATTAAAACTACGGCAACATGTTTAGTAAAACATACGATAAGTTACTAAAACATGGTTTATAAAACCACAAGATTCCGCTCAAAGAAAAAGCTAAATTACAATCATTTTTATTATATTATATAAATAAAAAACAACTGAAAAAACTACAAAAATTTAGAAAAAGAAATTTAGAAAAAGGATTTATTTGATCTTTAAAATTGCCAGCAGGATCACCGGTACTTTAGGTACCACGCAAGACCGGTAAAAACGGAAAACAACGTTGGAGATTGGTAATGGACTACCGAGACGTAAACTTTAAAACAGTTAAATTTATAGGACCAATACCTAGAATAAACAACCTATAAAACAGGTTGGTATATGCAAAATAATTTACAGCATTTGATTTACCAAACATATATAATCAAACAAAAATAGCATTAAATAATAAGTGGAAAACGGCATTTTGCACGCAATATAAATTATACAAATCTTTGGTTATGCTTTTTAAACTTACTAATGCTTTAGCAAAATTTTAGGCATAAATAACGCATGCTTTACGCAAATTTATTAATATATTTGTAATAGTATATTTAAACAATATTTTAATATACTTTAAAAACTTTAAAAAATACCAAAAACACGTTAAAAAGGTGCTAAGTGCATTACAAACGGCTAAATTAAAGGTAAACCCCAAAAAAAGCAAATTTTATACATAAAAAGTTGATTTTTTTGGATTTGCAATAATTCTAAGGAAAATAAAAATTTAAAAGTCCAAAATTTCAGCAGTAAAAGATTGGCTAGTGCTTAAATTAGTAAGCAATGTAAAAGCGTTTGTAGGATTTACAAACTATGTTTAAAGCCTTATCAAATGGTTTAGCGGACACGCTAAACCTTTTTTAAATCTAATAAAAAAAACAATCTTTTTAAATAAAAAAAGGAAAAACGTAAATCTTTTAAAAAAGTTAAGGCGCTTATATTAAAAAAGCCTATTTAAAAGCTTTTTAACCTAAAAAAAAAATTTGAAATAACAGTTAACGCTAGCAAAAAAGCAATAGGCGGATAACTAAGTTAACAAAATAAAAATGGAAAATTGCACCTAGTAGCGTATTTCTTAAAAAGATTCTTAGGATTAATAAAGCAATACACGCTACCTAACAAAAAGCTTATGGTTATTGTCCAAGCATTTAAAAAATGAAAACATTACTTTTATAAACTTAAAACACTAGTTAAAATATATACCGATTATAAAAACTTAACTACGTTTATGACAATAAAAGTGTTAAACAAACAATAAATTAAATAAATAAAGTTTTTATTTTAGTTTAACTTTATTATTTTTTACATTAAAAAAAAAAAAATGTAACAGCAAACATTTTGAGTTAACAAAGCAATTATAAAAAATTAAAAACAAAAAACCAAATGTTATTAAAAAAAACCTAACAAGAAATTATACTTGCAGCTATAACTTTATTTAATTATAATAAATAAACTAAACAGCTATAAAAAAACTATAAAATAGTTTTATAAACATTACTATTGCCAACTAACATACTATTAACCTTTAAACAAAGCAAAAACAAAAATAAAAAGGTTTATTTAAATTTTAAATAACAACCTACAATTAAAAAACTAGTAAAAGCAATGTATAAACATTTACTAACAGGACATTAGGAAGTATATAAAACACTATCACAAATACAAAAAAACTACAAATGCAAAAAACTTAAGAGCATTGTTAAAAAAATAGTTTAAAAATGTGTTCTATGCAGAAAAAGCAAGGCACCACAACACAAACTATATGGATTGCTACAACCAAAGCAAATACCAAACAGGGCTTGGAAGTTTATTGCGTTTAACTTTATTATCAAGCTACCCAAGTTAAAAAAACCAATGACGGGAGTATTTTACAACTTAATACTAGTTATTATAAAAAAACTTACAAAGTATGGATATTTCATACCATACTTAAAATCTAGTACAGCAAAAAATTTAGCCTATATAATAATTAAACATGTTTTTAATAAACATGGAATTTTAAAAAAAGCAGTTATAAATAAAAAAACAACTATAGTTTTTAAGTTTTATTAATTATTAATAAAAACATTAAGCATTAAGCACCGATTGTTTATGGCTTATTATTTATAAATAAATAAACAAACAAAAAAACTTAATTAAACTTTAAAGCAGTATTTACGCTGCTACTTTAACAAATAATAAAACAATTAGGTTAAGCTTTTGCTTATAGCAGAGTATGCTTATAATAGTTTTAACAATAAGTTAATAGGAATGTTTTTATTTACGGCAAACTATAAATTTAACCCAAAAGTAAATCAAACTGCAATTAATGGCGTAACAGCGCTTAAAGCAGAAATATAAGCAAAAGAAATCATAGGTTTACAATAAAAACTATAAAACAAACTAATATTTTTATAAAACCGTATAAAAGCTTATAGCAATAAGCATAAGTTGTTAAAGTTAACTTTAAAAAAAAAAAACAAAGTATATTTTTTAAAGCGCAATATTAAAATAAAGCAACTAAGCAATAAGCTTAACTTTAAACAGATTAAACTATTTAAAATTAAAAAAATTATTTTAAAAACCAACTATTAATTTAAGCTACCTAAAAAAGCTAGGATATGGCTAAAATTCCATATTTTTTTTTTTAAACCAGCACTAAAGAACGCTAAACTTTAAATATAACTAAAAGTTAAACCAAACAAAGATCTATATAAGGTTGAAAAAATACTAGATTTACGTTAAAATAAAGGTACCTATGAATACTTGGTTAAATAAAAAGGTTACTCACATGCAAAAACCACTTGGGAACTTATGAAAAACCTAAAGGGTGTGAAGTAAATGGTGGACCAGTTTTACCAGCGATATTTTGACCAACCAGCGCCAAAGGGGCGGGGTCGACCACCTAAGCAGAAGGGGAGCCAAGAAAGCCCCAGTCAATTCCAAAGGGAGCTATAGAAAAACCCAACCGGGCTTGTTCCTCTTTTAAATAACGCTGCTTTTTCTTCAAACGTTTTTGTGCTTTTAACTCGTCTATGTTTTGGAAACCCCATTAAGCTATTTTAACACCCTTTTTATAAAAAAACTCGACTTAACGGTTAAAACGAAGAAGGCGAGCCAATAGTTCTTAAGCTCAACAATTTATTTTTTAAAGCTTATCGGAGACCTTACGTTTGCATATTTATAACCGTTGATATTTTGAAATAATATTATATAAAAAATCAATAAAAACGTGGTTTTTATTATATATGGAAAAATTGGCATTATTATAGTTTCTGCAACAATTAACACTATTTAACATTTTACAAAAAAGACCTTTGTTAAAGCAACGAGAATAAGGCATAACTTTGTAGCTAAAAGTCTTAATTGCAGCAAAAGTAGCGCAACAACGCTCTGTGGAGAAAGGCGGAACGGATTTTGCGATACAACCTGCTATGGTAAAAGAAAACTATAAAGAACAGAAAAAAAAAAAGGAAACCTACAAACTTACCGGGACGGAAAAAACACGCTAATATTTATTGCGGACAATAAACCTGGGAGAAAGGGAATAATGTTACGAACTAACAAAAGAACGGCCTGTTGGGAGACCAAGGTGACCAAACGACCCAATAAGGGGTACTGGGCTGGACCAGGAAACAAGCCACAGCCTAGGAGAGGTCACGTGATACGCAGCTCTATAGAGCAATTAAAGCAAATGCTTTAAAAAATCTGTAGAGAAAATAAAGCAAATGCTTTAAGAGATTTGTAAAGCAGATAAAGCAGGCGCTTTATATAATCTATAAAGCAAACAAAGCACAAGAAAATAATAAAAAAAGAAACGGTTTATATAATAACAAAACGTTCCCTTTGTAATTAGTATAGTTTTTACTTCATAATTTAATTTAAGCATATAGCGACTTTTTGAAATAATTGTATAAAAGCAATCTTAACTATTTAGTGACCACGCTACAATAACCACTACTTGTTATACCTCCTAGCACAATCCACACGGGAGCTCCGAGTATACCATGCCACAATAAATTTAAGGTTTGTCACATAAACAAAAATTTAAATTCATGTTTATATTTTTATATTAATTATTATTAAAATAATTAATTTAAAAAAATCTTTGTTATAAATTATATATAAGCTATATTATTATATTAATTTATTAAAATAATATTTTATAAAATAAAAATAAGTTTTTTATGTTTTTTAGCTTTAATTTAAAAAATTAAACGGTAAAATAAAAATTAGCTAATTTATTTACAAAAAAAAAAGCTACGTAAAAATGCATAAAATAAAGTTTAAAAAATAATATATTTTATAAAAACAGCAAAAATAAATTTAATGTATTTATAAAAAGAAATAATTATATAAATTAATAAATTATATTAAAAATTATATTTTTATATTAAAAAAATAATAGTTATAAATTATTAATTATTTGTTTAATAAGCTAAATTATTTAATAATATAATAAAAATTTAAAATTTTTAAATAAAATAATAATATATAACGCATTTTTTATTTAAGCTAAACACTTAATTAAGCTAGCTATTTATATGATATATATAGCATCGGTAATTTTATATAAGGTATTATTTGCCCCTTTTTTTAATAACTTAACGGAAAGTGGGTTTCTAAATTAATAATTAATATATTTAAAATCTTTATTTAAAGAGGAATCCAATGGTGTTTTTTATAACTTTATAGCTATTTTATCTAAGGCTATATAAAAAATACGCTAAAATAATCCCTGTAAAAAAAAAGCTTTATAAATGCGTGCTTAAATAAAATAGCTATAAATTTATAAAAAATACCGTTAAATTTCTCTTTAAATAAAGATTTTAAATATATTAATTATTAATTTGTAAACCCACTTTCCGTTAAGTGATTAAAAAAAGGGGCAAGTAATACCTTATATAAAATTACCGGTGCTATATATATCATATAAATAGCTAGCTTAATTAAGTGTTTAGCTTAAATAAAAAATGGGTTATATTTTAAAAGTTTTTTTTTATAAAAAACAATTAATTAATATTATATTAATTAATTATAAAAATATTTAAATAATTTTTTATTAAAATAAAAATTTAAAAATTTTAATAATAAAATAATTAAGCTTAAAAGCAAAAAAAATTTTATTATTAATAAAATTTATATATTATAATTATATTATAAAAAGCTATAATATTAAATAAGCTAAAAAAATTAAAACGTTAATAATAAATAATATTTAATTAAAATTTTTAAAAATAGCGTAATATTATTAAAATAGTTTTATAACGTTAATTTAAATTTTGTTAATTTTTTAATATATTTAATTTAATAGCTGCAAATAATTAAAAATAATAATTTTAATAAATTATATTTAAATAATAATAAATTAATTTAAAAAAAATTATAATAAAGCGTAAAAAAATAAAATGCGTAAAAAAATATATTGTAAAAGAAATTAATTTAAATTAACTTTATATATAAAATATAATTATAAATAAAATTATAATATTAATATATAAAAAAACTTAATTAATAATATAATAAAACAAAAGCTTAAAGCATAATTAAATTTAAGTAAATATTTAAAGTTATTTTTTTTTTAATTAAAAAGCATTTAGTTAAAATATTAGTATTTAAGTTTGCGCAAATGCATTTTTTTTTAAAAAAAGTAATTATATTTTAATAGTTAATTAGCTTAATTAGCGCTATGCTTTACTTAACGCGCATTTAATATATTAACTTTATTATATATAAAATGTATAATTTTTAATTATTTTTATATTTAGCTTTTTTTCCTTTTTATATTTAGTTTTTAATATAACGCTTATATATAACAATTAAAAGTTTTTATAATATTATAATATTTTTTAAATATAAATTTTATAATTTTTTATTTAAATTTTTTGTTTTTTTTTTAAAAAAAAAAATTTTTTATTTTAAAAAAATTAATTAATTTATTAATTTAATATATAATTATTTTTTTTTAATTTTATTATATTTAATTATATATTTAAATATAATTATATTAATTAATATTATTTTAAATAATGTATTTTTTATTTAAGTTAAACATTTAATTAAATTAATTATTTTTTAATTATATTTAAAAGTTTATATATAAAAATAATAATAATTTAATAAAAAATAAACTTATAAATTAATAATTGATATATTTAAAATTTTTATTTAAAAAAAAATTCAAAGGTATTTTTTATAAATGTATTTAAAACCACGTTAAAATTTTAACATGGTTTTTAATATAATAATAAATAAAATAATAATAAATTTATAAAAAATACCATTGGATTTTTTTTAAATAAAAATTTTAAATATATTAATTATTAATTTATAAACTTATTTTTTATTAAATTATTAAAAAAAAAACAAGTAATATTTTATATAAAATTACCGGTGTTATATATATTATATAAATAACCAGCTTAATTAAATGTTTAATTTAAATAATAAATGCATTAATATTTTTTTTTTATTAATTAAGTTTTTTTTTTAATATTTTATATAAATTATAAACATTAATCTTTTATTTTATTAATAACGCATTTTTTACTTAAGCTAAACATTTAATTAAGCTGGCTATTTACGTGATATATATAACACCGGTAATTTTATATAAAGTATTATTTACCCCCTTTTTTAATAACTTAAAAAAAAGTGGGCCTATAAATTAATGATTAATATATTTAAGATTTTTTTTTAAAAAGCAATTTAATGGTATTTTTTATTATTTTGTAGCTATTTTATTTAAGCGTGCACTTATAAAACTTTATTTTATAAGGATTATTTTAGCGTATTTTTTATATAGCCTTAAATAAAATAGCTATAAAATAATAAAAAGTATTATTAAATTCCGTTTTAAAAAAAGATTTCAAATATATTAATCATTAGTTTATAGGCCCACTTTTTGTTAAGTTATTAAAAAAAAAGGTAAGTAATACTTTATATAAAATTACCGGTGTTATATATATCACGTGGGTGGCCAGCTTAATTATATGTCTAGCTTAAATAAAGGATGCGTTATTTTTCTTTAAATTTTTTAAACTTTTTTTTTTTATAAATTAACTTAAAAAATAAAGAAAACTATTATTTAAGTTTTATTTTATTTAAATAATATTATTAATTTTTAAGCTTTATTATTTTTATAAAATATTTATAATTTTAAGCTTATTATTATATTATTTTATAATAATTTTTTAATTTTTTTTATTTAAGTTTTATATTTAATTTTATATTTATTTTTTAATATTTTTTAAAAAGTTTTAATATTATAATTAAATATTTATTTAATTTATTTAATTTATTTTTAATAAATAATATAAAAAAAATATTATAGTTTTTAAATTATTTTTATTTAAAAAAAATATTTATTAAAATATTTTTTTTTATATTTTTATAATTATTTTTTTTTATTATTATATTTATAATAAAATAAAATAATATTTTTATTTTTTTAAATTATAATAATATTTTTTAAATAAAAGTTAATTTTTTTAAAGTTATTTTTTTAATTAAATATTTATAATATTATTATAAAAACATTAATATAAGCTTTTTTTAAAAAGTTTTAAAAAAATAATTTTCAATAATACAATTAATTTATTTATAATTAAAGCATTTTTTTTAATAAATAATTTCCTTTTTTTTTTTAATATTAATTTAAATTTAAAATTAAATAAAATATATTTTTTATTAGTAAAATTATTATTATTTTATTTTTTAAAATAATTTTTATTAATATTTTTATTATTATTAAATTTATTAAATTATTAAATTATTTTTTAATTAACATTTATTTTTAAATATTTTAAAATTATTTTATTAATAAAATAATTAAAAAATTTATTTTTTAAATTTTTATTTTTATTTAATTTTATTAAAATAAATTTTATTAAAAAAATTAATATTTAAGCATAAAATAAACTTTATAAAAGCATAAAAATATAAAAGCATAATATTTTTTTAATGAAATTATTTTAAATATATAATTAATAATATATTTTATAACGTTGAAAAAACTTTATATAAAATTTAATAAGCCGGTTTATTATTTAAAAATGCTTGTTATTTTAATAAAATAGCTTATAAAATATACTAAGGAAACTTTTTATAAACGCTATTATTAACGCTAATAATTAGCTTTTTTTAACACTTTTTTTAATATTTTATATATAATTATAACCATTAAAAATAACTATTATAATTAATATTAAAATTAAAATAAAATAATTTTAAAATATATTAAGAAAACTTTTTATAAACGCTGCTATTAACGTTAATAATTAGCTTTTTTTAATATTTTTTTTTAATATTTTGCATATAATTATAAACGTTAAAAATAATTACTATAATTAATATTAAAATAAAAATAAACTAATTAAAAATAATAGCTTATTAATTATTTAATTTATTTTTATTTTATTTTTTTAATTAATTATTTACCGATTATTTTATTAGTTATATAATTTTTATAAATTATATTTAAAAACTTTTTTTTGCATTTTTAATAAATTTAGCTTAAAATTAATAAACAACATTATAAATACTTTTATATTATTTTATATAATATATACTTTTTAAATAATAAATTTAATAAATATTATATAATTTATTATTTTTTAATAAGTTATTTTTTATTTTTACTAATATAAATAAACTTTAAAAATAAAAATAACATTTTTTTTTAAATAAAATGTAATTTTTATTAAACGTTTTTAAATAAAAAAAAACCAATATAAATAAAAAAATAATAAAAAATTAGCTGGTTATTGTTATAAACCAACAGCAGGACGACCTGTTGGGAGACCAAGGTGACCAAGGGACCCAATGAGGGGTACTGGGCTGGACCAGGAGACAAGCCACAGCACAGGAGTGGTCACGTGATACGCAGCTCTGTGGAGATTGAGAGCAAGGCGCTCTCAATGCCCTCAGAGCAAACAGAGCACAGGCGCTCTGGGTGCTCTCAAAGCAGACAGAGCACAAAGGAATAGTGAAGAAAAAACGGTCTATATAATAACAAGACGTTTCCTTTGTAATTAGTATAGTTTTTACTTTACAATTCAATTTAAGCATACAGCGACTTTTTGGAATAGCTGTGTGAGAGTAATCTCTTGACGACTACTTAGTTACGACCCGACCGTACAACGTTCGCACCCTAAGCACGATCCAATACGTGGAGCTTCGAGTATTAACGCCCCTACAAACTAACGGTTTATTATAGTTATACATTATTTATATTATCAATTTAATTAATAAAAAAGCTAAAAAGCTTATATTTTTTTATATTTATGTTTTTTTATAAATTAATATATGTTTATTTATTAATTTTATTTATATAATATATATTTTTTAAATAATAAATTTAATAAACATTATATAGTTTATTATTTTTTTAATAAATTATTTTTTATTTTTAATAATATAAATAAGCTTTAAAAATAAAAGTAATATTTTTTTAAATAAAACGTAATTTTTATAAAACGTTTTTAAATAAAAGGTATTTTATATATTAAAAAATAAAATATGCGTTTTTTTATTTAACTAAAAAAAACCCGGTATAAATAAAAAAATAATAAAAAATTAACTAGTTATATATTATTTATAATATAAATTTAATTAATAAAAAAGTTAAAAAAGTTATGTTTTTTTATATTTATGTTTTTTTATAAATTAATATATGTTTATTTATTAATTTCTTTTATTAATTAATTAAATAAATTTATTTTTAAATTTAAAAAACTTTTTTAAAATATATTTATAAAAGCTTGTATTTATATATAACGTTTTATATTTTATTTTAACTTTTTTTAAAATATTAATATTTTAATAATAATATTATAAATAAAATTTTTAATTTTATTAAAATAAATATTAATTAAATATAATTATAAATTTTTTATATTTTAATAATATTAATAATAAATTAATTAATATTAATTTATAAATAATTTAATATATTATAAAATTAAAATTTAAATATTATATTAGTTTTAATTAAATTATTAAAAAAAATAATGATTTAAACTTTAATAAATTTATAAAAATTATTTTTAATATAAATTAAAAATTTAAAAAAGTTTTATTATTAAAATAATAAATTAACAATTTATTAATTAATTTTATTAATTTATTTTTAAAAATTATTATATTTATTAATTATAATTTAAAATTTAATAAATAATTTTTTTATAATTTATTAATAATTTTTATTTTTAAAACTTTTGCTTTTATTTAAATTTGCTTTTTTTTTAAAGCTATAATTATATTTTAATATTTTTTAACATTTTTAACATTTATTATTATAAAATAAATATTTTATTTAATTAAGCTAATTATTTTAATTTTAATTTTTTTTAAAAGTTTATATAAATTTTTAATATATTATATATTAGCAATTATTATAATATTATATAATTTAAATTTATAATAAAGTTTTATTAAATAATAATTTATTATAACGCATTTTTTATTTAAATAAAACATTTAATTAAGCTAGCTATTTACGTAATATATATAGCACCGGTAATTTTATATAAAGTATTATTTGCTTTTTTTTTAATAATTTAACAAAAAATAAACTTATAAATTAATAATTAATATATTTAAAATCTTTATTTAAAAAGGAATTTAATGGTATTTTTTATAAATTTATTATTTTTTTATTTTTAAGTGCACTTTAAACCACGTTAAATTTTTAGCGTGGTTTTTAAAATAACGCTAAATAAAATAGTAATAAATTTATAAAAATTATCATTAAATGTTTTTTTAAATAAAAATCTTAAATATATTAATTATTTATTTATAAGTTTATTTTTTGTTAAGTTATTATTGTTTTTATATATAAACTTTTAAGTGTAATTAAAAAGTAACTAATTTAATTAA
This sequence comes from Xylaria arbuscula, assembly GCA_022385695.1. Classification (NCBI taxonomy): domain Eukaryota; kingdom Fungi; phylum Ascomycota; class Sordariomycetes; order Xylariales; family Xylariaceae; genus Xylaria; species Xylaria arbuscula. The sequence continues at coordinate 34,915 of MU279340.1, forward strand.
GTGTTTTATTTAAGTAAAAAATGCATTATTTTTAAAAACATTAATATTTATGAAATTATTATAATAAAGGAAAAATAACGCCGTTAATTTTTTAAAAATTAACGTTATATATATAGCATATTATAATTATTAAAATTAAACATTTAATTTTTTAATTTATTAATAATAATAAAAAATATAAAAATAAAATGGTTTTTTTTTAAATAAATAATAAAAAAAACTTTTAATTAAAATAATAATTTTATAATTAAAATTATTTTTATTATAATAATATTAATTATTTATAAATATAAAATTAATAATTGCTTAATAAAATTTATATTTATTTATAATTTTTTTAATTTTTTATTATTATTTTAATTAAAAGTTTTAATTTTTATTATATTTATAGCTAACGCATCCTTTACTTTAACCGGCTATTTAATTTCTTATATAAATATATATCGAAAAAGCCCGTGCATCCTAACGGATATTAGGGCTATAAACTAATAATTAGTATATTTGAAATCCTTACTTAAAGACGAATCCAATGGTATTTTTTATAAATTTACTACTATTTTATCTAGTGCTATATTAAAAACCACGCTAAAGTTTTAGCGTGGTTTTAAGTACGCCTATAAATAAAATAGTAGCAAATTTATAAAAAATACCATTAGATTCGTTTTTAAATAAGGATTTCAAATTTACTAATTATTAGTTTATAGCCTTAATATCCGTTAAGATGCACGGGCTTTTTCGATATATATTTATATGGGAAATTAGGTGGCCGGTTTAATTAGGTGTCCGGTTAAAATAAAAAATGCGTTATTTTAATTTAAAAAACTTTTAATAATTATTATTATATTTTAATTTATAAATTATTTTACATTATTTATATTTTATTTATATTATTAAATAAAAAATAAACTTTTTTATAACGTATTTTTTATTTAACTTAAACATTTAATTAAACCGGCTATTTACGTGATATATATAACACCGGCAATTTTATATAAAATATTATTTACCCTTTTTTTTTAATAACTTAATAAAAGGTAGGCCTATAAACTAATATTTAATATATTTAAAATCTTTATTTAAAAAAAAATCCAATAATATTTCTTATTATTTTATAGCTATTTTATTTAAGGCTATATAAAAAATACGCTAAAATAATCTTTATAAAATAAAGTTTTATAAATGCACGCTTAAATAAAATAACTATAAAATAATATAAAATACCATTAAATTCCTTTTTAAATAAAGATTTTAAATATATTAATTATTAGTTTATAGGCCTACCTTTTGTTAAGTTATTAAAAAAAGGGGTAAATAATACCTTATATAAAATTGCCGGTGCTATATATATTACGTAAGTGGCCAGCTTAATTAAGTGTTTAACTTAAGTAAAGGATACGTTACCTTTAATATTTGTTATAATGCATGAATTTTTTTAATATATTTTTATATAAAAAATTAAATAGCTAGCTTAATTAAATAATTAATTTAAATAAAAAATGCGTTAAATAAAACTATAATATTAATATATAAAAAAATTTAATTAATAACGTAATAAAACAAAAGCTTAAAACGTAATTAAATTTAAATAAATATTTAAAGCTATTTTTTTTAAGTTAAAAAGCATTTAATTAAAGTATTATTATTTAAGTTTGCGCAAATGCATTTTTTTTCTCGAAAACAATAATTATATATTAATAATTAGCTAGCTTAATTAACGCTACGCTTTATTTAGCGCGCATTTAATATATTAACTTTATTACATTTAAAACGCGTAATTTTTAACAATTTTTATAGCTAGTTTTTTTTTTTTTTTTTTTTTTTTTTTAACTTTTAATATAATTAATATACGTTATTTTTAAAAGCTTTGCTTTTTTTATAACCTTTATATATAATAATATTTTTTATAAATTTACTATTATTTTATTTATAAATGCATTTAAAACCACGTTAAAATTTTAACGTAATTTTTAAAATAATATTAAATAAAATAATAATAAATTTATTAAAAATATTATTAAATCTTTTTTTAAATAAAAATTTTAAATATATTAATTATTAATTTATAAACTTGTTTTTTATTAAATTATTTAAAAAAAAAAAGCAAATAATACTTTATATAAATAAATAGTTTAATTAAAGGTTTAAATTAAATAAAAAATGCGTTATTTTATATTATTAACATTAAATTTATTATAATATAAAATATATAACCTTTAAAATTTCCTTGTTTTAATTATTTAAATAATTAAATAATTTAATTATTTTTCCAGCTATTTTATTTAATATAGTGATTATTACCCATTATATTTTTTGCTTTTAACATTATATTTGTTTTTAATTTTCTTTGCAATTATTTTTTAATAACTGCCTGCTTGTTATAGTGTAGTCTTTATATACGTTATAATTAACACCTGTTTTCAATAAATATAAATCTAATAAATGTAAAGGTGTGGCACGATTAGTTTGATTTAACTGCTTAGTACACTGTTTTAAAAGTCACTTTAAGGGCAAAAGAGCATGTGATTCTCGCTCAGCACGTTGCTTTCTATTCTGCGTGACGTTGAGTAGTAATGAAGAGCACTTATCTTAAGGCTATGCCGATACTTCATTACTTACCTCCCGCCTCTATCTGCTACTTTGAAATGGGAGCGCCCGAGAAGCAAACGAACATATGCAATTGTCTCACCCCTGTTCAGTGACTTAGACACCGAGGAATTTAAAGCGGGGATACCGAGGTCCCGGTATTACTGATATAGCCCATAACCAGTAATAGATACCATGGCTTTTTAACGATCAGTTCTGTACAAGTTACCAATCCTAATCTACCCGTACATCATCTTCAAAACATCATGGCATCTACCGAGCTGTTCTCCGTCCCTATCCCCGCGAGGCCTTCATATCCGGGAGGCGACATCGTTTGCACTACACCAGCACCCAAAGTTTACCTGCTCACCTTCACCTCGCCAAACGACAACAGGCTCACCCCCGAGTTCTGCAGCGCACTCGTCACCGCGCTCGACATCATTGAATTCGGCTATGAGCCGGGTGTCGTGGTCACGACGTCGGGGATCAAGAAGTTCTATTCCAATGGTCTAGACCTCGCCCTGGCCATGACGACGCCCGGGTTCTGGGAGAACAGCCTGTACACGATGCTGCGCAGGTTCCTGACGTACCCCATGCCCACCGTGGCCTTGATTAACGGCCATGCATTTGCTGGTGGTATCTTCCTGGCCATGCATCATGACTACCGCGTCTTCACCGGCAGCGGCCGCGGCTACGCCTGTGTCAATGAGCTCGACTTTGGCGCGCCGCTGCCTCCGCCGCTGTCAGCCATTTTTCGCATCAAGACTGCGCCTCCCGTGTACCGGGCCGCTGTGCTCGAGGCCAAGCGCTTTGATGCCAATGCTGCGCTCGAGGCGGGCATTGTGGACGCTGTGGGTGAAGTGGATGCTGTGCTGAAGCTGGTCGAGGAGCGAGGATTAGTTGCCAAGGGAGCTACAGGCGCCTACGGGGTCTTGAAGGAAGAAATGTATAGAGAGGCCGTTGCGCTTTTGGGAGCGAAGGTGACGGATCTCATCACACCTCAGGATCTCCGGGAGATCAACAAGAAAAAGAAGGCGGAAGGGCAGAAGTTCCTTAAGGAGTGGAAGGAGAATCAGGGCCAGAAGGCGAAGCTGTGAGTTTCCTATTTACAATCACGATGCTATAATAAGACTTTGCTACTTAGAGTCACGTGGAGAAAGCTGTACACTTCCAGCGGATGTCACGGGTTTGGCGAAGATGAAATGAGGTTTGGTATCAGTCAAATATGTAAGACTAGAGAGGGTGTCTAGTACTTCAGCATACTTCAATTGGATTCTTAAGAGTCATACTACTCTCTGTCCCCAGTGTGGGAGAACCCCCCTTTTTGTACCGGGATGGCATACCTTACCATTCATACAGTTTTCGCTTGAGAATCCCTGAGTCGCTTTGGCCAAATCCCCATCTTTCCGGGGGACAGGATGCCATTGGGATCCAAAGAATCCTATTTCCACGTCAACCGATTGCTGAACCCCTAAGAACTTTGCAGTGTACTTACCTTCAAGGTCTCGACGAAGCGTCGATAAGCATGATCGTTGAAGTCGAATAGCTCCGCATTTTGGTCTATACGCACCGCCCATTAGTCCCCTTCCTGTCTCAATCCATGTAATGACCTCACGGAGCGAAACAGGACTAGCATACCCATGTGTTTAATATGAGCCCTATATTTCGCAAAGCCTCTCGCTGAGCCTTCTTGAAAGAGCCCCTGGAAAATCTTCTCGACGCCGATGCGCTGTTCCACACTTGTTTTGTCGAAACAGAGCATGCAGACAAACACAGCGTATCGCTCATGCATGAAGAAATCACACAAGAGATCAAACCCCTCCGATTCGTAGACCTTCTTGGCGGCCGTGACCCAATCAAGAAGAACCTTTCCCTCGAGGGGCACGATGGGCGAGTACGCTCCGTGAGCGCCGATGGAATCCTCCCGGACGTTGTAGAAATCTACCATTGGAATACTCCACATGCTCGGGACACCCACCCTTATCCCGCCGTGAGGTTGCGGGACCGACGTCGCCTCGAGAAGCCCTGCATTCTCTCCGCTAAACAGAGACTGCTGCAATACTCCCGTCGGCGCTTTTTCAGTCACGACCCGCTGGACCTCGGCATATTGAGCCTGTATGATACTCGCAGGGCCGTACAGTCCGAACTTGACGCTCCAGTTCCCGACGCCCAGCTCTTTCTGCATCTCCTTGCTCCGCCACTCTGGAATCGGCCCGTCGCCTTTCCACCACTCCGACCGCTTGCCGAAGAGCGCTGCCCATTCGTTGAGGTGGAATACGTAGACCATGGCTGGGAGGGTGCCGTTGCGGCGCATCTCGCCAAAGACGTCGACGATGGTGGCCACGTCTTCGAACTCAGGCATGTCGAAGGAGCAGGACATGTAGGATTGTGGCTGCGGTGTTAGGAAAATCCCCATCTTGGTCACTATTCCTAGATTGCTCTGCAGGAACAGGCCGTCGATGGTAGGGCCGAAGGTGAGCTTGGTGAGATGGGCTGATGGTGATGTCGTCATGGCGTATTGGCCCGTCCGGACGACGTCGCCGTTCGCGAGGACTACTTCCATCCCTGCTATGTTCTCATGGTGTACCGCAGTGGGGATGAATCCCATACCTCTGTCCAGTGTCTGTTCGCGTCAGTTGAGCTTTGGGTGGTATCTTGATCAGACAGGAACTCACGTTGCCAATGACACTACCCCATCCTAGTGATGCTACGCTCGGCCAGAGTTTCAGTTTTTTCTCAGCACAGAAAGTGTAGAGATCCCCAAATGTGACACCGGGCTCGACTACAATATATCCGAATTTCTCGTTGGCCTCGATGATCTTGTTCATGCGATGAAGGTCCAACGCAATACAACCCGGAGCACGGGGCGCTGGGCCGCCATATCTGTTGTTTCATCAGCACGTGCAATCTTGATGCGGAATAGTTTGGTTCATAATGCATGATGGATCTATGTACCCCAGGTTCTTTCCTCGAGAGAATGTCCACACCGCGATGCTGTATTCGTTCACCACTTTTAAGAATTCTTGGAGTTCCTCGACCGACGAGGGGCTTTTTGGTCAGCCGCAGCAGGGGGACGTTGTGACACTTTTCGAGGAGGAATTATCTTACCAAACGGCAGCGCTTGGTATATTTCTTACTGCACCAGCCTCTGGGATATTGTAGGGATCAATATAGTACTTAAGATCCTCGCCCGTGAAAACGGCATCTTTCCCCAACACTCCTATGATTTTCTCGATGGCCTCAGAAAAGCTCTCCTGAGAGACACCAGGAGGTAAAACGGTCTCGATTGTCTCATTAAGAGGCGTCGAGAAGACCGCTTCATGAGCGGTCTGATACGTAGAGTCGGCGTATGCAGGCGGCAGTCCAGGCACTGAAGCCATTTTAAATTATCAGATATAGAAAACTTTACAATGATTTTGAACGACTTTATTTCTACCTCAAACGGTTGAAACCTGACTACAAGAAAGCTGGTGGGTGATTGTCATTTGGACCTATATAGGTAAGCATTTCTCCTCATTAACCTTGAACACCTTGGCCTCTATGCGGATATTGGAGCTGGCTCTCATTTATGCGGTCGGCTACCGGCAATACTAGTACCATACCTGCGGAGATCCGCTCGGCAGTTATAATAAATGATGCGTTACCACCGTCGTAGTGTACAGCCCTGGTTGAAGATACCTACAATGGGAGACTACGAGCATGAAAAAGATGCTTCACGTAGACTATCCATACAATATAAAATTTCACCGGAAGCGAAACTGATGGTTAGAAGCACAGGGGCGATCTCGAATAAGTAGAGTATTCAAACTTTCCGTGCTCTTCCCACGTATCACCATAATCTCATTCTTCTTATTACCAATTCCGAACATGTCGTGCAATTAAAAAGATAAGCAGTAGATTACAGACTCTCAGTACGAACTTGCCGCCCTTTCCCTTCGACTCTCTTTCCTTCATCAAATCATAAATTTACAGAGCCAATATCACAACTGCGTTTCGAGATCTAGTTAGGAGGAGTATCTCATGACGAAAACCTTGTCTGCCGTTCTCGGCTCATCTTGGTCACCGAAACATACATCGCAACTTCCTGCGCCTGGGCTGTGCGTGCATCGAATGAGCAATTATGCTGACTATATTTGCTCAAAAGACGCTGTCATGCTTATCTTTTAGCTCACCTATGCCGAAACTCGCACAACAATATACCTGAAACTTCTCACTCTCGGTCTTGTGCAACCTGCAAAGACTCCGCGGGCATATCGCAATCGCCAATAAGATTGAAGACAATTGAAGGTGGCTTGATTTTATAGTTGACTAGCAGACCTGAAGTTGTAGTCTTGAAAGCAGCTAAATGAATGGTAATTGTGAATGGGGGATTATTAGTTGTTGTTGTTAGAGATACATTCACACACTGGATTTTGATTACGTAGTAATTGTATGCCAGTTGATGCCCTAGATGCTTATCATGATAGCTACTCACTTCAAGTAGCCATGGTGATTTGGCTGCAGGACCTCTAAGTGTTGCCGTTAGCTTGCTATTGAGGCCCCAAGGCCGCCTCCAATTGACCCCCCTAACAATGAGAGCTGCCGCCGTGACTGTCATCGTAACTATGCGAACCCAGCTTCTCTATTCTCCCTTCCCCTAAGCACTGGATTGTTTCGCTGCTTCGTTCGCTACATAAAAGGCAAACTAATGTAATCGTTATAAGCTGGCGATTTGTGGTATGGCCACTCGTCGATGGCTACTGTGATTCTTTCGCTTTTGATAATGACCTGCGCCCCCTTAAAGGCGAGACTGAGCGTATGTATAAACTCAAGGCAAAATAAGTAATGACCACCACGTAAAAGTATTCTGAGGTTTGGGAAGAGGCATCCTTGCAACGTATCCTAGGTAAGATGCACTAATAGTTATTGTTGGCGCTTACGAAGAACAGTTCTCACAAATGAGAGGGGCCAGTGGCCGCATCCTGAAGGAGTAATGCCACAGCACAATGCCATGAAGCGTATATAAATAGGTATCATGCCGTGTGTATCTGAGATAGGTAGGTAGATAGGCATTAGCTACCTGGTATGGCTCACTATGGCACTGTCTAACGATAGCTTTGATCTTTGGGTAGAGATGCAGCTCGACTAAGAGACCTGTGGTATCCGTGGTCTATAACTCGGTGCCGGTCGGCGATGGCTTGAAGGTGCGTCGGGTGCTCCCGGCAGTAACCTGACCAGCGGTGTCAGTCATACCGTAATAGATATAACATTGTCCAAGGCCGAGTGATCAAGAATATGATGATACTGTACGGCAGAATCCGACTTGTTTAATTTGACTGTCTCAAGACTTTTGTACGGTACAATCGACGGCGCATTGCCAAGTGCTCGTCCCAGCACATCGCCAAAAAGTGGCTTTGTGGGCGCGAGAGAAAAGGAGTGGCCAATAGAGACTTTTATAATGATAGGCTGGGACAAGCGTACAACAACATCGTCAAGAGGCACTGTGTCTTGGTATGTCTCTGGACAAGCAATAGCTAACTCTAGTCGCCAAGTCGGGATGAAACGGCGTCAGGATGCTTGAGGAAACGAAAACCTCGAATGCGACAATAGAACAGTGCCACGAGCTTTCCGGGGGTCTATGGCCGCACCACTGAATGATTAAAGCAGGATATTGCCAGGTATCTATCTTGGGTACTGTACGGCACTCAGCTTAGCGTCGGGAGCCCCACCTTGATTGGCTATGCTTGTCCGAGAGTTCCCCTAACCAGCAAGGATGACCCCACCCATGTTAGGCATTGTTTACCTTTCAGACCGCCCACCATTGGTTGCTAGGGGAGCAACCTACCTAACCTAGCACGACCCAGGCGATGATGATGGCATTACTGTAGAGGAGCTCTCACATGCAGAAGCAGGGTGCGGAATCAAGTACCTAATCTTTTACGCAGCTCGTCAACAACAAGTCATCCACCCGGACGTCTGCCCTCTCACACTTCCCACAATAAAAAATACAATACGAGTACAGCAAGAAGCACTCCACGCATGCGGCACTCTGGGTCAGCTCATGTACGCGATTGGTCTCACGTTCACTGGAAACCGTTCACTTGTTGCAATTGGCGTTTTCGCCCGCCAATCTATTTGCAAGCTCGGTCCAAATCCGAACTGCAATCCAGGCACTGAGGTGGCTGGATCGTTGGCCGTCGTCTTCCGAGTACTGCAGATGTAAATGAGCGGCCAACAGCACGACCAACTATTGGACAGTTGAGCTACGCTGCATTACCGTCCTGCAAATTTGCGCCCCGAAGAGGAAGCAAACAAAACGAGCCAATTCACCTCTAATCCATCTGCTCCGAGTATAGATCGAACGAATTAGTATTACGATGCGGCCAGGTAAGCGATCATCTTTTCCAACCCAGACACTTGCATTCTTCAACGCCCGGGAACCCCGTCCATGTCTTGCCCCGGGCCGTGCTGCAGATCCCGTCCCTCTCGGTCATCTGAGACTCCTAGGAATGCTGCGAAAGCTAACGTTGCCGTCCCCTCTAGATGACAACCCCGAATCCAGCCGACGGAGAAATTGACCCCTCGGGTCACCAGTCCCCTCAGCCTGGCGCTGCCGCCCAGTCCGATGCCGCGACTTCGGATGCAAGCAATACCGTGGACAGCGGCGCCACGGCACCCGCTGACAATGGCACACCCCAGAGAACAACCCCTACCGCTCGTCGCCGGGCGACGACGATAAAGCCGCCGCCCACCCTTCTCACCGACTTCCTCCTCGGACGCCCGTCGCCGGCCCGTATCGCGGCAGACAAGAAGGCGGCCAAGGAGATCATTCGACAGCGGCGAATGAGCCTCGAGGCAGTCAAGCAGGAGATGCGGGAAGCCGCTGTGCAACGAGTCCAAGCTCCTGGAGGCGTCCGCGATAGAGTCACCAAATGGCAGAAATCAAATGCAGATGCAATGGCCCGGGCCGATCCATTTGTTACGCCAAGCGAGCCCAGTGAAGTAAACATCCCGGGAGACGAGGACAGCGTTACCGAGGAGGATCGAGTAAGGATAAAGATGCGCCAGAAGAAACGACCGCCACTCAACGTGCCACCCATTGCATTGAACACGGATGATGACGACACCAATAAAGGGAACCAAAAAAAACCCGCGCCCACGAGCCCGCCTAAGAAGCGCGTCGTGAGTGACACAAACTGGGTCAAGAAACACAAGCCAGATAGCCCTTCGAAGAACGTCACACCAAAAGAAAAAGCAAGCGAAGGTAGCGGCTCTCCTCTCCCAAAGAACTTCTTGTCGCGGCCCAACCCCAACCCGCCGGTATCCCAGAAGATTCAAGAGTGGGCGAGCAGAGTGGAAATTCCTGATGAACCGCGCAAACGTTATTACGCACCAGTTAGTAGTAGGTCAGCAGGGAGTAGTGATGGGATACGCGTCAAGTCCATACCCAGCGAGATCTTGAGCGAGACCGATATCCACAGCGCCAGAGCCTCTGAATCTCCGAAGCCAAGGACAATTGAAGATGATGGCATCCGCGTCAAACCTCTTCGCACAAGCGATAAATACGAAAATGAAAAGAAGGCAAGGTCTCAAACGAGAACTCTTCCTGACGATGGAATTCGAGTCCGACCCCTTCGCCCAGCATCAAGGGACTCGAGTACTGTTCGAGCGGCTTCAGCACGGACTTCAAGGGTGGCAAGTCCCAGCGCAACGAACATCACTCGTCGTCGATCACGGTCCACCGGCACAGAGATTACAGGAGATTCAGAATCGGACGAGTCCAAAACGCCGACAAGGGCAAGGGCATCTACAAAGGCCAGCTCCAGGAAGCCGGCCAAGGCTCGGCCGAGGCGCGCAAGAAGTATGGCCGAGACCAGAACTACGATAACTGAGGATGTGTCCGATGCGGAGTCGTGGACTAGTGGTTCAGAGGACGAATCAGAGATACCATCGACTTTACCACCAAAGCCTCTCGCAGAGATTCCCGTTGGATATTCTGCTTTCAGTGAATTAGAGCTACCTCGAGAGCGTGGCGGACGTCCGACAACAAGACCAAAGACCAACAGACAATCCAGCTTCAAGGGCGCTACTAACGTCTTCATGAAGGCACTAAACGAGGGAAAGAAGATTTTGGCAGAGAAGGTCGATCCACCAAAACCTATTGTCAATCAACCGCCAAATATCGAAAATTGGCTAAAAGATACGGTGGATCCATTTGTTGATGGGGAAGGCGAAGAGAGCCACGAGCCCCAGAAAAAGTCAGTTGAGAAAGAATGGGCACATGAAAGCAAAGCACGTCGTTCTGCCTCATCCTCACGGCGTGTATCAACAGATCCTGATGAAGATGGTGATAGTTACCACAAATCAGAAGAGCCAAAGTCTACATCGAAGCATTCATATGACGACTCTCGCGACGAACGATTAAAAACTCCATCACCGGCTGGACTCAGGAGAAGCCAAGCTACGAGAGCCTCTCCCTCTCCAGGGAAAGTCGCGTCTAAACGAGGCTTCAAGGAGAAGATCCGAGATGCATTTCGTGGAGAATCTACCGTCCAAGTCCCCAACCGCACGGAATACTCTAGCTACGATGAGATGATGGATGATGAAAGTGACCGAACGGTTGAGTATCGTGAATCAACCAGATCCTCGGGCAAAAGGCGCAGCCTAACTCCCTCGGATGAAGATTCCTCTCTATCAGCAGAGTCCATCAAACCAAACCCAAACCCTCTCAGTTCAAAAAGACGGCCGCCAACAAGAGGTCTTCACGAACTCTCCACAATCATTTCCGACCCTGAAACCCTCAGTACCGTGGAATCGGAATTGTCCTCAAAAGTTTCTGATACGACAATCACCCACACCACGACGACACGAAGTACAGGCTTAAATAGAAATTCTGCAATTTCCCGGAGGCGAAGTCAAACGTCTGGGCTAAAGAGGCGACTCACTAAGCACTCTGACTTGGTTTCGGTACTCTCCTTGCCCAACGACTCCGAGGCCCCTAGTCGGAGCCGAAGTCTTCGTTCTGCCCGTAGTGTGAGACGAGTGTCCAATCATCTCCATGATGCTACCGTGGAAAACCTTTTACGAGAGTTTTCACGGGATGAGAATTTATATTCGCGAGAATTAAAAACGCTTGTTGATGGAGTGATTCCAGTTCTCCTGTCCCAGTTTGTTGAAGGGAAGCGAGATCCGTCGGGAGACCTCTTGATATCCCCAAAAGGCACACACAAGGATGACCCTCTACCCAAGGCAGTGGTGAATATGGGCATAGTTCTCGAAAAACTCAAGCATCACCATCGGCGATGCCCTTTAACAGATATACACAGGCTGCCGCAATGGCTCGAAACTGTCACTCCGATATACGGAGATTACCTCGATGTGTGGCGCCTTGGGTTTCAAGGTATCATTGTGAATTTAGCGCCTGCATCACCGGACGACGAAGATTCTCTCATAGGTGCCCTGCCGCGCAACGAGCAAGGTGATATTCTTAACGAGCATGGTGATCGTATAGACGTAGCACACCTCTTGAAACGCCCCTTGGTTCGTACTAAATGGATAACCAAGTTCATCCAGGTAAGTGTCTTCCGGCTTATTGGCCCGTTTATTAGATATTTTAACACTGGATTCGCTAGGGATATCGAGCTGTTGCAGGGACCCCACAATACGAATCTCTTGCATCAAAGTGGGAGGCACTTCAGGAGAAGGCTCGCAAAAGACATAAGGAAGAAACTGCAAGGATTATCGACGATGATGCAAGGAAAACCGATACAAGCCGAGCTCGTGACCTGAAAACTATGGCAACTGCTGATAATATTAAAATTGATCGGTTTCGACAAGTCTATGCTAAAGATTCGTTCTCTCTCGACCTTCGACACTCAAACGGCCAACGACTTAATTGTCAAGTCGAACTCGTCTATAGAGATAACCAACTCTTCAAGTCTGATCCTGGTGATCTTCTTATTAGGGAAGTTGGCAGTGGTGGCCGCTCATGGTTGCTATTTGCCCCTATCGTCGGCAACCACCTTTCTGCGAGAAGGGGAGACGGTAGGCATCAGCTAGTCGTCATGATAAGAGGCTATAAAGATGAATATTTCGAACTCGTTGAATTAACTACAGATAACGAGGAGCAGGTCTTGGATTGGTTGAAGATTCTCGGTAGCGATCCTACACCACCGTCTATCAAGGATACAACCCTGTCCGACTCAGGAGCTCTATCTCTATCGCCGAACTTTGTGAATTCAGACACGCCTGTAGGTGAGAAGAAGCGGTACCCGAAACAGACCTACCCGATGCCGCCCATCTCTCCTAATGGAGTCGAGAAAACCCACCCCAGCTCACCCAGTAGACCACCTCCCGCAATTCCATTTTCAGACAGAACAGCGACCCGAGATTCTTATAAAAAATCTCGTCAACCACTATTGAGTTCTTCTACGGAAAATGGGACAGAGCAACACTCTATGCATTTTGAAAGCATAGATGACAACCTTCCAACTCTAGATGAGGAAATTCCAGATGACACCCCTTATAGGGATGATGGCGCACCACCCCCACCGATGCATCGAAGCTTGGACGCAAAGAAATCCCCAGCACTTGCTCCCCCTGCAGAAGCATATTCCAGCCTTAAGCGACGAAATTCTTCACCGCTTAAGCACGAATATTATCCGTCCGATGTATCTTCCGACAGTTCTCTCTCGTCGGCATCAGAGGACGAGTACTCCTACTCTGATGAATCATCTGATGATGAACTCGAGGCCGCTGATATGCCCGATGCTGCTCCTGCTATCAGTATAAAGAGAGCGTCTGGATCGTACACAGAATCCATTGTCTCCAGGAGCTCGACAACCCCCACGCCTTCTATATCGGCCGAGCAGATGGAGACGTCCAAGACCAGTGGCTTGCAGTCCGAATATGTGTTCAGGTCTCTCGCAACAATATCCTACTGGGATAATAAAAACGGATGTTGGAAAGATCTCTGGCCCGATATATGTTCTATTGTGACAACGCCAGGCCTCATCGAAGCTTATCCTTTCCAACGAACACACACATCCTCAGAAGAGCCTCATCACGAGGGAGAGCGCCCCCTAATCGCGCTGGATCTTACCCCTTTGGTCATGCTACGGACCAGCACAGTTCTTGATCTCGAAATAAGGTCTCCTGTCTTGAGCTATGCTCGGTTGTATCCAAAGGTGAACAAGGTTGAGACATCGTTCTTCCGTTTCCGAGCCCCCTCGCTCCAGGAGTGTGAGTCTTTGTATATGGCGGTCCATCGTGCTCGTCTAGACAACGCGAAATACAAGGCCCTCGAAGAGGAGACACGGATCCGATCTTTTGGACAGAGTCACGTTGCACAGAATGATGGTGATGGGAGCAGTCATCGCCGGAGTTGGTTTGGTCGCAAGAATAGTTACCGCGCCTCAGCCCGAGCACCGTCACAATCTGCAGGCAGCACATCCCATTCCAGTGTCTCAGCGACCTCGTTTCTCAAGAAACTCATGGGTGGCGGTGGCCAGTTCAATATAGCCATGTCTTCAGTACACCGACAGTCTCGATTCGGTAGTGGCGAGAACTCGTTGTATACGTCATCCTCAGGTTCGCCTCGCTCGCCATCTGTCAGTGCTGCCAACAGCGGAGCTGTCGCCAACATGAGCCTCACAACCAATAACCTCAAGATCCGGCTACACCTTCTCGTGTCAGCTAGTAAATGGGAAGACTATGGCAACTGCTACCTCGAAGTGACGCGTCCAGACCAGGGGACGCGACAAAACCTAAGAAAATACCAGGGCATGGAGAAACGGGTCATTGTGACCACCATCCCGAAAAAATCTACAGACCAGGCTACGGTGGTATTGGACATCGTGCTAGGGAGCCGCTGTTTCTCACGCCTCGGAAGCCGAGGTATTCTGCTCAATGTCTGGGAAGAAGTGCGCAATGAGCACGGCGAGACGGGCGTCGCCCCTAAGGGAGGCGGCAGTGGAGGTAATGTTAATAAATGGTGCTTCCAGTGCGTTTCTGTTATGGAGGCAGGTTGGATTTATGGGCTTGTCACGCAGGAAGTCGTTATTGGTTGATTTTGATACCCCTTTTCTTCTCCTTTTCTTCTTTTTGGGGGTATTATTTTTTCCCCCAACTTTGTATTCTCTGGTATATAACGGCATTTAGCAAGGCGTAAAGGCTGGGCTTGTACTGAAGGGGCATGCCTTTATGTATTTATTTACATCATTTCCTTTGTTTCTGCAAAGAGCATAGATCACCAACGGCGGAGATATACTGGGCAGCGTTGCATTTGATTGAGCGTCGGGGTTTTGGGACGGCAGCATAGAGCAGGCGGACTGGATGGGATTGGTCATATGCCCAGATATTCGGGAAAGGGTTCTTTCTATGAACTGCATTCAATGAGAATAAGGCGGGTTGTCTCTATTCACCCTACGGCTCTTGCCTTTTTTACGCAAATATGCAGAATAGCGCCAAGAAATACATAATAATCAAAATAAGTCTCAAACAATGCAAAGCTCCATTGAAGTGAAACTTGGTCATACATTGCCATAGGTAATACACAATGTATTAAACAAACCGATAAACATACCAGTCTATTGTATGGGGTGTCTAGTGGAAAAAATCAGAGTCCCACGTGAATAGGTGAATAGGTGAATAAGTACGTACCGAAGTGAGGTAAAGGCAAACATGTATTCACGCAGCCATATCGCAACTGCCTGCCTTCTCTCAAATGTTCTTTCTCTACATAACCTGTGCCTACTAAGTACCTACCTACTTCACGCTCTACCTCCTGCCCTACCTCGTGCCCTACCTCGTGCCCTACCTCGTGCCCTACCTCGTGCCCTACCTCGTGCCCTACCTCGTGCCCTACCTCGTGCCCTACCTCACGCACACACTACCTCCCGATCTCCTCAGAGGATCCATCACTCACTTCCTTTATACCTAACCACTGACTTATGCTTCACTTTCGACCGTCTTCGTTCCTTTGGGACCAAGGCTTCTGGTGCATAATCCCGGTTACCAGCTTTGCAGACTAGCGAGAATCGGTCAGCCAGTTCGACTTGATCATCGTGTGTGTAAGTTTCTCCGGTCACCACAACAGTGAGTAGCATCTAAATGGAGAACAGGCATTGGTCACCTGTTTTCAACGCGGGAGGAAATCATTGAAGAGAATACCCGAGAAGATCTAATGGTACCGGCAGGGTCATCACGGAAGCTTGAACCAATATCACGTTGCCCAACCATCAACCCGCCTTACCTCTACAAGCCGTGACGGTCGGGTGCAAACACCATCCAGAGATCACAAGACTTATACACGGTTCATACAAAGTGCTCCCAGATATAAGTCATTCAGCTCGAGCCTTCCAACTACCCACCAACTACCCACCAACCCCAAAACACTATTTGTGTTTCTGACACCAGCTACCATGTCGGCATTAACGGAGTTCTCCCTTTTCAAGAACCTACCTGCAGAATTAAGATCCCTTGTATGGGAAATAGCAATCCTCGATCACAATCGAGACCGGATTGTGCCCATCTTCCACCAAAATGCACACAAGATCGTATGCATTCGCACTTTGGTATGCTCGCCACACTTTTTCGTCTGTTGGGAGAGTCGTCAAGTCGCAAAATTGCTCTACCCTCTCCGGTTTCGTGTCTCACAAGCATTCGATCAAACCTCACACTATAGTCTACTCTCCGTCGAAGAGCGCCAACGCTTGCGTCTTAGTTTTCCTCAATGGGCTGTCTATATCAGCTTTAAGCACGACATCTTTGCGCTTCTCAACTACCAAACCCTATTTCGCTGTCACCAAGATGAGATTGGTTGCATTATGCGTCCTCCCCTTAACTACTCAAGTTTCGGGCGGGTAGCACAAGGGTCTTTGACGCCTGAACAGTGTCGGAGTGTGGAGCGTGTTGTGCAATTTGGCTCTATGAATAAGTTGCGGCTCAAGGACAAATGCCGTGGAAAGCTTTCCTGTGCAGTGAGATGTGGTGCAATGGAATATCGCAATAATACCTTTGATAGGGACACATATTCAGGGATCAAGAGATGTTTTCATGCTCTGTGGACTGCTGATCTCTCTTGGTACACCATGGTCCGTTACTCGGAAAACAGGTTGTTGGAGAACCTTGAAGCCAATAATTGTCTGATCGAGGTCGATGAAGCAGACATGAAGGAACTTCAGAAACAGGACAAGGCTTTGAAGTGCTTGTGTGGATGAGTTGGAACCAAGATATTGCTTTACGGCCTGCTATCTCTTGACACGCAATGGATAAAGTTGAAACTGCCGAAGAGAAGCTAAACAACGGCACTTGATAATCAATGAACTGGTTGCTATGATGCTAGCACATAGTAAATATACAACACAGGTTGATAGTAATCGTTCCGTGGTATTACAACCATGACTGCCAAATTAGATCGCACGCCAAAGTACCAACGTGATTTCAAATTCTACCAGTATTGCAGCGGAATCAAAACAGAAATTAGATTATGAAGCTATGTTAATACGCTACACCAAATTAGCAAGTAACTCATATATCTGTAATTGTCCTGGCCAATCATGCCTATACTCTCGCCTGCTGGGCTTATTACCTAGTGTTATTGTACCTTGTGTGGTGAGACTGCGTCTAGCTGCATAGATCTCCAAGATTTACGAGTTTTGCAGGTATCGACATGACATGCTTGTCCCAGCCTCCATAAACTGCGTTCACTCCGTCCTCGTATCAAGAGCTAATTCAAGTATTTGGGGACTCTTGATGATAATGAATGTAATTTCTTCGCTAGAGATTTAAATGATACTGCCTAATTTATACGCGTGTGTTGGCTTCATTATATAATGGACGCGCATAACTGTAGGATGGTTATGTAATTCTACTCTAGCTAGATATATTTCAACCGCATATTCTAAATCATAAATTATGGGAGAGTACTAGTATACCTACACTAGACGGGATCATCCGAAAAAAGTGGGAATAAGCTGTTTCTTTCACGGGCTAGGCAGTGTCTGGTTCTGCGCTGTTCGCAGTATGCCGCCTAATATGGACAGGGTATTCATGAGAATCTTCTGTGTAAGTTCCGTCCCATTCATTATTCATTATGACTTGGCACTATTAAGAAAGCATGTAAACACCGTTACTCGCATGCAGAGGGCGTGGAGCACAGAAATTGGCGTTTATAATTTGGAGATCTGATTACCAAGCGGTTCTTTTGTATGTAATATCGACCAATCAAGATTTATTTGTTGTATGTCTTGCTTCCAACGATGTTGTGTTCATAGGTAGATATTACACACATACACACACAACTCTCTGCCGTGGCCATGTTTCCCTGTTGCTGCCCACGTGGTCTATGCCCAATGGCTCG
Source organism: Xylaria arbuscula (assembly GCA_022385695.1). Classification (NCBI taxonomy): domain Eukaryota; kingdom Fungi; phylum Ascomycota; class Sordariomycetes; order Xylariales; family Xylariaceae; genus Xylaria; species Xylaria arbuscula. The sequence continues at coordinate 52,838 of MU279340.1, forward strand.
GATCAACGAGTATATGGTTTAAATATCACTCAGAAGTGCGACCAGTTCTACTTCACTGCAACGGTACTGCGACATGAGTTGGGGTTCGGTAAATTGAGGCGGAGTTGAGGTGTCCAAGTCCATACAACGGAGACCACGATGGTAGAGGACGCTCGTCAAGCTCGCCAAAGAAGAAGTTGTTACCTATCGTGCAACAAGGATAAGGATACGCTAGGTCAATAATAACTCTCCGAAATCCGGGTTATCGGCCAGCCGTTCGGGCCCGTACGGTTCTCTGCATCTTTTCATGTACGCGGTTTACCCCATACGTGGCCATCCCATATCATACGGCACATTTCCACAGATTAAGTATGTAACCCGGCTGGGATTGTTGCTGGGATGAACCAGGTCACGTCACACTGTGATGACAACTCTTTATCTTCCTGCCATCTTTACCGCCCACGGGGATCGGCAGCGCACGGGCAGAACTGCCTACCGACAGGGAGCTCCGCATATGGGTGTTGTTCCACTTCAACGGCTAGAACGTCTCGATCTAACGCTCTCAACGGTCGGCCCATAATTCTATCTATCTGTATGTACGCTTGTCGTGGCCTACATGAATATATATACCGCATTATGAAACGAAGCTTGGCTACATGTTGTTGATTACGGCAATAAGACTCTCTTCCCCGGTCATGCCTCTCTATCTGCGCGATGTGGCTACCAGAGTAAGAATTTTACGATGGGTAGTCCGGGATATCAAGGTTATTGGGAGATCTGCACACAAGCATTACTTTCAGCTACACTACTATAGGTATTTTCTGCCCTCCATATCCCTGCTGGTATTCGACATGGCCCCTGTCTTCCCGCTGTTGTGTTCGCTACCTATTTGAACTCCGTCTACTAGAGTGTAGTACACTCGAGAGTGTACTCATTGTTCGCTACAGTTAGCCTTGAAATGTTCCGACCGGGGCGGAGTGTGTGTGTAATGTAGACGTATGGACCCCTCCCGCCTCCCGGAGACTAATTGTAGCTCTTCACCTATTCCACATTGACGACACCAATATCCACACCTTACCGATAATCTTCAGTGAATGGATTGACGAAACAGTTGTGGCCATGATCTAGCTGTGTGTGTACATAGTAGCGCATTAGTCAGGCCACGCGTGCCCATGTAGCTTGCTGAGGAAGTGGGTTTTTAGCACTTGCATGCCGTAGTTATTACCTGACTAGCTGCCGTACCCGGGCGGAGTTTAGCAAGGCCTCCCTATTTTCGGTCAAGCTCGTCTGTGTGGGAATAGGTAAGTGCTCTGTGTGCATTTGTGCGTATTCCGCAAACTACGGAGGATCGGATGTTCAGGTGTCGATCAATCATACACAGCAGGTATGTAACCTGACTTAGTACGGAGTATACGACTCCAGATCAAGTGAAACTTAGCGTAGTTGTCCGCTGTAAGCATATATCTCCGTGTGTTAACGACAACAGTCCGGAATTCCGCCCGTGCAATCATCCCAGATAATGGTAGTATTCTGGATGCTCGTTGTGAACCATCGACCACTGCTACTGCTGCTATGACCATTTACGTTGACTTCTACTACCACACCTCGTACCATTACCACCAATGCCATTACACCTTGCATTCGGATGCGGAAACTCCATGAAACCCGGCCATATAGCCGTGGAGGGTCGGACCTAGTTCGGGCTCGGTCCAATAGCCGACGTTCACCGGTTCCGCCCAGCTTTAACTGCGGATATACGTTCCCAGTCTTGCCTCTAGTGTCGTGTACCAGGGACAAGTGACGTTGTGACTCGCGCTGTGGCAATGTAACCCCCGCCTACCCAATAGGCACTAATACTATAGTTGCGCACGGAACAGTCGCCATATATAACGACTTCAGATCCCATCTTACAGATACGTACGGTTCCCTAAGGACAAATATATGTACGGAGTCGCACACCCCATCCGTCGTAACTACAAGGACCCCATCTAGAAGACGGAAATTCTAGCAACATCCGATCGTCCCTTCCTACCAACTTCAGTCTATGAGCGTTCAGGTTTGCAGGATGACTGGTGTAGTTGACCTTGCCCGAAATGGGCTCATACTTGTGAGCTCGCCTCTCTTATTGCTGTCCTGGGACATGAGTATCGAAAATTCCGGCATTTTTTCTCCCCAGAAGAGAGGAAGTAAACTGACAAGTCGGTGCGAAGGGGTTTATATTGATATTAGGGCGCTTTTTCTATAATATTTTCCTGCACCCGCTGCGAAAATATCCTGGACCCCTTTCACATCGCATGACCGCTATTCCCCGTGTGAGGTGGTCGCTGCGTGGCCGCCTGCCTTTCCGCGTCAGCGAGTTGCATAAACAGTATGGTCCGGTCGTTCGTATCGCACCCAACGAGCTCGCCTTTAGCAGCCCTCAAGCATGGCGTGATATCTATGGCCATAAGAAGATTGGGCAGGAGGAGTTCCCCAAGTACGAGGGAACCTACAAAATATTCAGACACTTACCAACATCACTTATCAACTCGGATCGCGAAGAGCACGGGGCGCTGCGGCGGCAAATGGCCCACGGCTTCAGCGATCGCTCCATGCGAGAACAAGAACCGATAATCGGCTCATACGTGGACTTATTCATCTCGCGTCTAAGGGACCTGTCTAAGAAGGATACCATCCATAACATGCGGGAGTGGTATAACTTCGCAACTTTCGACATCATAGGCGATCTCAGTTTGGGCTCAGATGGCGGTTTCGGATGCCTCCAGAATTCTAATTACCACCCTTGGATTCACATAATCAATAAATCAGTTCGCCAATCCGGTATAATTCAAGGCCTTTATCATTTAGGCTCATTCCTTCTATGGCCGATTCAGTGGGCCAGCAAATCTGGTCTCCTGGCCGATACGAAACACCGCTCCATCGTGTACGAAAAAGTTGGTCAGCGAATGCAAGGCGGCGAACGGCCTGACTTTTTGGAAGGGCTGATTCGCAGAAAGGACGAGCTTCATCTCGACATGGGCCGCATGACCATGAACGCCTCTCTGTTGATCCTTGCAGGCTCTGAAACCACCGCTACTTTGTTGTGTGGTGCTACATATTTGCTTACGACCCATCCTGAAGTGTTGAGGCAGCTGGAGCAAGAAGTTCGGTCTGCCTTTAAGAACGACGCCGAGATAACATTAACAAGCGTGGGCAACTTGTCTTATGTAAGTTCCGAAAGACTGAATTTCTCATCTGATACTACTTTCATGCACCGCGCTTGCAGTCTGTCTCCAAGCCAATCTAATATGAGGAGCAATACACTGACCCCAAATCTCTCTAGATGCTGGCTTGTCTCAATGAATCACTACGCCGATACCCACCAGTTGCTACAGGTTTACCCCGGAAAGGGCCAAAAGGTGGCGACATGGTCGACGGAAAATTTGTGCCACAGGATGTAAGCTGCCCAGTTCAAGAGAGGCGCATTTTTAACATCCACACTAGCCTCTAGGTGTTGGAACTAACCTATATCTTTACGCAGACCATCGTCTCCGTCTTCCAATGGGCTGTAAACCACGATGAGCGCTACTGGACAGAGCCTCAGAAGTTTGCACCTGAACGATGGCTGAACGATCCCAAATACAAGAATGATCATCTTGGTGAGTGGTTGCCTCAGCCTTTGACCGTTCAGCAAGCTCAAGAGAAATTTCGGACAATTGAGAGTCGTGGGATTCTTTTACCATGTCTCTCGAGCCACGGACCTTGCTTATCTCACAAATTGAAATACATTTGCTCATTCGTTTTTTCGCAGATGCTATGCAAGCGTTCAGTGTTGGACCACGCAACTGCATTGGTCGAAAGTAAGTTTCTCTTCCGGTCTTGTTCGCATTTTTACCCTCATATTTCTCATTGATGCCATACATTGATCTACGACCATCACCAGAGCATTTTCTCTTTATCTGTTTTCTTTCCTCTCCTTCTTTCCTCTCCTTCTTTCCTCTCCTTCTTTCCTCTCCTTCTTTCCTCTCCTTCTTTCCTCTCCTTCTTTCCTCTCCTTCTTTCCTCTCCTTCT
>MU279340.1:56966-311402 GCA_022385695.1 Xylaria arbuscula
TTTCCTCTCTCTTATCTATTAATAAGTTCCTGTTCATTCGAAATCTGGTGTATATTCCAGTTTTTATACTGTGGCAGACCATACCTCATCCTACGAAATCACCATTCCTCGCTAACTAATATTGTGCTACGTTCATAGCCTTGCCTATGCTGAGATGCGGTTGATCCTGGCCAAACTGGTTTACAATTTTGATATCGCCCTAGCTGAAGACAGCCGCGACTGGCTCGAGACCCAAAAGGCCTATACGATCTGGGACAAACCTCCTCTAAACATACATCTCAAGCCCCTAATACGGTAGTGGGCCATAAAAAGGACTCGACGAGACATTCGTGTGGTATCTGCCGATCAAACGAATAGTTGGGAGTCAATCGGAAGACGTTCGACTTCACTATTGTCCTCGTTTGACAAGGCAAAGAGCTCAGGATACCAAAGCGAGAAATTGACATACGTGGCATGTGGTTCGAAACACTTAAAAAACTATTCGCAGCAATTTATGCTAGACCTATCGTTTTGTATCATTCCTTGCGTGATATATTGATTTCAACATGGCTTGATCCGTTTCGTTTAGTTAGTATATCAACAGAGCCCATGCTCGGGCTCATATTTATGGTTCTACTGTGTTACCTAGGAGTCTTATTGTCTGCCAAGCTTGTCATTCTTATTGGGAACTATAGTCTTTACTAATGGCTGCTCATGCGTACGGACAAACAGAGCGAGGATAAAATAGCTTATATCAAATTTATCTAAACAGCAATAGGAATATCTTCGCTAGGAAAATTAATAGGTGGTGCAGATAAAACGGAACTATGACAAGGCCTACAGCCTTAGGACTGATTGTCAGATGAAAGCATCGGCTCTGAAGCTCCCTTCAGTAATTCATCTCCGTGAGTATCATTACTATGCGTCGAATTAGGAGTCCACCTGGCCACATCACCTAGTCGATCAGCAGATAAGCCAGCCCTACCAGGGTTCTTCATGCCTGCTTCAAGTTGGCGCAGGTAAGGCACGTTCCTGTGGCGGTCATGCTCAGCTAGTGTGAGATGAAGCAGTAAAAGCGTTAACGGCGTTGTCATCAGCCCTGTCATAATTTCAATTTAATGACTTACGTATAACTCGGCGCCAAAAATGTGAAGCGCCAGAGCCAATCATCCAGCCGTACCCAACACCATATTGAACGCGATGCCGACCTTGATGGCGTTATTTCCATTGCAATTCGCCTTAACGACAGCTTGCTGATCTAGGTTTTCGCCTGAGAAGAAAGATGCACATTCCGGATAGAACTACGGCGTAGCATCTTGTCCGTTAAGGGGGTAGTTGATTTTGTCGCACGGCTGGACGAGGTAGTGGCCGTCAATAGACGAGATATCAGAGCGATGCGAAGTGTGATGATAACGCCACCCTGTCATTGCTCAATGTTAATATTCATATAACGTCTTATCGGACCATATAGAAACACTCACGCAAGCCCAAGGGCGGATCATCCATAGTCTGTGCTCTTCAATCTGCACCCGTTTGATGTTTATGATGTCAATAATCAAGGAGCTCAAGAGGCATATATATAAAAGACCAATAAAACGTTGAACATCAGCTTCACCTCCCGCCGCATGCCGCTCTATCGCGAGTGCACTCGCCATTCCAGCGAACGACTGCAGTATCACTATATACCCGTTTATACGATGTACGATAATGAGCTTATGTCGAATGACAGGAACGAATTGGAAACAGGCAGAAAGCTGCAAGGTACTACGGCAGCGAGATGCACGATAAAGCCGATCTAGTAGCGTCTTTGCTCCGTACAGTAGAAGAACACTCCCGTCAGCGCAGCCGTCCCATTCTCACCGTTTGGTTTGCAAAACACATCCCAGAAATCCAGATACTCAACTATAGCACCGGGAATAGGTAATAGTTAATATGAATTTGAGTGCGAATGCGCATGTTTCGAAAGGATGAGACACGTTCAGGGTATTAACTTGATTTGAAAGGGTCTCTGGAGATGGCTCTGAAGAAACGAAGAGAAGAAGAAGCAAGAGACTAGTTTTGAGGATTACTTACGCCGCGCCACAAGAAACCCGAAAAGTGCATCGGCAAAAATGGACCATAGGATAAAGCTGTAGCCTTTCAAGAACCCGACAGGATTGTAGACTTTTCGAGCACACGCTACGAAGGCGTTTGTTTGCCCGCGGCTAGTTGAGGTTGCTATTCTCAACAAGGGACTGCTCGAAGTTAATAAAATTGTTCCTAAGGTATTTCCCGGTATATATGTTCGTAGTATAATACAAGACAAGAAGAAGCAAGTCCAGTATAGGAGAAGCGCTGAAGCTAGATAGTTTATTGTGGTGGCTGCGAAAGAAGCTGGTGGTTTAGAGTATGCTTTATATAACTATCTTGTGTACATTAGTTGTATACTACTTAATGGGCTGAACTGTCCCTCTATGTCGATTTCTTACCCAATTGGTGATGCTGAAATGAACGTCTGACTGAGATACTCCTCCCGTTCAACCCAAAGAGACTGTGAGGGGTGGATGCAAGACTCTGGACGGACACTGATTACTATAAAGAAGAGTGGTAGGTAAGACCGTCACTAAGAGAATGCGAGCTGCGGATTTCCTATCCAAATCCAACCAACCATTGGGCTTCTATGCCCTCTTATGCCATCGCAGGAAAGCCCTAAGACTACACTGCATATTGTGAGATGTGAGTAAATAACATTATCAAAGCTTCAAAATTTGGCACAAAAATGATTCACTATCTACAATTAGGTAAAATGCGGCAATAACCTAGCATAATAATAGGCAATTTACGTGAACACAATCGAGAGTACTGGAGGTATACCGCAGATCATTATTGCAATTCTCAACTTGAGCCTCTAGAGAAGCAAGGCTTCATTATTTCCAAAGAGAAAAGAAGAAGAAAGGAATGAGAAATGAGAAATGAATTTGAAAAGAGCATTTGATGTTATTATTCTTGAGCCGCAGTACATAGAGCCGTCGCATGGTAATTAGTCCCAGGATTACCAAAGCTGGGGATGACACGAGGAGGTCGCCGAAAGTGTGGAGAGCTGGATACCACGTTATCCATGGACAGAAACTATGCCAAGAATTGTAACCCCTCGCATTCGGATCAAGGTATGAACTACAAACAAGCGGCAAGAATGAATTCTGTTGATCTTAGATATAGGTGCATCTAATTAGCTCGTCTCTCTCCGCTGAACCTCGAGGACTAAGTGCCAGCTATCTGTTTCGAAGTTGAATGCGACCCATAAAAGCAACTTAAACTTACCCCTCACATAGCCTTAACTAAGAGATACTTCTCATAAATTACCTAAATATTGAGATAGATTATATGAAAGAATGACGGAAAGACATAAAGTAGATAAGAGAATATAGAAGGAATGAGTGTTGGGTTCCAATAGTGAGTGTGATCAGGTTTGTGAATCTTGAGTCTACCTACCTGGTGAATGAGGTGAGTGACAAAATTTTCGTTATCCATGAGCGGCTAATTCACCTGCAAGTGCTATAAGAATTTCCTACATGTGCTAGAAAGTATCTACTCCCAGGCAGAATCCAGGTAAGAGCCCAATCGACATTCAGTATTTCGAGGGGAAGTGTAGATGCCTCAATTTTCATGTCATGTGTAGGTGTGCCAATGTGCCAATAGGTCGCAATGCCAATATCTCCCCACATATCACTCCAGTCATATTACTTTAAAGTTAATAAAAAAAGAAAAAGGGGGGGGGGGGGGGGGCAGTTTGTTTTGAGTGGTGCGCGGGAAACTCTTCTTTTCGAGAGTGTATCTTCCACTAAATGGCTTGATAGGAAAGGACATCCTTTCCATTTAAGCCATACTTAGTTGAATGTGTTATATGCTAATTTTTTAGAGAATTATCAAACGGAGTTGCTTCAAGGCTTTGCTGAATAGACCTATAGGCATTTATCTTTGCTCGTTCTAGTGTTTGTTGACGTAGATGTTGTTTAGTCAGCTTTTGCAACATAAGAATCCTTTTTCTGGGGCAAAACTGAATGCCTTCGAATAGCCCCTCAGGTTAAAATATACGGAACTGGAGCTCGGTTTTTAATCCAGTGGCCCCGAGCCTTATATAGCTGTAGTTTGGCCGAAAGTAAAGGCGAAAGTGCAATTTATCGTGCCAGCTGTCTTTGGGGGCGGCATATTGTGCGCTGTGACTGGCAGAGCCATGCATATTGGTTGCATTCTAATGCATATGCAGTCGGATCACCACAGTCAACATTCTCCGATTGCGCCTTTGCACAGCCCGGTGTGCGTTGTTCTTTCGAACTATCGCCCGGTTTACCTAGGTAGAAAGATACAGGGGTAGCTAGGTGTATCCCATAGTAGAATTGAGGAAGTTTTGCCGGCTGCGGGCTTGGGCATTTCCATCAGGCAAGCCAGTCTTCATCTTCTCCCTTTTACTCTCTTGGATTTTGATAGCCACCAAATTACCAAGTAATTATAGAGAGCATGTGGTTCAGTTGACTTAATCCTAGCACAAGGCAAGGTGACGCCATAGTTGACTGTCTTGCTATACCTTTTACCTATACTGTTGGTACTTTATCCAGAGATCTATAATTCAGGCGTTTCAGTAGCCGCCGAGAACGGATTGATTCATAGAGCGTAGCACCCCACTCGTTGCTACATACACATATATACACCAGGTCCCAGAGCCTGCTTCTCTTCCTATTCTTACTTCTCCCCCCTCTTTTCCTGGCTGTTCAAGGTTGCCTATGATCCCGTCAGCATTCAGCTTCACCGATACATTGCAATCTAAGCCTCGGGCTCTGCCGTCGTTCCTCTCGTACAATTAACAAAGTGCAACACGACACCCACACATATTCTTAGCCCCAAAATGGCCCCTACTTTCACCGAGCACCCGAGTCAACGTATTGTTAGCAGCAAGGGTGGCTGGGATTTGTCTACAGTCACTTCAAAGGAGTCGAAATCCAGTCGCAGCATCATTATCTATCACGTGGAGCAAGTGTGGACTAAGATCAAGTTCCCGATCAAGCTCCTTAAGAACAAGGCAGCTGCGCCCAAAGGAACAAGCATCGAGACGGACTCTGGATACGGCGAGTCACCATCGCCTGAAAGTCTTCGGAGTAGTGATCCCAGTCTCTCCGCTGAGGAGGAGATTGAGATTTCTGAGCTTGCAGTTACCGAGCTAAAGATCGCCGAGCTTGAGGCTGACGCTACCAATGTCGGGGCTCCTGTACTTGACCCATCTCCACGCGTCTCAAATCGGCCAGACGACTACTACAGTGGAGTAAGTGGAAGACCCGGGTCACAGCGGTCTTATGGCAATAGGGCCAACGGTGGAGCACCGTCCAGGCCCACGGTCCCACCACAGCCAGCGCAATACAGCATGGCCGACGAAAGTTTTTATGATCCAAACTTTCCTTCAACTATAAAGCCCGTTAAGTTTAAGGGCAATAAAAACAAGACCAACGATGCGCAAGTGATAGGAATTGATAATAGTTGTATCCGCGAAGAGGACGTACGCCAACAGACTGCCAACGTTCTCGCTCAGAGGAATGTGAATTTGGGCAGGGGTCCTCAGATCCTCGGCCAGCGTGTGAATCCAGGTGCCGTGGCTATGTGTTTTTCTGGGGACTATTCCAACAACGACAACATGAATCGCGGTGAGCAGATTATCGGGTTTCAATTTCGCTGATGGCTGTAAAGGTAGGAAACGTCGCTAGACAGGGCTGGTGTGCGTTTGGAGCTGGGTACCCTGCAGGAGGCGCTGGTGGACTTTGTGAGATTAGTCTTGGCTTATGGTTTTATCATTATTCGGGCATGAGTAGTGATTTGGCGCCGTCGAATACCAGTACGGGTTTCCTATGGGACAGGTAGATGGAGGTATTTGCGGTTGTCGTTGTGCTAGCTTTATAAATTTGAATAATGTAAGCAAGCCTTCGAAATTCTGTTACGTGTGACGCAAGAAGGGCAGGGTTGTACTGCGAATGAGTGGCCTATGCTGACGATGCGGGGTCGAAAATGCCGTCCAGGTCTACATAATGTCCAACGAGACTCATCATGGCAGTGTCGTGGGGAAATTACTAAGCTCTGTATATGTATGGAATTGGCGTTTGAAATGTACTAGATTTGGGCTTCAGTGCTTTGGAGCCATGACTCTTAGACACGACATATATAATGCGGAGCTCTCCTCTCCTGCTACCCTGCAGGCAGCGTTGTAAACAAGCGCTTAGCTCTGCTGTACAGAATAATAATAGTTGGTCAATCACAGCAAGATATGCTGCAGCCTAGTGCCCGATTCCACAATAACAAGAACTATGGCGGCGACCAAGTCATCGGGCTAAAATTGTCGGGCGGCCTACACTGCTGGGTTGAGAGCCGCCTTGTTGTAACAGTGGTGGTGGCGATGGGGGCCGTGGGCGTGGCGGGCATGCTGGTCTTCACTTCCGGCTTGTCGCTAGGTCTCATATTATGCGGGAGCAGCAGCTTCCCGCTAGCTATAATACCCACCCATTATAGCGCCTCACCAGCCTCACTACAACTACAACAACCGCTAAGGTGCGTTGCCGTAAGGCTCACAACGAGAACGCTCGCTGACATAGAGCATTGCCCATAAGTCACGGCCCTGATTTGCTAGACGCGGCCGGGACGCCATCCCTCGCCTCGGATCAGGCACGCTGCAGAGTTGAGGCTCTGGCGGCGAACGACCATCCATGTCTCAACACATGTTCACGCCCTCCCGAGCTGCATTCTTATTTTAACGAGTGCAATGCAGGAATAACATGGAGACACGATTGCAATCTCCACGCGCGACCGGAATGATTGGTACGGGGAATTTATTGTTGTTTATATATATGCGATGTATCCGAAACGATATTGCCCGGTCGTAGGTTGGGTAGATACTATCGTTCGTTGCTGTTTAAGTGGGAGCCCAAATATGAGCGGTTAGTGTCATAGAGATATACACGGAGCAAGAATGCCAGAAGGCTCTGCCACATGCACATGCACCTGCCAACAGAGCGAAACGAACTCTTAAGATAGAAAGCCAAGAAGCGTAGGCTGAATTTCTCGGAACTGGATCGCGCACCGTAATGACCAGGCGACACTCTAAACAGTGATAATCAAGATATGTTGGTTGCCTTTAAGTCACAAGCCATAAAAGCATCATTTCTAGTCATCATTTAGGCCCCAAGGACTCAAAGAGCTCGGGCGCCGACTGCCGTTTACATCGTGCCGTCCATTACCTGTTGTTCGAGGCTCACTCATCACTTATTCTGCTATTTCTCGTACACACGACCGAAGTTAGCTTCATACTCCTCACTTTCTTTTTTTCTTTTTTTTTTCTTTTTTTTTATTCACACTTTCCGGGGATTACCTTCATAAATTGCGTCTAACGGAATGTTATGATGGCCGAGCTGTTGGGTGCTGTCATTGCCGGAGCTCAAGCCATTGACTACGCCTTGCAGCTATGTAAAGTCATCGACAAAGCTCTCCATTCAGCTGGCTACCATGAAAGATATCAGAAGACCAGCCGCGAATTAATTGGAATACTCCAGCTGATACAATCCAGCCCTCATCTGCAGGCCCCTGAGATCATCAGCTGTACCAAAGATCTAACAGGTACTGCTAATAGCATATGCTCTGCTTTACGCCAACGCAGGAAGAATCGCTTCATAGCCTCGATAGCATTCGCCGTTAAACAAAAGAGTTACGACGATACTTTTTCCCACCTGGAGCGTCAAAAAGCGACGTTAGCATTATGCATTTCTCAGCTCAACGCCAATACCCTGGGAGAGCTGACGGCCACATCGAACGATATTCTGACCACGGTCCAATCTTTCTATGAACAATCCCTGTCATGCTCATCGTTGACATCATACGAGCAAATACCTGCCGACATGTCTGAAGACTACGAAGAAAAGAGTACCGACAATCCTATATCACCAGGTCCTAATGTCCATATCATGAAGAAGTTCCTCTCCCTAAAGCATAACGAAGATTCTTGGTCTCCTCAACAGGGTGCGGACGGGCTCAAAGAGGACGATACTTTACAGAGCGACGAGAAAAGAGTAGAGAGAGTGAAAGCATCGAGGACACGATATATGGGTGTTCGCAAAAAGCACCAGGGCCACTCGTCCGAACCCCTCGACGATAACACCATGCGCCAATTTCAAGGGAATATACAGAGATCCGACACATTTCAAATCGTCGGCATGGAAATAGGACCAAACGCATCTATCACCGATGCCGACCTCGTGAGAGTCACAACAGGCTTGAGTGCTCACAGTAACATACACACGGGAAATGGCACGCAAGTGATAGGCCAGCGAGTGTGCGCAGGGGCTAAACCGCGGATATTTAGTGGCGAATACTGCAATAATATACACCGGGGAAGTGGTGACCAGATTATTGGATTCGCCTTTGAATGATTGTCAGGGGCTCTGGCTACATATAGACCCTAGAGTGGATATAGTGGCCATTAGGTATATAAAGGGGGGATTCCCCCCCTCCGTTTAGATATTGGAGGGTCAGGGGCCCCCTTATAGCGATCTGCTGTGTGACTACCTCAAGGCTTCTATTTATTTGAGGACACCTAACACCTGAGAGTGATAGTGTCAAAAATTGGTATATTTTTTGTGATACCAGTTCCAACAGTGATCATTGAGAACTCATGCGGTTTATATTTTGCCCGACCCAACATCTGCCGCATCAATCCAGTGATCGGCGATTTCGATATGGTCCTGTATAAGAAGGGATGGGAGTATTCTTTGTATATGCTTCGGCCAAACACTAAAGAACGACAATAAAGCTATAGCTTATTTGGTATTGATCCAATAACAGCGGTCTATTTGAGGGATTGAATTATGGTTTTTTCCCCTCCCACTTGAATTATATTCTCTGCACTTTATCCCAAGTGAATGCAGCAGTAAGGGAGGGTTACAGGCCTCAACATGAAACATGTCGAATAGAGGCGTGCCAGCAGTCCAGAAAACCTTCGATACTCCTCGCATATATCTTTCATTCAGCTGTCCTGTTTACGTTTGCTACACCAGTTTCTTACCATAGTATCACTGGTGTTCAAAAATACACCATTAGCACTAGGGGATCTATGTTGCCGTTATACGAAAACGGGCCAAGGAACAAATCTAGAGCCTCAGCTCTTTTTAGGGCGTAAGTAGCATACAAAGCTGACACAATAGTATAACAACCTTAAGCCAACCACAGTTCCCCAATATGAGCAGGTGATGCTGAGTCGCGAACCACAAGAAGACAAACTTCCGTCATATGAATTGATAGGCCTTGAGTAGCTCGGTTTCCTCAGGGATAGGATAGGAAATCAAACAAAGGCCGCTAAAACAGAACGGGGTAAGCTGGGAACATGCCAACAGCTACCCTTACTTGTATGATGAACAACAAAATATCCCTTGTGTCATCAACTTGGCAAATAACTCGAGGCTCGCCCAGTATTTTTTTGCTTAGTCCTTAGTTCCGTTTGAAATGAGCCATTACACCTTTATGTTTTCATTTCTTATTCAAGAACCTCGCCTATCTCTCGTTCATCGCAAATATGAATGAGATGGACCAAGCGCAAACCATCGACCGCGCCTTACAGCAGTGCAGCATCATCTATGAAGCTCTTCGTGGTGTCAAAAATCAGAAAGATTATCGACAGACTAGTCAGGAATTGATCAACATCTTTCGGCTACTACACTCTAATCCCTACCTATGGACAATAGAAGTTATGAACAGTATCAAGGATATCACAGATACCGCTACCGGGATTTGCTCGATCTTGCGTCAACGCGGAAAGTCCTGCTTCGTAGCGTTGATAGCTTCGGCCCTGAAGAAAAAGAGCTACAGGGATCTCTTCGGCCGCCTTGAACATCAAAACAACATATTGGCGGCGTACGTTCACCAGGAGCGTCTTGGTACGCTTCCCACTACAAGTAGTGAGATGGGCGTTGATCCATCTCTGCCCGACGCCATCGCTCCAGCAATCGCCTTAGGGTTGAGCACTCGCGGCATCACATATACTGAAAATGGTACCCAAGTGATAGGACAGCGAGTCAGTAGGGGGGATGAGGTACAACGTTTGACTGGCGAATTTTCCTATAACATACATCGGGGAAGTGGTGATCAGGTTATTGGATTTCTAATTGAGTAAAGATAATGAGGAGGGAAGGAGGAATACAATGCTTATTTTATTTTACTGCCATGCAAACACCAAGCGCATTCCCGTTGGTAGTACAGTTTGTACTTGACCCTCATTCGAGAAAGTCTTTTATGAAATATATGGAATAACTGATTTCCAATTTCGCAGTAATTATCGAAATCATTTAAAAAAAGGATGATAGCCCACTTGGACGCGAAGGGTACTATTTGTTATAGAACACAGACGTCCTAGCTGCTGAAGAGCAATCGCATACTGATTCTTGCAAATATCTTATGTTTCACTGTGTACCAAATTTTCAGTACGCGTGCCCCTCAAAGCGGGACTCATAGACTATCATTCCAAAATCAGTGCCTATCATTTTGAAATTTGTACGACGGTTTATGAACATGAGACGAAGAGGAGCAAACCCGAGATCTCAGCCTTTCTCCGATAATAAGCAGCATATGAAGCTGACACGTAGTGGAACATTCAAGGTGGCGGTCTACAAGAAGACTCTCTTATATATATAATCAAGAAGTCCTTAGTGGCCCGGGTTTGGGAGGGGGTATAATAGAAAAATAAGTGAACAGAGTGATCTATCACTGTAACAGCACTATTTGATGCGGAAGAAACGATCTCTTACGACAAAAGGTATCAACGTCCGTTGTTCATGATATTCTCATCGCATAAACAAACGTCTTTGTTAGCTGAAGCAGCTTTTTTATCTACGAAGTCACACAATATCATAATGTTATTGTTCCACCCGCTTTACGTGCCTATATTGATTGTTTGGCTCTCACTAACACATCCATCTCAACTTTTAGGATCTAATACGAACCAATATATCAACATCACAGTATTTTATCCAAATCTCTCAAGAAATTTCTACAACTCGCTTTTTCAGGATATAAAATCTGAACCAACACATAGTCATATTGCAAAATGCCGGAATTATCTAAGGCCATACGGCAGTACGGGGAATCTTTTCTACAAACCCACCCGTCGTGTATCAAGGAGATAGTCTGCGTTTTTATAGGGGGCAGCCGGCTATACAGTGATGAGCAGCTGGGATCATCACACAGCGCCCAGCAAAAAGACTATGACGGAATCGTAGTAGTCAATTCAAAGCACGAGATGTATTCCCTCGTGTCTGACAAACGCAGACGACAACTTATACTGAATATGGCCGGCATCGAGCATGAAGAACAACCTGATCTTGAAATCCCCTCCGTAGAATCGCCTTTATATCACGAGTTCGACGCCATCCGAATCGCTGGATATGACGAAGCGTATATCAAAAGATCAATAAAGCTCCTGAGCTTGGAATACTTCAACCAAAGCAAGACATCTCTCAATGTACTCTCTGGAAAAGACAGGCGTGTATATACTGATGACACTGCGGCGTCGGTACAACTAAGCCAAGCAACTACTATTGGTGGATATGTCATATTGCATGACCAATGGACCTACGCATCGAATGAAAACGACTTAGTCACCTTTGGAATCACCACAGATTTACTTCTCTCCGCGGCTTGCGTCTATGGCGAACTACCTTATGGGCAAGACATCAAACGTATGCTCACAGAACACTACACTTCCGCATTGGGTTCTTTTCCAGGCGTGAAGTCATTTGCCAAATCATTGAGGTTTTTCCCCTCGTATACTGAATGGCTCCGTGGAGAATTGGCTGGGCTATGCCCTACGAGCTTAGAGACGGATCTCCACCACGGCCGGAAAGGGGGCAAGAAGGCGTTTCTCTTCGGAAACGTGTTTCAAACCCGAGCGAATGTTGTCCTGTGCAATTCGATGTATACTAAAAGGCTCCATATAGAGGCTGCGAGGCAATTTGACAGGGGTGAAGTTTCCCGACAGGAGAGCCACCGGCCTCAGTTCTCGAACAATTCCACATCATATATCGTCAAAACGAAATTTCCCGGAGATATCTTCGATATCTTTGTCAAAGTATCCGAACATGCACAAGAGGAATTAAAGGGGGCCAAGACAGCTTCACGCTTTTTTCCTCGCACCGCAATTCCTTGTATGGCAAGCTCAGGTGAGCTCTTATACCAATTCTTCCACGGAACCACGCAATCCGATGTTAGACTTTCTTACATTCGTGGCGGCCGACTGGATGCGAGCCTGATGGAGAAGTTGCTGTACATTGAGCTTGTAAAGGCGGAAGACACACTTCGTTCTTACCGGAGCTCTCTATCTCTTGAGCGGAGGTCCCCGCATCGGCGCTACAACATTCAAAGATTCTTTCTCGATCGGTTGTTGAATGACAGACGAATGAAAGATCATTACGGACAGGGAATGACATTGGGAGGAAAGGCTCTTTCCCTCGACAAATTGCTCTCGTTGCGCTGGCATATAAACGGTAAACTTTATCCGTCTTTGCGCGAGGCGTTCGATGAAGCTAGAGACACAATGTCCCCCAATTCAACACAGATGTCGTCTTGTCCGATTATTTTCGGGCTAGGCGACGCACACGGAGGGAACGTGATGGTCGACAAATCAAGGGCTAAGGGTGGTACCAGTGAAGTTCTCTTCATTGATTATGAAGTAGCGGGATTCCACCCTGTCATGGTCGATCTTGCAAAGCCTTTCTACAACGATCTCTTCTACGAGACTCTCTATCAGCGCCTTTTCCCAGACAAAGTAAACCTAGGCTTGAAATACCGCGTGAGTGTCGATGCCAACATGATCACCCTCGATTTCAAGCCCCAGATTGATCCTCTGACACAGGCACTCCTCGATATCAAACTTCGGTACTTGATCAAGCCTTTTAGTGACGAGCTCCAAACGCAGGGCGTGGATCTAGGGGATTATGTACCGCTTCTATCCACCGCGATATTTCTCTGCGCGACCGCTGGAATAAGTTTGGCGTATAGCAAACAAGCCTTTTTGACCAATTTTGCGACTGGCTTCATTCTTAGAGGAGCTCAGAACTGGGAAGAGTTCGCATCTAGACTAGAAGAATTGGGCTTCAAGCCTCGAGCCGGACTGGCAATTTGATAAAGTCCATTCCTCATTTATACCTATTCCATGACGAGGACAGTTAGTTGATAGCACTACGAAATACTACTAATTGCTACCTCTTTGCACTTTTTACCAACTTAGTAACTAGATACCCCTTTTTGAGTCCAGATTATGTAACTTGGCAATATTCATACAATCGCTTTACGTTAATAGTGTTTTTCTCTCTTTGTGCCTCGCTAAGGACGTAGTGTCCAGTGTTCGAGATCTTGTACTAAGCAATCCTCTTAGTTTGTATAACCTGTGAGATATTCCGAGACCCTGTTTCTTAACAGTTACAAAATCTCCGGTATTGTCTATTGACACTGTCAAAGCATTATCAACAGTGTTTAATCGCACTGGGGTATAAATATGCGGCTCATTGCAGGTTAATGGAAGCTCTCCTCACCGTGATAAGCTTAACTAACAAGAAGTTAAACTAAAAGCTGTCCTGGCTTCTAATACACAAATTGAAACATTTGACAAACATGAAGACTCATAACCCTGTCACTGATGCAGCCGAGGCTATATCAGACACTATCTAGAAGTTTGCTGACAGTGTTGTTGTCGCTATACTTGTTCTACGCTTCCTCCGTAGGCCAAGGGCTAAGAAGAGAAAAGGAGGCAAAACTTCTGAAGCTAGTGAAGATGTATCTGCTGCAGAGCAAGAAGAGTCGGGGGTTAGTGGTGATCGAGGAAGAGAGTAGATGATAACAAACAATTTATTCATCCCCAGTAGTTACTTAACCTAGGGCTATTTGCCCGAGCCTAATACTTAGTGAATGTAGATACTTACATGCACGCCTGATAATATCTCCCTTTGCGCATGTGAATGTAGTAAGTGATGCACGCACCAGTAAATAATACAGGCATGCACGGTAGCAGATCTGAAAAGATGGTCCGTGCACGTGGGCGCACTGTGGATGGATCTGGGTCACCCAGGTCTACTAGCATGCCCCCACACCTCCTCGACGCGTTTTCGCATTGTTCTGTTTTCATCATACAGCAGAGATTGGGTAAAGGCAGGTACCCACAAAAGGCAGTTAGAGTTAGCTAGCCGACTCCCTCTTGTTCCTGTCGCATCTTTCAGAACGTCCAGCCCATCACCTCCATCCCTACATCACAACAAAGCAGAACCCATATACCTCTACGACTACATATCACCGCATCGCACCACAGGAAACAATTGGCGTCCTTTCCCTTTCGGAAAGTAGCAAGCTTGCGCCCGCTTGGCCTTTGTCCTTGCGGCATCCCCAACCCAGCGAGCTCCCTCTCGCTCCTGCGCAATCGCATCTGCAACCACATCGCCACTATTATCACATCGTAATCCGCTGCCATGGCCGACTACGCATCGCTCAAGGTTCCAGAACTGAAGAAGCTGCTCCAGGAAAAGCAACTTCCTGTTACTGGCAACAAGGCCGATCTGATTGCACGCCTGCAGGAGCACGACAAGGCCAACGAGGAGCCACAGCCTGCTGCTGCCGCTGCTTCTGCTGCTCCTGCTGCACAAGGTATGTCGAGCCTGATATCCTGTGTTTTCCTCCCCATGTTCAGATTCTCCATATTTTTGATCCTGTAGCGTATAGCTCTCCTGTAGTTGCATGCTTGGATGGAATGACATCCCCATACACAATGACACATTGGCTAACAGATCTCAGTGTCTGCTGAAGAAGACCCCATCGACTACTCAGACGACGATGTTCCGGCATCGAAGCCTACAGAGGCTGTACCCGCAGAAGACAAAGTAGCCGAGCCAACAACTACGGCAGAAGACCCTGCGGACGCAGCCGCAGCTCCTAGCAGCGAGGATAAGCTTGCTGAGGAGAGCGCAGACGATGCACAACCCACCGAGGCCACCACAGAGGTAGAGGCGGCACCCAAGGTAGATTTCTCAGCAAATCTACCTGCTAGTAGTGCGGATGACGAGGCCCGCAAGCGCGCCGAACGCGCCAAGCGATTTGGCATCGTAGAAGACGCAGATGAGGAGGGAAAGAAAAAGACCGACCGCGCGCAGCGTTTCGGCCTCGACCAGCCTTCGTTGGTGTCGGGTCTTGATTCAGCCCTGCCTGAGAAGCGTGAGCGGAAGCGCGGGCGTGAAGGTGCTTCCAACGCGAACGCAGATGGTGACCGCGGCGCTAAGCGACAGCAGCAAGGCCAAGGTAGACGCGGCCGGGGTGGTAGAGATAACCGGAGCCGAGGTGGGCGTCAAGGTGGTAACGATCGCGGTCCGCCACGGAAGGAGGGTGGCGGCGGCGGCGGCGGGAAACCGAGACGCGTCCTCGATGATCCTTCTGAGCGCGCAAAGGCAGAAGCTAGGGCCAAACGTTTCGGTGGTGGTACGTAAAAGGAGGTCCACTGCAGCGACGGAGATGGCGTCTTGAGCTTGTTAATGCGCCAACGCGGAGGCACGATCGCGATGATTCAGATTGTTTCGAACACGGAGTGGCCATATGCGGGAACCAACCAACTGCAAATCACAGGGGCAGCTGAGAGAGTCGGCTTCAGTGCAGGACGCTACTACTACTGTACACTATCACATTACTTTTTTTTATCTCACCTAATACCGGAGTTGGTGGCATACGATTCCCTCTTCTTGGCCATGCCTCCCTGGATCCATCTGTTTTTGCCCTGAGATGGTCAGGGCAGCTTGAGGCTGAAATACATATAGGGCGTGGATGGGATTTTGGGGCTCTTTCAGTACAGGAAAGATAGAGGCTCGACGTCCTCGGGTACTCTGCTCAACGAGTAAGACAGTTTGTACGATGTGATATGACCGTGTTGGGTGCTATATCGGACGGAGAGGAAATATAATCAGAACTGTAGATCGCTTTAAATTTACTTGAAGAGGAGCAGATCTCCAGAACTAAGCACCCATCCCATCACAGTAAAGCCCCATCGTGACCATTTCCCCGGGTCCCAGATTAATGATATATTTTTAGTATTTCTAGCGTGACGATTTTAAGGTACATAGGAGGACTGCATCTTGTAGGGATATATGAAATGAAATTCGATATTCCGCTTGTTTCCTCGTCTGCATTTCATTCTTGTACCGACGTAGCCTCGAGGTTTCAAAAATCTGAGGCCTAGAGTCATTACCACTTAAGATTTTATACTTCACAGAGCGAGCAGACCCATAATCCTTACAAGTTATTATTCAGTCTAAATTGAAATAATGATAATAATTCAAAAAGCGCCAGTTCAAATAAAGGTAAAAATTACTATACTGCTACTGTAAATATAAGCTTTATAGCTTGGGTATCGCCAGCAATGCACCATCCATCCATCTACTTCACCGTCTTTACTCGTCCCACCGCCTACTCTCTCTTTCTTTCCTCGACCCTTTCTCTCTATGTCTTAACATCCGTTCCCGTTCCCCTGAAAAGAAACAAACAAGACGGAAATATAGACTGGCCGCCGCCATTAAGACCAGCGGCAATATGAATAACTAAAAGTAAGGAGGCGATATTATATATACAAGCGACAGCCCGTAGGAGAAGGCAATTGTATAGGGAGAAACAAATAGGGATGACATAGAAAAAAGAAGAAGAGAAAACGAGCTTAAATTCATAAAACGGCGTATTGGTGAGGAGATACGCAGACAGCAATGGAGACGGTATAGACGCGATGGAATGAGTCCATGACGACAGACAGACGGACGGGCAGGCGGGAGGCAGCGAAACAAAAACGAACACAATATATTGAAAACATGCTAGCTAAGCTGATGGTGGGCTAAACGGCGCGGCACTGCAGCCAGCGAGCTACCGAGAACCCACTCATCCGCTCGCTTTTGTGTTTGTTTCTCGTTTTCTGCCCCCTTTTCTTCCCTTCTATCCGTCGGCCGCCCTTCTGGCCATTGCTTGTCATGTCCTTGCTTCCGTACTCCTCCGGTCTCACATTCTCACTTCCTAAGTGAGGATGGCGCTTAGGCAAAGCAAAACGCCCAAGCCGAAGTCTGCGTTGACATCTTTTATTTTCTTGCTTCACACGCTCAG
This sequence comes from Xylaria arbuscula, assembly GCA_022385695.1. Lineage (NCBI taxonomy): Eukaryota > Fungi > Ascomycota > Sordariomycetes > Xylariales > Xylariaceae > Xylaria > Xylaria arbuscula. Next base: position 74,115 of record MU279340.1, read on the forward strand.
CTGAGTTGTACCACCATGGGTCCGGCAACGGTGATACTATCCGTCAAGACGCCAGTAGCAGGCGCGTCGCTGGTAAGCGTCATGTAGACGACGCCGGCGAGGTTAGGCGGCAGCGCGCAGCCGGTGGCGGCGTCGAAGGGCGTGAAGGCCGTGCCGCCGGGCGCGGCGGAGTTGGTGAAGCCGCAGAAGGAGGCGGTGGAGGCCGCGTCGCTCTGCACCTGGATGTTGGTGCCCTGCGCGATGTTCATGACGCCCGCGACGGGCGCGGGGCTCGTCATGGTGAGCGCCGGGAACGCCGTCAGCGCAAGGTTGGAGCCGGCGGGGCAGGACTGGATGAAGGGCGCCGCGAGCGAGAAGACGGCCTTGGGGCCGAGCGGCGTGTCGAGCGGCGAGGGGGACACGGCAACGGCCGAGGCGCTCCGGATGAAGGACTGGTGGCGCGCTTCGACGGTCACGATCGAGGCCGCGGTGCTGAGGATCCCGCCGTCTGATACGAGCGGCGCCGCGCCTAGGTACGCTGAGATGCCTACGCTTTCGAGGACTGCGGCCGTGGCTACCATGCCTGCGGCGTCGGTGAAGCCGAAGTTGTACGTGCACGGCTGGACGGGCTGGACGCCGGCTTGCGCGATGGCGCTCTGCAGCAGGCCGACGTGGGCCGCTTCGCTTGTTCCGATGCCCTTGAGGTCGGCGAGCTGGGCCGCATTCAAGCCGAGAGCAGTGAATTGGTCATCGGAGAACTGGGCAAAGCCTTGCTGGTAGAAAGTGTCCTCCAGCCACTCCAATGTCAAAGCGCTATGGGGTGTCACCATGTAAGCTGTTGCCACTTTGCAGATCAAAGCTGAATAGGATGAGTGACTTACAATTGGAGAATATCAACGTCAGCCAAACCGAGGGCGGCAGCGGCAGCATTCTGTCGTTTTGCAAGGTGGTAAATGCCGGTTTGTCTTGTCGAGAGCCTGGGTTGAGCTGGAAGAGCCGACACAGCTGCCACCAATCCTGCCAGGATACCCGTAATCTTGATTATTGAAGGCATCGTTGTTAATATTGTGTTTCTGTCAATATATAACCTTGTACGTCTCTTCGTCTTTTGCAATGCTCCCTTCTTTGCGAGTCGTTGAATAGCGACAGTTGTGGCTGGATTAAGAGGATATGTATTGTCGATAGTAGTAAAAGTGAAAGCGAGAACCAGCCTGGCTGTCCTATGATGTATAGGTATATAGAAAGTAAGGTATAAAGTTCCCACCGGGGTATTACAAGAAGTAAACGTATAAAGGAGAGTGAAAGTCGTTGATCCCAGGGAAGCAGACCAGCGCTTATGGAGTGGTATTGATGCACGCGAACGACAGGATAGGGATACAGAAGAGAATGGAAATGGTAATGTGGTCGGCAGGTGGGAGACACGAACACATTAAAGGCAACCTGCCATGTGCCGTGAGATGGAGCAAGGGCACAGAGGAACACGGCACTAAACGCCATGGAGGATGCTTCACGGAAAGAGGGCAGGCCGGGCGTGGATGCGATGATCCCTTGCAGTCGACATTTTTGCGGCTCCTCAGCAATTCCTTGCTTCCTCCAACCGGCACTGTCTCTTCCCAGCGAGGATTCGCTCCCGAACGCAGAGGAGGGCCAGGGTAGGCGGAAGGGGCACAGAGATGGGACGGAGATTGTCGGCATCCTGGAGCATGGTGTACTGAGTAGCTACACTTGAAGGCTTGGGAGCAGTGCCGAGCGTCAAATCACCGATGGTGGCGGTGTCGTGGGAAACGAAACAAACTCGAAGCGCCAGTAGGATCGCGCCTCTGCCCTGAGCCGTCTCTCTTCCTTGCACGTGTGCCGGCTGAGATGAGATGAAGTCCATTTTACTGCTGTAAGTCCGGAAGCACCAGGGGCTCTTGGCATCTCGGGGGGCCACGCTTAAAATGGCGGACTTATAGGTAATCGGCCAGAGAAGGCATCGCGCGGGGATTTCCAGGGGGCAGGGGCTGGCGCTGACGGACCATCTGCCTCAGATGCCGTTTCACGGGGCTGCAGCCAACAGCGCCATTTCTGCTCTTCTGCACGGGCGAGCCTCAACCCGAACACTGAAACTTCACAACTATTATGTTGTTACAATGCCGGCGCATGGGTGGATTCGTGATCTCTCGGGATCGTGGTGTGCGTTGGGCCAACCAGCTCCGTGGCCTGTGACATGGAGAGCCAAGAGTCTTGTGTGGCAGCAGCATTTAGGATCGCTTTCTTGGCCTGAACAAAAGCCTCGATTGGTTGTTGCTTCAAGAGCCGCGTTTATCCCGTCGTGGGATCTCCTGGCACTGCAGTATCTGGGTGTTTCCTTTCTTTCATAAGCTCTTCCCCGAATAGGTGCAACATCGTCTGCAGGTCGTCCCATTGGTTACATGCTACGGAGTTAGAAATTCCCCACGTCGATCCCAGATCTCATAGAGCAACCCGAGATAAGCGCATTCAGAATCTACAGTACATCACGCCGCATCAACAGGGAACCGTGGCTGCTGCTACATGGAGGTATTTCGTGTATATCAGGCCGGAATAGTAAACAAAGTAAACAATAAATAGTATAATAGCTTCCAAAAGGAAAAGGGAATCTCGGAAATACAAAGTTTATCATACAAACAAGACTGTAGATGGCGACTTACAGAACTGGCTACGCTTACCAATAATAACAGAAATGCAGAACCGGCTGCTTTGATGCGCACTGGGACAAGCGGATCTACAGGCCTGGAAATCGCCGACCCGCTGGCCTCAGGTTGGTAGCACCTACATCATACATGGCCTAAGACGAGAGAGAGTTCACCGTTCATGCTAAAACAAAGGCCGCCTGACGAAACGTCGATGGCTGGCCTGTGAGTTCCAAACGTCTTAACAGCTTCCCATCTGCCCAGGCGGCTTTAAAATAAATGTCATATTGTATCATCAGGACTTGGCGCATCCTAACAGCACCACACCGATGCATGATAGATAAGAAACCTGCCGCAGCATAACATATTTTGGGGACGTATTCTGCCTGATATTATTCTCAAATATCCCAAGGAGCAAGTCGTCGGCCGTCCATATTCCGGTCCCGAGTACCCCAGCCTTATCGTGCATCACGCCGCAGCTAACCATACTATTCCTTACATGCTTTGTTCTATTTGATCCCACGATAACAACTTTTTGATGGCGCACATAAGATACTCCTCGAGGGGCACCTCAACTGGAATCTCGGATACATTCTACCTTGGCCTGGGCGCTCCTCTGCTTTCCGTTTAGCAAATCCAGACAATCCCGTGCTCCATCCGCCCCAGTGTCCCAAAGACTACAAGCAATTCTTAATTCACCAACCAAACACTCAGAGAGCATAAGGATTGAGCGAGCGAATGGTCAAGCAACTGTGCCGGTTCTTAGCAATCTCGTTTTCACGCGAGCGGGGTCTTGACATAAACTTACGGTGGGCTCTTGGTTAGATCTGTTTTGAGAATGATGGGCACTCTTGTCATCTCCGTCACGTCCTGGATATACTCTCCACCCTCTTCTCTCAGCTTGAAAAGCTTGAGATACTTCTCCTTATTTGTCAAACGGGTTTCAACGGCCTCAGCCATAGGAACCTTCGAATCCGACCTGGTGCGGTGCAATACACCCGCGGCGTTAGATGACGATCGGTTCGGTGATCCGGGGACACTCTGGGTGGGGCGCTCAGCCAGGGATGCGCCCGCCATTGCCTCGGTAACGTCGGAAACATTATCATCGTCATCGTCAAACAGCGCATCTACATCATCTGTGGACATGGTTCCAGTCTCTGTCTGCTTTCGGGCAGCTTCCTCACGCTCCTTCTTTACACGTTCAGCTTCTTCAGCTTGTCGTGCGGCCGCCATCGCATTCGAGACTCGCTGTGAAGCGGCCGCCTTCGGTCTCTCATCTTCGGGCACATATGCCGAGCTTGGTACACCTTTCTCCCAGTACAGCTCTAATACTCTCTTTTCTTTTCTAAATTCGGCCTTCTTGAGTGGCAGCTGATCGCAGTGTACTCGTTTCTCGAAACCCCATTCAGGAATCAGAACGTCAAAGGCAGATTCGTAGACACAGAGAACGATACCCTCGCTGATCAGGTCACCATTGACTTCTTGTCGCTTTTTGTCCATGATTCGGCAGGATTCGATATGAATGCTCTGTTCTTGAGCATTCTGAGCCGATTCTTTCTTAATGTTACATGATTCAATCGTCTTCACTAATGTCTCAATGTCGTCGATATACTCGATTGTGCCATCGGACAGGACAGCTTCCAACTGACGATGCACAATGATGTCTGCATATCGCCTAGTGGGGCTCGTGAAGTGAGTGTAGAGAGGCAAGTTCAAAGCATAATGAGGCCGAATTTGCTGGTTTATCTTGCCAGCAATACAGTACTTCGCGTGCTGCGTGCTCTTGAGAATCAAAGTCTCCATGCCCTTTCGAATGTCACTGTCGTCAACTTTGAAAAGGCTATTCTGAAGAGTCCCACTGCTAGTCGTATCTATATCATATCCTAGAGCCCTCATGCGTTCAACAAATGTTTGTAGACGCCGGGCATTGGGTGGTCCTTGACGTCGCAGCAGTGCTTTCTCGGGGAGCTCGCTCGCAAGCTTCTGAGCAACATAGGCGTTGGCTTTTTGCAGAAGCTCCTCCACTAGCTCAGTTCCTGGCGTGGTATCAAATATGTTATGCCGGATTGGGATATTTTCATCGTCCAGGTGGTGCAGCAAACGCAGCGGTGCCGTAACCTCACCGTCGGTACCAAGACGAGCTTCTTGGAATTTTTGTGCAATAGCCTATAAAATGTGAGCAACAGCGGTATGTTGGGGGAAAGAAAAGCCTACATTGAGAATTTGAATGTCCTTGATCTCAGCACTCTCGTGCTGGAAGTTAGCTCCACCAGCCAATGCTTCGTCGATATCGTTGAGCGACAACTTTGCCTTACTTTTGACAATACTTTTACCAATCCAAGCGTCACCTTCAGCAACGGCTCCTGTGTGAGGGTGGACTTTGAAGACCACGCTTACAGTAAGTCTGTCTTGGCCAGGAGTAAGTGTGCAAAGCTCAGAAGCAATCTTAGGAGGAAGCAATGCACAAGTGCGGTTCACTAAATGAACCGCAGTTCCGCGCTTCCTTGCTTCGCGATCAACAAGTGAGTTGGGCTTTACAAAATGAGTAACATCAGGCACGTGGATACCAATCTCGATCTTGCCGTCAGAGAGGGTCTTGACGTGAACGGCGTCACTAAGTTCACCCGTGCCGGCCAGATCAAAGGTGAAAATAGTCTCGTCACGGAAATCTCGGCGGGCACTTATAGCGGCCTCGTCCTCTTTAGCAATGGACCAATCTGAAAGGCCGACGCTCCTTAAAACAGCTTCAGCAAATTCATCGGATGAGAAATTGTTGTCGCGAAGGAGAGCATCCGTCTCGACCTTCAGGTCACCCATCTTGCCGAGCTGTTCGACAAGGGTGCCAAAAGGGTGGAGCGATGTAATCGGCCAGCGTTTGATGCACGCAACGAAGATGCGATCGGCATAATCTTGATGTTTCTCAACGAAGTCACGCGGTGCCTGCTCGGTAGGAATTGCAATAAGCGGTACACGCTTGTCTGTCGGCTTGAACCAGACAATCTTCGGTTTGTCTTGTTGTCGATGATCATGGGATCGACCACCATCTCTAGCAGCTCGCTCCGCTTCTTGCTTCTCTTTTGTTGCTTGGCTACTTGGCCGCAGGAGCCCCAGAGTACCTGAAAACATCTGGCCAGCAACCCGCTCGATGACAGCGACAATGTGGCCAGCAAAGAGAGGCTTCGATTCGTCATTGATTTCCTCCTCCTCGACAAGCAAAAGACTCTGACCCTCTACCTCTACATCATCGTTCTTCTTCTGGGTTGGTCTCTGGCGTAAACTACCTCTTCTACGGATGCCTCCGTCACCCGCGGTGGTCTCATCACCATTGGTGGTGGTTGATGGGCCGTTCCCGTTTGTCGAGCCCGTTCTAGTGTCTGTGATGTCCTTTCTCTTCTTTTTCTCCTCCTTTTCTCGTTTTTGTCCCCAGACTTCGTCAACGTCGAGAAGTTCTACCGCGACTAGATCTCCTTCTAGTGCGCGATTACGATCTTTGCTACCGCAGATAAAGATATCGGCATCCAGAAGGCCGTCAGAAGTAGACACGTACGCATCACTACGATTCTTCTTATTTACGCGGAGGATTCCGGAAACGAGCTGGCCGTCGCCAAGCAAAGCAGGCAGAGTAGCCTGAGGTAAGTAAGGAGTGAATAGCGTCTTCCTCTGCTGTTGCTGAGATTGTTGACCTCCAAGCTGAGGTGCATGCTGACTAGCTTGAAGACCGACCATATGCTGGCCATTCATCTGAGCTGCTTGAAGCGCTTGAAGTTGGTTAATCTGCATGGGGTTGAGTTGTTGGCCACCATACATCTGCATCATGGGAATCTGGCCAGGAATTTGCATAAGTTGAGGTTGACCAGGATACTGGAATGCACCAATCGAAGAGATAGACTGATTAATTGAACCACGAGAGCGATGACCAGGCTGAAATCCCTGCTGGCCTTGGTTGGGCTGATCCTGGCCTTGGTTCTGGTTGCGCCAGTTGCCCTCGAAGTTGCGCGAGGATGATCGAGCGTGGCCAGCTGCGCCGCCTCCACGGCGTGGGAAGTCATTTCCCTCGCCTGGCCCACCAGTTCGTGCACCTCCGCGACCTTGCACGGCCATACTCTGGCTACGCCCGTGTCCGCCCCGTCCGCCGCGATTAGATGACCCCTGTGCTATAGGAGTATCCGCAACACTGCTTTTGGGCTCTTCGGGGGGCGGACTTGCGTCAGCCCCAGGGCCGGGGAATTGAAAACCTGAAGTGGTGCGCTTTTGCTGAGCGATCTCAGCAGCCTTTTTGGCATCGGCCAAGGCCAACGAATGCCTTCGCTGATGACCGCCGCCATTGCCGCCAGCACCTCCTCGCCCACCTCGCGATGCATTTTCCCTATTCTGCCCTTGAATATTTTCAAAGTGCCCGAATGCAGAGCCTGAAGCTCCAGAGGATGGTGCAGGTGGTGGGCCCATGTTCATGTTCGGCAGGGCGGATTGATTTCGGCGGTGTGACATTGGCTGGCTCGGTGCTCCCATCTGGATGTTTTGTTGCTGTGGGAGCTGATTGGGAAATTGAAAAGCCGTCTGTGGCGAGATATTGGACAAATTTTGTTGCAAAGGATTGAACTGGGCACCGGCACCAAGCTGGCCAGGTGCCAACATTCCCATGTTCATATATTGTTGGTGAGTAGCCTGAATTTGCTGTTGCTGCTGCTGTAGTAGCTCGATCTGTTGTTGGATGGCAAGCTGCTCCACTGATGACGAAACACGATGCAATTAGCTAACTTCCAGACTTGTGGTAGCAACAGTGACAGCACCGTGTAACCAATGCACAAGAAGATGTGCCATAAAGCGCAAGAGAGACTTACTTCCAGGGTTGGAGAACATGCTCACCAGAGGGGTCAGCTCTGACGGGCTGCGACGGTGGGCGATGTGAAGACGGCGTCCAGCCGGCCCAGGGACGCCTCCAGTTGGGGGAGGCTGCTGCTGCTGGTCCATCGTGGGCGCTGGTTGCACGTCAGGGTGCGACAGGCCGTGACGTGGCTCGGTAGCGATATCCTAATGAGGTGGATAAGGAGGATGTGAATGGGTGGGATAGACGAAGAGGAATGCCGTCTGGAGCTCAAGCGGTGATGACAATGTGATGTCTTGTCGGGGTGTGGGCGAGCAGTATCGCCGGACACGCTCGTTGGTGAGCGGCGGTGATGATGATGACAACTGATTGCGTAGACGCCTTGTGCGACTGAAAAGGAGGTAGCTAAATGAGAGGATGAAAAAGGATGGTCTCGGTGGTGGAGAGTGATGCTAAAATTCCCAAGGGAAGGAGTGTGCAAGCAAACCCAAGAGAGCGGTGGATAGAAGGGGACAAGATGAAGGGGATAAAGGTGGGAAGTTGGGAAAGAGAGAGGGTTTGATGGGGTGTTGATGGATGATGAAGTTGGGAGCTTCGGAGGAGGCTTGGGAAGATAGATGTCCTCTCTGCTCTGGCGGCTACGGGGCTACTACCACCTACCTAGGTACCCAAGGTACAGGCAGGCAGGTAGGATGTAGGTATGGGTATGCCTTAGTTACAGTGTTCTCTCCACACACTGTCCGTATCGAGACAATGGGCTGCCAGGTTGGTGAGGTCAGGGCGGGGCCCACAGCTTTGGGGGAGAGAGGGGGTGGGCGAGGTGGGAGAGGCCTAGCAGAACTAGCAGAACTAGCACGCTCGTTGAGGGAGGAATGAGCGACAGATCCAGACCCGGCTCTCACCAGGCTCGCTACCTCACTACACAAGCTGCAGGCCCACTCCCATAGCATGAATGGCCACCTAACTGGCCACCTAAGCCTCCTACCTATGTACCTACAAAGAGTGCAGGCGGGGGCAAACCTAAGTACAGCTATGGAACCAAGGCCGGGAGCTAGCTGGCTAGACGGAACCTAGAACTATCTGCATACAATGGCCACTGCTGCAGTCTACTTATACAAGTATGCAAATTGTATACTTGGACAGCACCAATTCTCCGTCAGAAATATCCTTTAGTAACTAGGCGATCTAGTCTCGCCTAATTATGTTGCTGTCCGCTTCGGGCGAGTTCAAGAGGCAATACGACGGGCTTTGCTGTTGGCATAGAGATTCAAGCTTGATCTGCGCATGAACACATCTGGTGGGGTTGAAATGCAAACAACCCCTATCCTAACAACAAAGAAGCCAAGGAAATCATTCATCCAATAACGCAGGTCTCAGTTGTGTATATAGGTCGCCAAATAATGACCTCGGCAGAGTGAATGTCTTGTTTTTTTGCTTTTCTTTTATCGCCCCTCCTTCAAAAGTCAAGCTTTCCAAGTCAACACCCACCACACCAACACTCTTAATGTATGCATATATAAAGTTTGAATCGTCCGCAATCGCATTTGCCTTGTTACTATGCAAACGTTAAAGTCAGCTTCTAGCAATTGGTAGGTATTAATTATTACCATACTACCTCCCTCCCGACTTACTTACTGGTTATACAATAGCCCGCTATCTCCAGGCCCTAGTGTTTTAACCTCAACCTCCATCCATAGCTATCCAGCCCATAAATGAGCTTCGGGGAGCTCCATGTGATAAGTCAGTATCCACGTACTAGTTCAATAAACTGCTAAGGACCTATGTATGCTTGGGGAAATAATGGGTCGGTGACGAACAGTATATTGCAGTCTGAGGGGAACTACCTAGTCGGAGCTCACCTGGTGTCAGCTCCTCGAGTCAGATCACCACTCTCCACAGAGCTAGACCGATGTGCCATGATAAATAAAGCACCATCTATTACCCGATGACGGAGCCGGTGCCGAAGCTAAGTAGGTGTCATGGGCAAGCTCAGCTCTGCACTACAAGGGTCTATACTCCCATCTGGAGCTCGGGATCGACAGTTTATTTTCAAGCAAACACAGTCGCTTACGTCAACTTTCCACGATGATATAGGTAAACTTCAACTACATAAACTATGCTGTACCGTTCTACCGTTCGGCTACCGTAGTACCTCCAAAGAGATTAATACGGTCAAGCTTTGGTCAGGTCTAGTCCGCTCTCCACAAAGTATCTCTCACTACTCTCGGCTCGATCATCGCTGCCGTCCCATGGGTATCAAGATGAACCACAAAGTCATCAACGCCGATCTCCCCATACATAATCGAATCAGTTGAGCTCCACTGGTGCGAGTTCGGGTCGAGGATACGAGGTGGCCCTTTTGTGTCTTCAATTGTAGTGTCAAAAATCACTCGGTAGGCTACACGTTGATCGCCTTGGGTGGTATGGTTTGCATGAGCCAGATCACGAAGATTTGTAGCTTGTAGTCGGACAGAATTGACAGGAGTACTTCCAGTCTGCGCCGCATACGCTTGTACGACTGCCCTGATATCAACGTCCCGGTTTATCCATCGGTCCAAGTATAAGCCAGCTGCATCCGCGGCAATCGTGATACTCGAGTTTATATTGGGCTGCGAGGACTTGTAGGTACCGCAAAGCGCTTCGCATGCCTCGCTGATGGTAATGTTCTCGAGTACTGGAATAAGAGACTGGAGTACCATCTCAGTCGCGATAGTGACGACTGATGCGCTGGATCCGGCACCCAGGATAGAAAGTGCCACGCCATAGTCTGGTAAGAGGATTAGCTGTGAGTCGTACTGCCCGACACTGCCTGACTTCGTGTAGAGATCTACAACCCGGCCACTGGTGATTTGACTCCGTGTCCTCCATATCTCCCAAGGACTCCCGACAGAGAAAGATAGACTCGACGTATGCGACGTGGGTTTCATCCACCTTCTAGTGTCCGCGGCCGAGAGTTGCTTGTTCAGGAGAATACTACGTCCAAACCTGGCTAAATCGCCTGATGATGAGTATATACCTGCCGTCCTGTGAGTTGGTTAGAGGTTAGCCGCGTAGACTTCTCAGCTTCGTTTTCATACAAGCAACCTTGTCACCAGACTACTTACGGTGTCCCATCGCCATAGTTAATGTGAAAGCCGCTGTCATTTCCAGTCGGCACTACCCAAGACCCTTTCTTTGGAGGACGCGTTGCCGATGTATGAATTAGCCCAAGCGGCTCAAGGATTTTAGATTGTAAGATAGAACTGTATGAGGCAGAACCCATAGCTTCAAGCACATATCCTAGTATCGTGAATGCAATATTAGAATAGACTGGCGTTGTCCATGTTGCGAATACAGGATGTCGCTGGATTATCCCTTGGAGTAATTCTGGTCAATATGTTAGCACCGTCGCCGTTCATAGATAAATATAAGGGTGAGATATTCCGGACCTTGTCGATCGCACGGAGGCAGATTGTCATCACTGCCACAGTGAGGGATGTCTTTAAGCGGCAGCTCTGGGAGACCAGCTTCCATCCAAGGGAAACCCTGGCTAGCCAAATCCCCATTTGCATCTAGTCAGAAGTATTAGTATTATAGTCAACCTGAGAGGAAACCCATTGGAAGGAGTGCAATAATCAGCCCTCTCAGTATGTAGGTATGACTTACACTCTCTCCCGATTCCAGCCAGTTGAGACGCCAGATTGCCAACCGTTACCCTATCCCAGCACACATCCTCAATTGAGTGCCTACAGTCTGACGATGCTGCTTCCGAAAGTTCGGGTACGTAGCTTGTTACAGCATGATCCCAGCTCTCCCATCCATATCCAACCAGAAGAGCGTAGGTAGTAAAGAGTTTAGAGATGCTCCCTATACGATAAATCGAACTTTTCGTGACATGGTCTGTTCCACCATCCGAAGCATTCAGGAACGGTGAGGAGTAATGAAAATCGAAGAATGGGGCGCTCTCGTCATCTTCTATTGATGATATAGTGATTGAGACGGACGAAGTATTTGCTTCAAACTCTCCGAAGTCGCTATTGCCAGATTGTAGAACTTGGTTCAGCGTTGCCGTAAGTTCAGAACCCCAAGCGTTTATGATATTGGATGTTAGCAATCCAGTAGGATACTGGTAGAGTGACCCGAGGAGGAAGGATGCCATGCTTTGTCAATACAGGAATGTCAATTTCAAGTGTGAGTCTGATGAAAGTTCATATCTTTGAATCATTAATGTTCCTCAAGTACTGGCCATCAAGATATTTGTACTTTCGAGTGCGGCTACTTAGCACCGTGAGCTGAATAGACGCCTCGGGACCTCCACGGGACCTTCACGGGACCTTCACGGGACCTTCACGGGACCTTCACGGGACCTTCACGGGACCTCTGCGGAGACTAACAAAACGTTAGGCAGATTGAGTTACAAAATGGGAATAAAAATGTACCATTATTACATATTATTCGTCTGAATCAGTGCTTCCAAAGACGCTAGTTGCTGGTCTAATCCATTAACGAAATTTTCAGTATCTCTATGCGAGGTAGCCGTGGCTGTAATATCCCGTAAGGTGGTCAATGATTCTATCCAGCTCTTCACTCGCTGCCTTGATAGTTCCGCGTTATCCCCATTGCCAAACACATTTTTCGTGGTTGTAGGATTTAGTCTATAATTTCTTGTTAAATGAAACATATCTTCTGCTTGTTGTGCTATCCAATTAGAGGCGCCAACACAGACATTACGTATAATCCCGGGTGCAAGATCCGCCATGGCATGTGCAACCGTGGGTGTAGACATCTTCTGGCTGATCGTGAGCTTGTTTATCCATTGAGCAACTTCAACTATTTTATAGGCCGCCTGTAGAGTTTCATACTTTATTCGCATATCAGTAATCTGTCCCAACGGAGAGTTGTGCTCATCAATACCATAATGCGAAACACAGGCTTCTATTTGCATAACGCAGCTTAATCCTAGCAACGCAACGACTGATTTGTGGAGGGGAGGGGGCTCATTTGTGTCTGTATTTAAAGGTAGAGACGCTTCTTGCGATGATGACACATGGTCAGAAAGTCGTATGTGCAAGGCAGATGGACACATGTTTGTGCGCCAGTCCTCAAGGTGCTTATAAAGATTGTCTACATCCTGGTGCTTTACGCCTTTTCGCTTGGCCAGGGGGCCACAGAGCACTCGTGACATTTTCCGGGCAATAACTGCTAAGCTAAGCAGAGTGTCGAAGTAGCTCTGGCTTTCATGTCCGTGTATTTGGTTTGATGGTTCGACATCTTCGTCTCGAATTCGGGAAGCCATTCGGCGATCAAGGCTATTAAAGGCATCCCAGCCATAAACATACCAAAAGAGAACTGTTTGGCGCTGCGCGGCTCTGGACAAGGTTGTGGATGGGCCAGTTGCTGCTGTAATACGAGTCTCAATACGATACTGTAGCATCATCGCAACGAGTGAATCATGTGTTAACAGCAAATTCCCTAGCTGCGAGTGTAGTGGCGAAGTTATTTCCTCGGGACTCTCAAATTCAAAGTCCATCATCAGAGCCAAGGCCTCTAGGTCGTCGAGTCTCACGACGTTTTTGCTCTGTGTAGTGCTCAGTGCTTGCAGAAATGATTCTCTGAAACGGGAAGCAAAATGCTGCTGCAGCGACCATTTTTCGGCTGTCTGAATAAACGGACAGCCTCGACAAGCGACTGCAAATACCAGTGCAGAGCTACTTTGGCGAGTCGTATAATCGGCCATAAACCCATCTTTGGAGAGAATAGGAAGAGCAAGAGAAGCAAAGCTAAAATACGCCTTAATCGCCGCATCCAGTGCCACGGGCTGAATATCCGAAGCGCAATAGGGGTTCTCATTTGGGACTATCATCTTCGGTGGTTCGTCATCTAGTTGCAGAGTTGATGTTGGAATACAATTCCAGTTCGCAAGGGCATCTGTTGTGTCATGACCATGCAAGAAGATCGAGTCGAGGAACGAAATACCGTTGGGACTTAGCACGAACTCGAAGTTGGCATCGGTTGGCAGCGAGGATGTTGTCAGTGGACTCTCCGCTGAAACAGAATTACTAGTGTCCCGTGGTAACCAATTTGAGACGGTGGTGTTTCGATAAAATGGAGAAGCCGTCGAATCATTCCCGAAAGGCAAGGTTGAGCTGTCTGCGCGTGTCGGTTCGTCGGCGTTGATTAAACCATGGCTGATATGCTGCCTAGTCCTCGTCTCACTTAATGTGCTTGCGTCAAATGCCTTCTCCTTAGGTGAGTTCTTCCGTCGCCGTTGAATACGGATATCATCGCTTTCGAAAGTGCAAAGTGTCTGACGTAGATTACATTGAGAGCAAGCAGGACGACCTGCGGCAATGCAAGAAGAACGGTCGCATTTAATCTTCCGTCGGAAGCAGAAATCGCAAGATTCGCGCTCCAATCCTCGCTTTAGAGACATCTTGGTTCTCAGCTCATGGGAACTTTCACCTCGGCGTAGAGAAAATGTCCAGAAAAGTTATCCGTAGCATATATTACAGGACGACATGAGTAAGTCGTGCATAGGCTCAGCACACGCTCCACGTGGGTTGACGCCTGCTGGTAAGCAGTAAGTTTTTGGAAGTCCTACGGGTATTCTTCAGATTTTCAGCTACCTCTTGATTATCATACTGAATGAGGCTGAACTTGTTTACACATTAGGTAGTGCCTTATTCGCTCGCTTAGTAAAACGGCTGCCTAAGTAGGCAGTAGTTTAAACCGTGCTGTTGGAGTAATTACGCCTGAGACCTTGTCAGCTTACAAACCTTGCAGACCGTATTTGTACATACTTACACTAGGAACCATCTCAACGTGGGCAATTGCACATGTATGTAATTATGTGTATTAGATGTCGTCTACATATCTTAGTAAATAGTTAAAGCAATATGTTGCAATTAATTTCAGGTTCTTTTTATTTTCTATTGGTATAATATGAAGCCTACAAGCCGTCACGTCTTTGTTCTATGAAGTTGTTATAAGGTGTAATGATTTTTGAAAGATGGCAATTTTGGTAATCGTGATGCAAGGAATGATGGTAATCAATTTATGAGGGTGAGTGAAAAAGGTCTGGATTTGCTTTCAGCCGTAGAAACTGCTATGCTCTGTGCTTCCTATGAGTTGTTCAATTGGACATGTATCTTTCTGGCACGGTACAGTGGAATGGCCTTGCTAACTTCCCTGGCCCGGGAAGATCTCCATACTCATCTTGATAGTCACAGAGAAATTTGATGAGCCGCTCCTTACCGTTGGTCTGCTTCGCCTTTCCCCTCCATATTGGGTTTCCATTAGAAACAACCTGGCAGGCCTCACCCCACGGTGCTATGTTGGCGTCGCGTATGGCACTCAATAATGATCTAACCCCCCGGTTTAGATCCTTCGGATGGTCAGGACAATCTGGTATACTGGTCCTTTTTAGAATTTGCGTGCAAACAACCTTCCATACTTTGAATAGAAAGATATCTAGGAAAACATCATTAAGAAGAGGTATCATGGAGCCGTGGCGAAGAAACGACTGGAAACACTGAATGAAGTTTTGACCGAGCGTAAGGGGGTCACTTGATGGCGTTAAGTCCCATCGACTTGAGAACAGAAGCATAAGCATAGGGTTTGGTGAAAAATACCGGAACCCGCCCATGCAGGGTGATTTGCTGATGGAAGAACTGCCACTAATTCCATTTGGATTTGCACCTAGTCGAAGGAGAGCCTCAACGCTAACTGGCTGGAGCTGGTTACAAGCGATATACAACGGTGTTGTGGCTAACCCCGTCGTCAAATGCGCCAAATGACGATCTGGAGAGTCAATATTGAAGCCTCTCTCAACGAGGACGTCAAAAACCCGAGGGTCGACGGAATTGCCCGTAATGACGGCGTTTTACAGGGCGTCAACACCTAGTTTGGCACCGTGATCAATCAGGAATTCAAACGCTGTGGCAGAGGAGTAAAACACCGGATTTCCTCTCAACGCGAAGCCGCCGGGAAATAAGGGCGGTTGATATTGTGTGAGAAGAAAAGCAGCACATTCAAATCGATTATGTTGAATAGCACTTTGAACTAGTTCGCTATTTCGAGTGTCTACCAGCGCCATAGCATAGCGGACAGTGTCGACCGAGTAAAAGCCATGATCGAGAACCGAAGTTGGAACTACCTCGGGCGCCATTGTTGGCCATAATGGATATTTCTCCACCAAGAATTGCAACGACTTGAGATTGTGAGCTGCTGCCGTGGCGAGAACTCTACCAACTCCCTTTGCGTAGAATTTCGACCATGTCCATCCTTGGGGATGTAGAGAATCGAGGACAGCGAGTGTATGAGAAATCAGGGAAAGGTCACCTTTCTTAATAGCGTATGTCATGGGCTTAATATCTTGATCGAATGGTACAGTAAGGGCTGCCGTGAAGGCTGCTTTTGTCAAGGGCTCGTTCAAGACTGGCGTAGTCACTGCGAGATTCAGCAGAGCCTTCACACTAAGGCAAGGGGCCATATCTAGTAGGATGTCATATTCCAATGCCGGTCTACCAGCCATTTTGATGTTTATTCTTCGATGACGACTTGGGATGTGTATGAGTAGTAAATTGGATTTAGTGGTCTTAATCCTTGAACTCGGCGGTTCTGCACAGCTTATATAGATACATAGATTAAGACCTTTGTTCTCTTTTCAATTTCAGTGGTTGGATGAAAATCATAACTCAAATAAATATTGATGTATCGTTTGTGAAACCCTACCGTTGTTGTGACAAAGAATAAAGAGACTGTCGCTCTAAAACAATGCATGTTACGGTATGGGGCTTTCATGGTTGTTGGGGCTACCTATACCCGCTGGGTACTGTACCTAGGTATGTACCTATTTGAACTCTGAGCTGGGCTTTCAGCCAATCATTACGTGTATTTTGGTACTAGCTTCAGCGAGCGGTGAAAGCTGTCCCAGCTACAGTGAAAGCCGATCCAAGCAACAGATGTGACCTTGCTCCCCATTCTGCCGGTACCTGGGTACTTCGCTGCATCTATCCTCCTTCACTGTTGGAAGGGATTGAAGTGCGATTAGGTGTCTTGTCATTGATTTCGTCTCGCAGCCAGTCTGTTCTCTTACTATGCGAATCTTATAGCTTCTGTTACTGTGAAGCGCCATGACTGGTTCTTCCCCAGAGACGCGACGATCGCGACAATGGAGCAGCCCGTCCCGCTCTCGCATAGCCGACTTCCTTGCTGAAAACAGGCACACCGAGTTGAGCCACCAAGACGCCCTTGCTGCGGCCCAGGCTGAACACGAACGCGTCCGCGATGCTGCTATCCGCGTGTTTAAAGACCACGAGTCCAAGGAGGAGCATCGGCGGTTGCTGGAGCGCGAGGAGGTTGTCATACAGCAGCAGCGAAGAGAAGAAGAGCGGATTCGCAACGAGAAACGCCTCCGCGCCGAAGAAGAACGACTCCGCGCCTTGAAGCTGAAGACTGTGCCAAAACTGCCTCCAGAGGCGCCCCCTGCGGCACCCCCGACCCCTTCGTCCAACTCTACCTCGACGCCTCAACCGAATGGCTCTGGTTCGAGCTCGATACCGGCGGCAGACGCAGCCAACAAGCCGGGTCCGATATTACCAAATGGAAAGCAGCCATCTATTGTTTCTCAACGGCCTCCATCTGATGCGCCAACGCTACCCGTTAATGGGGCCAAACCGGCCCAGGTTCAGCCGCTCCCACAGGGACAAACTAAGCCTTCACCATCTGCTACTCCTGCCTTAGCAGGTTCCATTCCAGCGCCTCCTACTTCACAGCGAAATGCTTTGTCAGCCGTGCCCGTATCAAAACCACCAGAAGATCGATATATAGTGATACATCAAAACCTCAAGAAACTACGTGCTTCTTTAGCCCAACAAGCCAAAAATATACCCCCCCTGAAAGCTCGGATGGGAGACATGAGAAGGGAGTTGAGGAAAAGCTTGGGCCAGATTGTTGCCGAGAAGGGAGCAAACAAGAAACAGGTTGGTTGGTAACTACCCCCGTGCATACCCTCTAGCTAACCCTCTGTACCAAGATCGCAACAATTCAGTCGCTGTTACAGGAGTCACTTAGTGGCAGTGTTCCAAGTGCACTGATAGATCCATCGCAATATGTCACAGATCAACGAGGGCCGATGGAGGGAGCTTTACACAACCAAGCACAATTGCCCTCGCTCTTCCTTTATCTCCTCAACATCTTTGCTAAAACCATCATCAACCAATTCATCAACGAGTGCGGTGCTCAACCAAAAGCAGCTGATCCCCTTGGTGTTATTGCCGCCCAGGTATTCTCCAACAGGCTTTATCAATGGCGGGGTAAAACCCTCGTAGATATTCTGATGGCTAAATATCGAGTGGCTTGCCCTGTTCTCTTTGGCTACCACGGCAGTGAAAACACAGAACAAGGTCGCAGAAAGCTTGGATGGAGAAGAGATGGGCCTGGATGGGCACCAGAACAACAGCATATAGATAGGATGAAGGGTCTTGCTGTAGGATATGCGGCAATATCTCTGCGGGATTTCTCGAAATCCCCAAACACAAACCCCTGGCCGCCTTCCAAGTACTGGACAAGCCTGGCTAGAGTCGTCAACACACCACCCGCCGAAATCTCCAATACGCAGTGCGTGGTCCTTCGAGGCATGATCGAGATATACGAGGAGCGCTTCATTTACTTCTACGGGAGTGCCGCTATTGCGGCTCTCCGCTTAGCGTTGGTTGATTTCCCCAATAAAGCGCAGACTAAGACACCGGGTACTTCTGGCCTGCAAGTCCTGGCGCAGATTCTAAAACGGGATATCGGATTGGAGTTGTAAAAATTTAGCTGTAGCACTGACGACACGGGAATCATCCACTTTGGGGCGTGATATAAATAACGGTCTGTCCATTGTACCAACTGGCGTTAAGGTTAAATAGCATATATCCGGCGCCTGATGCCCTATTTGGCAGGAAAGGTATACATTGATGTTGTGGTTGGAAAGACGATAGTCTGGCAGAATCAGAATCACAGAAATCATAACCAGTCCCCACGAACATGGTCTATTCTACATTGAACTGTACACACTAGTGAACTACTCCTTCGCGCCGTTACCCGCTAAAAGCGTACATAAGAATCCGTAGCATCTATAACACAAGTAACAACACTAATAAGATAATTAAAACCGTGATGAGGACTGCAATGCAGCAGCTGCTAAACCGATCCTCGTTGCGCCGCATCACGTACCCCAGTTTCTGCATACCTGTCTGCAGCCTGCCACCGACGCGGTCTGCAAGGGTATCCACGTGCTTCAACATCTCGTCCTGCTCTTCAAGCTCGCGCCCCATGTCATCCGCCTGGCGTCGCAGATTCCCAACCGTCACAAACACCCCGTCCAGCTGCTGGTCCTGCTCCCGCATCATGTGCAGCTGCTGCTGGTGCTCGAACTCGGCGTAGTTGTCGTCGCCCTGCACAGAACCAGCTTCGTCGAGCGCGAAGGCGCTGGGGGGCGGCAGGTCCTCGTTCGCCGCTGCCCTGGCTGCGGCGACCGCTTTCGAGCCCGAAGGCCGCGAAGAAGACGATGAGGCCAGCGTGGCGGTTTGGCGGGCCAGTTCGTCGCGCATGTCTTCGACCTCGCCGCCGACCTCGTCGACCAGCTTCTTCCGCCGCGAGACCTCGTGTGCGGTGAGCCCATAGTGCGAGGGGTCCGACTCGACGGCGCGCACAGACTCGACGAGGTCTGCGAGGTCTTCGGCGAGCGTGGACAGCGCTGATTCGAGGTCTGCGCGGGCCGAGGCGACTTCGGGGGACTGCGCGGGCGTGCTGCTCAGGCTGCGGATGCGAAGGTACGAGGCGAAGAGCGGTCGGGTATTTTGCATCTGCGTAAGAACATCTCTGTATGTTTAGGGCGGTTGGCATGCGATACGACGACGAGGTGGATGGTGGCTTGGGGTAGGGGGTGCGTACTGTTGGACCTGGAGGAAGGGATCCTCGTCGTTAATTGAGGACATCATCCTGCCGCTTGGAGCTTTGCGCGGTCATCTAATGACTACATCTGCGCTCTAACATACATTTCCCGATAATGCGCTGTTATGTAACCCGGGGAATATAGGTATAGTTGTGATAGTTGTGTAAGAGGTAGGTAGTATAGCTGTGTTGATCACGAATATTAGGGGAGACTGCGTAGCTGTACTACCTAGGTAGCCTGTAGCCTGTGGGGAGGCTTCTAGCCTATCTTACCTACCTAAACCTTAATCTACCATGACGTGTAACAGCAGACATCCAAGCCTACCGGCTGCCATCAGCTGACAGCATAAACTCAGCGCAAACAGGTGAATTAAGAATTTCATGCCCAAATGCTAAAACGCTTGGCAGCAGACTACTTAAGTACCTCTCACTAATAAAATGATATACGTTAAACATTTATACTACAATATCTCGCAGTTGTTGACAGACGAGGCAGAAAATGATACCCTCTAAACCCCTGCCCTACGCGGACTGCTGGGCTTCTCCAGATGAGTACGTCGACAATCTCTTGCAGTTTGTGACTACTTCAGACACATTTCGGATCCTGTGCGGTGGCGTGCACGTCCTGGACTTCTTCACCAGTGAGGCTGGACTGTTTAGTTCCGTCGTGCCAGATGAGTGGCAGCCATGGCTTCTACAGTGCGATTCTATGAGGCTGATAGACATTCTGATGAGGGAAGATATTGATTCGCTCCCGGACTCTCAACGGCCACCCGAGAGCCTGTCAACATACATCAAAGATGTTAGGAGATTCTCCTTGGCTCGAGCGTTCGCTTCGAGAGAAGACAAGCTCCCCAAGCTGACATGGCAGATGTCCGTGGGGATGAAGCCAAAGAAAATACACGAAGTGAGGAACTTTGCAAACTACGTGGATCAGCTGGCCAGCGATATAGAAGCCAAATGCAACAACAGCATCACACACTTTATCGATTTCGGCAGTGGTCAGAACTACCTCGGCAGGGCTCTGGCGAGTGCTCCTTACAACAAGCAAATTGTCGCTGTGGAGGGGAGAGAACACAACATAGCCGGCGCCAAAGAGCTCGACATGATAGCACGCGTGGTAGAGAAGCCCAAGATAATGAGAAACAAGAAGCTCTGGATGCAGCAGCTTGATAGCAAGACCCCTGAGCACCAACGGGATGAGCGGGCACTGAAGAGAGCTGCTAAACCAATCAAAACGTCTGAAGATTACACAGTAGATTTCAGGCCTCGCAGAGAGTTTGAGGCAGATTATACGCCTGAAGAAGGCAAAGGATTTATACGCTATATAGAAGGGCGACTGGAATCCGGCGACCTTGCAGATGTTGTTGATAAATTAGAAAGCAACCGCCTGGAGGCTGTTGCAACACCCACAGATCTCAGATTGATGGCAATCTCGATCCACTCATGCGGAAATCTTTCGCACCACGGCATTCGCTCACTCATCCTCAATCCCGCTGTCCAGGCCATCGCAATTGTGGGCTGTTGTTATAACTTATTGACTGAGAAACTAGGGCCGCCGACCTACAAGCATCCTTATGTGCGGCCCAGTCTTCAAGCTCTCAATAGTCGAGTTATTAGGGAGTCTGCCAAACGAGATCCTCATGGATTCCCCCTGAGCGATCGCTTGTGCAATTATCAAGATGATGGCATCCGTCTAAACATTACTGCTCGGATGATGGCGTGCCAGGCCCCGCACAACTGGACAGAAGCTGAGAGCGATGGCTTCTTCACTCGGCATTTCTTCCGTGCTGTCTTGCAGAAAATCTTCCTCGACAGAGGCGTCATCTCCAAGATATATCACAATGGTACACAGCCAAGAGATAGTACAAACGGTCCTGTCCAAAGCCCGCTCAACGTGAGCACTAATCCTGTCATTCTCGGGTCGCTCAGTAAATCCTGCTATAAATCGCTTCATGCGTACGTTCGGGGTGCAATAATTAAGCTGACTACCACCTCTGACAACCGCGAGCAGCGGGACATAATAGAAGAAAGATTGAGTGACATCACTGATGAGGAAATCGCCACATACGAACGCCAGTATGGACCTCGTAAAAGAGAGCTCAGCGCTGTGTGGACATTGATGGCTTTTAGTGCCGTCGTTGTTGAGTCGCTCATCGTCACGGACAGGTGGCTTTTTCTACGACAGCACTCCGACATGGTCCAGGACGCCTGGGTTGAAACCGTGTTCGACTATCGCCAGAGCCCGAGGAACCTAGTCGTTGTTGGCGTCAAGACCCCAAAGCCATGATACCACCGGAAACATCCTACGTACTCGGCCCTTGCCCAGAGAGATGTCATCAGTGGCCAATTATAGCAGCCTTGCTTAATGCTACTCGTCCAAGCTTGGCTTGGAGCTAGGTCGCTCCTGGAATCAGCAATAAATTTCCATCAATGACTGGTCATCCTCAGACTTTTAGAGCCACTCAGCTGTCTCCGCAAAATGATACGTAGCTGATCATTTGACCCCATGCATGAACCTGCATATACCAAGGTTGTTAGCCAAGGATGACTGATCCAACCAATTGGTACTTTGCCCTTCTTCGGTATGGAACAATATGTAAAGACAATCCTTCACCGTCGTAAGCCAGGCGACAATGGGGACCGTGGCGTCGGTATCGAAGGCATCACGGATAAACCTAGACGTCCTACTTTCGCTCCGGCGCTAACTACATCATCAGTCGATGAAGCACAGGCAAACCCGACTGAAACCCTGGACAGCAATCCTCCAAAGCCGTATTGAGCCGTGACAGTGACGACATCTTAAGTTATCTAGACTGTTTTCTAGCGTTTACAATGCCAGCAATAATGGGAATGCCGATACGGTAGGAAAGCCATCCCGCGCTTGAATCCCAGCCCTTGTAGCGGGGAATCCTTACAGCAGCCGTATTATCAGGCCATAAACGGGCGAAACAGGCAAAGTTGGTGGCATTGCCAGCGAAGCATGCCGTACGTGCGTACCGAGTAGGCACCGGCGGGGGGCTTCACCAAGCAACGCCAAAGTGGAGTATCGTGGACTGGCGGGCGAAACCCCCAATTCCTGCAACGGTGCTGGCAAGACGGTTACATGGAGTCGGATACGACATCTCGTTCTGACGTGCACATTGTAATTCACTAGAGGCACTACTCGAGCGGATGTCGGCACTGAGTATGCCGTAGGCGGCACATATGGCGATCGATTTCGTGTACCAGGTATTGCAACGAATTCTATACCTATCCATGTCATCTCATATATACATATACAGTACCTACTCGAGCCGAGGATGTCTCAACGGGTTTTTTCTGGAGTGGGCTTGCATCGGCAAATACTAGCTGGATATGTATGTAGGTGACTGAATAGATTGCGGGCCACCGGTGTACCATCTCGTCTTGGGGGTTGGCTCGAAAGGAGCAGCTAGCCATGGCGGGGCAGGTGATGTGATAGGGGACTTGCATGCCCGGCAACAACACCAAGAAGCAACATCGCCGCCAAGAAAGCCCCTCTTCAGTGCGCCTCTACATACTTACATAGGTATAAGAAGAAGCTGTACAACAATGCTAACCTAGATAGAGGCTAGGGAGGGCGCGTAGTCTGCGCTACTAATCCTAGGTAGGCTACTGGCTAGACGATACCTCACAAACTCCCGACTTTAGCCTCCCTAGGTGCAGATGTTATCACTTTACATATCATGCAACGAGCCGCTACACTACGCTACAATAGACTAAGAGCAGCAGCAAGATGATATTTATCTAAAGTCTCCAAATGAAACCAGCTCCCGAAATTGCAGCACTCGCTCAGAAACCCCCACGCCGCCGGAAACGTGGAATATCCTATAGCGCCAGGACTGCAGCTCCACCGTATTGCTGCTATATGCCCCTCACTCTGTATGTCTACTAAGTAATGTACAGATTTGGCTCCAGATTACCGCCAGATTACATCCGCATGTTGCTCTAGATGCGATGCTGCGAGATGCGCCGAAAACGACAAAAATCCCACGTTCCGCAGCCAATACTGTGACAAGACTCACGGCGGGAGTTGCTGCTTTCGCCCCTGGCGCGGTGCCTGCGGGATACCCTTTCAGGTCTTTCAGGGAAGACGCAGATGGCTTGCATGATGTCTTTCTTGCTATGCTACTCAGGCACAAGCCATGTCAGACTCTTGGACTACCTCTGAACTACCTATATTGTATTGACGATGACGACGATGATGATGAAAATGACGGTGATATCTATTCTGGCCGACTTACCCACCTAACGCACCCTCCAACCTACATGTATGTACCTACAGTAGGCACGTTTTCTCTATTAGACCGATTCTAGTCTAGAGCACCGGCCTGTCGCATTTCGCGCCCTCTCTGGTGTAAGTCCCTACGTACGCACCACTGCAGCCAGCCAACCATTACAATACTTAAGCCTCTGTGCCCCTCACCTCACATTACAGCAACAAGCCCGTCTCGCATATTTCAGCCCCTTGTTGGTGTAGTAGTGTGCACCCGGCATCCTCGTCCAAGAAGAGATCTGCTTCGGGCGCTCTGCAGGTGCAGCGACATTGCAGCCGCATCTCAGCAAGACGGGCGAGCAATCACGACAAAATACTTCTTTATGGCACCGTGCAACAATGCCAATACCGTGCCGATCTATCTGAACTCCACTCTTCAAAGTTCAAGTGGTGCCAGCCATGCTGCGTTATCTTGCGCTGACTCGGCAAGCTTTGTCGTGAGGAGGACTCGACTACTATCTTGACCTTTCTCTGCTCTCCGGTGCAAGGATCCTAGACTAGACCTTCGGCGGGTTTAGAGCTTGTCAACACGTCGAAGCTATCTTGTTTCTCGTCCCCTCCAAGCCTCCGAGTCTTTTTCTTATACCTCAAGTAGGTCTTAGACTACGCTAGCTTAGAGTTCCCGTTCGTGTCCACAGAAGCTCCGATCAACAGCCCTATCTGCCGTGTTAGCTATATCAGTTGACTCATTTCTCTTTGTCTATCACCACGTTGGGGCCGGTGTTGTTCGCCGTCTCACCAAGACAGGTTCTCTCCACGCCGCCTTCCTTATTCACAAAAACAAAGAAATGTGGGATTTGGTGTTTCGAGTAGCGAGTCACGACGCATTTCACAAAGCAACACACCGGTCTTGGGCGTTCCACGCTGGTCTTGTTTCCATCTGAAGACTGCCAATCACCATTTACACCGGTATTCCAACAGGGGAACCCCGTCCGTGCTTTTAAGAGGCTCTTCCGACCTCCGGGGATTCCTCCCAGCGTCGCCCCAATTGAAGTACAGGGAAGCTTCAATTCAACATTGATACAATGAATGCTCAAATCTCATTCCTGGTGAGCACTTCTTTCTCTATTTCTCGATAGTTTTTACACCCGTCATTTTAAGTCAAAGCTCGTGGGAGTTGCTCGTATTCAGCGATGAGGATCGTCCGTGACTGCGGAGGGAACGTTCCTGTCACATCGCATATCACATGCCAACGTGCTGCAAAGCAGTTTCGGCATGCAAGCGATAGAGCCGGCCAGGTCTTGCACGCACAGCGACAGCAAAGATATGGACGAAGTCGAATGCTTACGAGTACCTTTTTTAGGACGGGTCGTTCAGCCTAATACATATCCCTCTAGACTTATACCCCATTTTCCTGCAGCCCATTCTACAGGTTCTTCTCCCTCAAGGGGCTGGAGATGCTTACGCCACCAATGGGGTTGAGGGACTGGGCATCGATGCGAGGCACGCGTTCCTGAACATCAGCATAACGCCTATCGAGTGCTCGGTCGTGTGTCACAGTAACTGGGCCAAGACGATTTTCGAACCTGTCGTCAACCGGCTGCCGCGCGATGTCGCAAAACGGGTCACTATCTCGAAAGATGCCTATCTAGTCCTCTCGGTCATCAGTGCCGGGATGGATGCAGGGAATCGCGTCATGGAGCTAACCTCGCCTCTCGCGCTAGCTGGCATCCCCATTCTTTTCATTACGACATATTACTCAGACTTCATACTGGTGCCTAAGAAGAAGAAGGACACAGTTGTACAAGCACTATTAGCTCGGGGGTTTGAATGTATTGAGGATGAAGAATCATATGTGACACCGACCGTAATGTCACATGGTCGAGCCACGAGTAATGGCAGCGACCCTCCTTCGACACCTCCCCCATCCAGTGTGGCAGAATTGCAGAAGAGAACTTTCGACTTACTTAAGAAGCGAAACGTAACCCCATATATCTGTGATGGACTGAGCCTTGTCCAGTGTTCAGGTCGTGATGTATCTGAACTGATTGACTTCAGTAGTCGGCGACCACGCCTAGGCTGGCAGACAGCAAGCAATGGACACAGGACTAGCTGGCTCGATAACATGGACACGAAACTGTACACCAGCCTCATCGCAGTCTTGGCTAGTCAACCTAAATTTTTATCTATTACATTGGCGCTAGAGGATGCTCCCTCTCTGCTACTGGACAAAACCCTATTGAACGTTTTTGGCGACTCCCTAGTCGGCGACACCGAAGGCGACCTTGTACCCATATTCCTCGATCTCGTCAGCCTACCCTTCGAGGCAACAGGAATCGTCTCGGGTGTGGCCGGGAAACTTGTTGATGAGATGCACATGGTAGAAACGGGCGTCAGCGCCGAATTATCGTACCTCTCAACTGCTCGCGCGGGTGCTGTGATATTGTCCAACGAGCAGTCGATGAAGGCCCTGGAGGTGCTGAAGCCACTTCTCGAGAAAGAATAGGAGAGACATTCGAATGAATGGCGTGTTTCTTAGCGTGTACCAACTACGAACAGGGTTACGTATTTTCACTGGTGAGAAGGCGCTGGAACAAAATATTCATACCACGAACGCGGCTAACGACTTACGACTGTCTATGATTCATACATTGCCCAAAATTTCAGGCGTGGGGAAGCGAAAGGTGAGACTTTGACATTACATGCATTGGGAGGTACTTGTGAGGATTGTGTGTCTCAAGCCACAAAAACTCCTTTGTTCTTGTGCATATTATCAGACGTTTTCTAAACGATATCTACGGGCAAATCAACGAGAGTAGGAAAATAAGCCAACTGACTATCTCAATATCTGGCCGCGCGTTGGATGAAGCTCAGCACAATTGGCGAGCCAGTCGGACGTGGCCCGCGCTTCCGCTGCTCTTGTATAACATCGTGTTCTATCCACCCAGGATAACAATCAATGAATTGCATCTAGATCCTTTCAAATTTGTGTCTACTTATCCACCTTTTCAAGTTTTGCTATTCGTTGAAATCTAGTTCGAAAAACCGCATCATTGTAGTGATGGCATGGCCCCAAGTTCTTCAAAAAATGACAGCACGGGAGATGGACCTAGACTAGGTATCACGATGTGACGACCACGGCGCATGCAGTGCCACGCAGGTGAAGATTTTCAGAAAGCGGTAACCCGGATACGGGATGTCACCTCCCTTCCCTGACCTCGAATGCCAGCCGCCTCGGCTAAGCAAAACGAAAAGCTTAGTAGTAGTAAATCCCAGACAAGATACGCGGCGCCGGTCGGTAAAACAAAGCATAAAGTACATATAAGGTAGGGGTACAGGTAGGTAGTATTTTGATAGGGCATGACGTGCCAGGTACTTACCTATGCGTATCCGACATACATACCTATGACCGCGCCCAGTAGACGTTGCGGGCAGCTTCCGGACATGCGGGGTGAAGGAGGGGAGGGGGGAAAGGGAGGGCCCGCGGTTGGATGGGATGAATGGATGAGCAGATTTTTCTAATCTCATTCTGTCCCTTTCCCCTCCCCTCCCCCATTGATATTATCATGTATGTAGTCTCTGTATGTATGTATGTATGTATGTCATGCAGGAGGTAAGGGTGTATTGCATATATAACACGCGATGGATTACCCACACCACCCTCTCCGTCTGCGATGTCTTTCCTGCAAGTGTGTCGACGCTACGGTGCACTACACTGGTATAGGGAAAGGAAGGAAACTAGAGGTGGCTGGGAGCTAGCGTGCGCTTGAGCATGCGAGGGTCTTGAGAGGGATCATAGCGGTGCTGAGGAGAAAGCCTTGTGCGTCGATAGCTTCGTTTTTGTTCTCTTTTGATAGAGATGCGCGGGCGGTAGGAAAGGGGTACCTACTCAGGTGTTGAAATACCTACCCTGGTGCTATCGGGTAAGACTTCTCCAGGTAGGGGTATGGACGGGTCGGTACGAACCCGGGTCCCTACATAGTATCTTGGTTAACTGTGTAATTCTGGGGTTCGCTCATCGATCGCCATGCCCCAGTCAAGCGGGGCCGAGGAGTGGAATTCCTAGATTGCTTGTATCCGTGATGGAGTGGTTACGCAATTGTACATGGCTGACTTCTGGCTGATGGAGCACAGGCGCCACCACCAGGTAACCAATCTCAACTACGATTTCCGAAACACTTGTTTGATAGAGTCATCGGGAATAATAAATGCAAGCCTTTCGTTGAAGGCTTGGGACGAATCAGTTCGATAGCTATCTGTCCTAGAAGACAGACAAGCCGTTCGTTCCCCGAGATTGAATAGCGACGGCGCTCACCGGCCTGTTTCAGCGGTGAAAAGGGGGGGCTGTGGACTGCATCTCTCGTCGTGTTCACGTCGACCCATTAGCCTACCGCCTGAGGGGACGGGCAGTTGCAGTTGCATGGCTACGGTGACACACCGGTATCCATCACATCCCGTACCGTAGCAGCGCGCGTGGGAAAAGACGCGGGGGGGAGAGAGACCGGTCTCGCCAAAATGCGCCCACGACCTCTCTTCGCCGTTGCTGCGACGGTGGTTGCCGCGACGGTAGCATTGGCCGGGCCGTCGCATTTTGACCCGCCTGGAGTGCAGCGGCCCCTTGTTGGGCCCGGGGCTGGCTCCGATGCTCTCGAAAGTGCAACGCCGCCGGATGCGCAGAAGTTTCCCGCTTCATGCACCACTTGTGAGGTTAGTTTTCCTTTCCCCATGCACGTAATATGTAGTGCGTTTAGGGTGAAACAGTTTGCTGAGATTTCTTTTTCTGTAGGCTACGCTTTTCCAGCTGAAAATAGCTGCAGCGCGAGGTGATGATTTCTTCGTCGCGTTGGCGACGAGGGCGTGTAAGCGGCTGAAGGTGAGCAGATGACTTGCCCCTGAACGCGCTATCTGTTTAGCCGTTTGACACCGCGATATCTCAAAAAGCTCCGCCACTGACTATGGCTTCTTAGATCGCTGATGATGACGTCTGTGAGGGATCTATTGCTCTCGAAGGCCCCATCATAGCGCATAGCCTCAGGGGTCTGCATATCGGGTCCAAGACATCGAGGCTCATCTGCGTCGCGCTCTTTGGCATGTGTCCCTTTCCTGAAGTCGAGCAGTACGAGGTATCTTTCCCGTCGCCCAAGCCAGACCGTTGGAGACCGAAACCAAGCGGACTGAGCCCGCTGCGGGTTGTCCATTATTCGGATATTCACATCGACCCCTGGTATACCGAGGCGGCCGATGCGAACTGCACAAAATTCATTTGCTGCAGAAACTATGATGATGAGCCAGCCCCTGGACATGTGTTCCGTCCGGCTGGACCTAACGGTGAGCACACATGTGACTCGCCGGTCGGACTGGAAGAGAGCATGTATGAAGCCGTGCGGACACTCGTGCCTGATGCCGCCTTTACCATCTTTACGGGTGATATCGTCGATCATGCGGTCTGGAATACAACCACTCTACAGAACACACTGGAGGTGATTGATGCCTACGATCGTATGGCTGCTTCAGGGTTCCTCGTGTACGGAACAGCAGGGAACCACGAGGCTTCACCGGCGAACTCGTACCCGCCGTTATCGGTGAGTTCTTCTACACAGTGGCTTTACGACGTGCTGTCCTCTTCTTGGACGAGATGGGTTGAGGCCCCGGCCGTCGATACAACGAGGGAGTTCGGCGGATACTCGACAAAGTACCCTCACGGAAACTTGCGTATCATATCACTCAGCATGAATCTTTATTATGTGCATAATTACTGGCTATATGAGGAGCCGATGGAAACCGATCCAAGCGGACAGCTCGCCTGGTTGGTAGCCGAGTTGGACGCAGCTGAGAAGGCGGGTGAGAGGGTATATATCATCGGGCATATGGCCCCGGGCGCACGAGATGCTTTCCACGATGCGTCGAATCATTTCGACCAGATTGTGAACCGATACGAGGCTACTATCGCCGCGCTTTTCTTTGGTAAGTCTTTGTTTACCTTTCTATCATCCCATGTGTTTCTCCATCGATTGTTATGTGTAAGATGCTATTTCTGATCATATGATAATCACAGGCCACACCCATCTCGACGAGTTCGAAATCTCATACTCCAACTACAGCCAACGAACAGCCAACAACGCCGTCGCCGTGTCTTATATCGGGCCGTCCATGACGCCTACATCCGGCCACCCGGCCTTTCGCGTCTACGACATAGATCCTGTTACATTCGGAGTTCTCGACATCACGACATACATTGCAAACATGAGCGACCCGACATTCCAAAGCGCAGAGGGGCCAATATGGACAAAATACTACTCAGCTAGAGAAGTATACGGTGTGCTCGCCAACCCGCCCCTGTCACCCCTGGGGGCGAATGACGATAGCTCAGAAGGCGAGACCCGGGAGCTGGACCCCGCATTCTGGCACGAGGTGACCGAGATCTTCGAGTCTGATCCGGCCTCCTTTGAACAGTTCATGGCGAGGAAACGCAGGGGTTGGCAGCCGGATGTGTGCGAGGACGACTGTCGGAGTGCTGAGATTTGTAAGCTGAGAGCCGGCAGAGCTCAGGATAATTGCGTGCCGCCTGGCGCTATCCGCTTGACAAGTGAGGACACCCCTGCCACTAAGCTGGGAGGACAGGAATGTGGCGGCTCTGTGGTAGCTGACACTCTGGGTGCCGTGATGAGTGATCCCGAGGTTGGCGCGTGGCTGGATATGTACGTGAATGATGATGATGAAATAATATGATATATCATTCATTTGAAGTATATAAGTGCTGGAATGCACAGATAGATTATATCTAATTAATTTCAATAATAGGTATTTACCTGAGTGCTCTACCTTGGACGTTTGAATAGAAAGAAAGCCGTGATGTTAAAAACAAATGCATCCAAACGCAACATGAGAAGGATGTATTATACAATTACTGATCTTTTCCGCAAGACCCGGTCAGTGCAAGGTTAGTACCTTATCGGTAGCTGGGAACAGGGAAGCTGGGGTACGTAGTACCGGTAGTGTAGGTCGTGAGGCTGTGCCTACCGCCCCATTGATCGGGGCATCTTAGCGGTCGCATTGCGTACGCAGTCTCAGCTTCACCCCGAAAGAGGAAGAAGCGGTAAGGTAAGTCACATTAAGTAAGTACTTAGCCTATCTACTGAAACACTACCTACCCGGTAACCTATGGCTCGGTAGGTATTTACAGTACACCTGCTGGAACGACTTCCAAGTTCCCACCACCACGATGAACCATTCCTCTTTCACCTTATCAACAAATACCAGGTATGTACCAACCTGCCTCGGATAACACGCATGTCAGCTCCCGCGCAACATCGCCGTTTACTAATCAGACACGAAGTGTAAAGCGTTTCCTGTTGCCTGCTTGTTTGTATTCTATTTGTAAACGTGCCACCGAAATAACGCTCGACCAACGGTCGTCTCTGCACGCATCTCGGCCAACAACCAATCATCGCATTGCGAGCTTAGAGTAGAGTCGTCTTGGATGCTGGGCCTACGACCGACTTTGAAGGCCCGGCCGTCGCTAGTGGATCTCATTCGACAGAACAGTGCAGGTGCTGGGAACAATAGCAGACCCAGCACACCAACAGCTGCTGGTACACCTGGTACACTACCTGGAACGGGCAGTATACCCACACCCACAGGAACGCCTGCGTTGCCTGGGTCGGAGGCAGAGCTAGAGGCAGACGCAGAACCAGAGCAGCCGCCACAGCTCGAGCACGCTAAAACCACAGCGACGTTACTGGACGAGGCCACTGCTAGAGCTTCCACTTACCCCCTGCCTAGCAGCCCCGTGCCATCACCGACAGCTTTCACAGCTGCCAGCACTCCAGCTGTTGTTGCTATTGCATCTCCAGACTCCTCCTTGACATCAACACCACCACCTCTTATCACCTTGTCCCCTGCAGCTTCACCTCGTCCCACTGGCCCTCCCGAACCCGTTACTGAAGCTGCCGAGGTCTCAACAACAGTCACACAAGCTCCCAAGATGGCTCCGGTAAGCTCACAACTAGACTGTTTCTGGCGGAAAGACAGCTCTGCTTTCTGCCCCGCCACCCAGAAGCATACCTTTGCTGATAGCTTCATCAGTCTGCGAAAGCCACAAATGGCGACAATGAGCTCAATTCTGGTATGGCTCACTCTTATTCCCATACTTCAAGGCACACGTGCTAACTCGATATTAAAGGCAGGGTCTACTCCGTCTCTGGGTTCGTGAACATTCTTCGCTGTGTGCTAGAGCCGCGTCCATCGACCACATAGCTAATGCTTCTCCTAGACCTGTCGTTATCGCTGAGGACCTGCTCGGTGTTGCTATGTACGAGCTTGTATGGGCCTATCTTAACTTCTTTCGTCCCAAGACTTCTACTAACTTGGGGCAAGGTCAAAGTCGGTCACGATGAACTGATCGGTGAGGTCATTCGAATCAATGCCGATCAAGCCACGATTCAGGTCTACGAGGAGACGGGTACGTCCTATCGAAACTGCATTCATTCGACACAACACTGACAAGCCAACAGCCGGTCTAACCGTCGGTGACCCCATCCAGCGAACTGGAAAGCCCCTATCCGTCGAGCTCGGTCCTGGTTTATTACATAACATCTACGACGGTATCCAACGGCCACTCGAGAAGATCCAGAAGCAGGCACAGAGCATCTACATTCCTCGCGGTGTCGCCGCTCCAGCCCTCGACCGTGAGAAGAAGTGGGAGTTTACACCGTCCTTGAAGGTGGGCGACCACATCGCTGGTGGTGACGTATGGGGAACCGTCTTCGAAAACTCTTTCATCAAAGTCCACAAGATTCTGCTACCTCCCAGGGCAAGGGGAACCATCACCAAGATTGCTCCCAAGGGCGAGTACACGGTTGAAGAGAAGATCCTCGAGATCGAATTCAACGGCACCAAGACCGAGCACGGCATGATGCAGGTATGGCCGGTCCGTGTTCCTCGACCCACTACCGAGAAGCTGTCGGCCAGCAACCCCTTCATTGTCGGACAACGAGTCTTGGACGCCCTATTCCCCAGTGTCCAGGGTGGTACGGTCGCCATTCCTGGAGCTTTTGGATGTGGTAAAACTGTTATTTCGCAATCTGTCTCCAAGTTCTCCAACAGCGATGTCATCGTCTACGTCGGATGTAAGTATTGCACCAAAGAAACTGTCCCCTCTCTCCGAGGCATCCATCTTCACTGGGGATTTATTGCCGCAGGGAGAAAATTGCAGTGACTGATGATGTACAATTATAGGTGGTGAGCGAGGTAATGAAATGGCCGAAGTGTTGAAAGATTTCCCTGAACTTTCTATCGAGGTCGAGGGGCGCAGGGAACCTATCATGAAGCGAACAACGTTGATTGCCAACACTTCCAACATGCCCGTCGCCGCGCGAGAAGCTTCCATTTACACTGGTATCACTGTCGCGGAATACTTCCGTGACCAGGGCATGAACGTGGCTATGATGGCTGACTCTTCATCACGATGGGCCGAAGCCCTGCGTGAAATTTCTGGTCGTCTTGGTGAAATGCCTGCTGATCAGGGTTTCCCCGCTTACTTGAGTACCAAGCTTGCGAGTTTCTACGAACGTGCCGGAAAGACCCAATGCCTGGGTTCTCCCGAGCGTGAGGGTAGTGTCAGCATTGTCGGTGCCGTCAGCCCTCCAGGTGGTGATTTCTCCGATCCTGTCACTAGTTCCACCCTGAGTATTGTGCAAGTCTTCTGGGGTCTCGACAAGAAGCTCGCTCAGCGAAAACATTTCCCTTCTATTAACACTTCGGTATCATATTCCAAGTATACAAACACACTTGATAGGTGGTACGAGAAGGAATACCCCGAGTTCCCTCGACTCCGTGACCGCGTCAAACAGCTTCTTTCCGACTCCGAAGAACTTGACCAGGTCGTACAACTAGTCGGCAAATCGGCATTGTCTGACCCCGACAAGATCACACTTGATATCGCTACGCTGCTTAAAGAAGATTTCCTGCAGCAGAACGGTTACTCAAAATACGACCAGTTCTGCCCCCTCTGGAAGACTGAGTGGATGATGAAGCTCATGATGGGCTTCCATGACGAGGCACAGAAGGCAATTGCTCAGGGCCAGAGCTGGTCTAAGGTTCGCGAGGCTACTAGTGACCAACAAGCTCAACTTCGGAGTCTCAAGTTCGAGGACCCCAACGATGGCGAGGAGGCTATTTGCAAGAAGGTATGTGCCCTATAACACTCTCTTGATCTATCGAAGCTGACCCAATACTGTTCGTAGTACGAGGATATCTACCAGTCTTTGATGGACAAGTTTGCGTCTGTAATAGACGAGTAATTGAACTTTGTCAGTTGTGATCAAAGGCTGTATATAACATGACGAGACTATGGGGAAAGGCTAATAGGCGGGATAAGGCTCAAGCCTGACTGAGATGCAATACCAATTTAGAGCAGGTTTAGTATCAAGTTATCAAATTACCTTGACGGAAAGGATCTGAAACATCTCGTTACCATGCACGTCTTGATCTCAGGACTTTTTGTGATAAATTATAAGTTGTCATTACTTCATCTCTAGTTATCCTTTAACCCTGGAACACCCCTTATGGTGCTTTAAACCGCTGTACCCTGTTTGCTTTTCCCTCCCGTCCTCCCTTTAATAGCACGAATGGTCTAGCTCCACACATTTGACTTTTCTCATGTTTGTCTGCCAGACTGCCCTCCCTTCCGTGGACCGGTAAATGATCTTTGCGTATGATAAGTTCCCGAGGGTGTGTGAGTTTTACTCATTGCTTCCTAGTCCTTAGTTTCTCACTCACTCTCTCACCCCCATATTTACTCTGGCTGTCTATTGCGTGGAGAAGAGGTGCATGTGTGAGAGTGGTTGTGAGCAGGTAAGAGGGAGTGAGCCATTAATACGAGGCTCTTGCGAATTCGTTTGTTTGCAGAGTCTTGAGATATGCCGTTGTATAGCAAGCAGTATCGTTTTCGTTCCTCATCTCTCTCCTCTTCGTTTGAGAGATTTCTGCTCCGTCCATAGTAGTCAGTCAGTCGCTTGGCCGGCAGACTCGTTTGACCTCTCTTGTTATTTTCGTCCGTTGTTGCACTTTTGAGAAATGTAGAGCGGACGCCGCCCACAGGTCACTTTTCTCCTTTCCGTTGCTCCTTTCTCATTCCTTTCTCATCATCGTCCTCTCTCAGTCTTCATCCCGAGCATTCCCAACCATCTCCCCGACGTCCCTAGTATCATCATTCCGCCTCGGCGATATATCCTCATTCCTGCCCTCCTCTCCCTTTTCCTTTTCCCTTTCCTCGCCCTCGCCCTCACTTTCTATCTCCTCATCTCTGTCCTCATCCATGTCTATATCCGTATCCGAGTCCAATTCCCTATCCTCCAACATGACCCGCACCCGCTCAATGCGCTGAACAGCCCCCTCAAGCCGTCCAATGCGCGCCCTCTTCTCCTCGTCGCGCTGCCCGAGCTCGTGCACGCGCTCCTCGAGGGCCGCCCGCGCGCGCCGCTCCGTGGCTACCATGTCGTTCGCCTGCTCGAACAGCGACGCGCTGAGGTCCTCTACTTCCCGGTTCGTCGCTGCCAGCTTCTCCTCCGCGGCCGCGCGCAGCCGGCGCTCGTGCGACAGGGCTGCTAGTAGCTCTCTTGTCTCTGGGGCATTGCTGTTGCTGTTGTTATTGCTGGCGTTGTTGCGGTCTAGGGGTAGAGCTGGAGAGGACACGGATGATAAACTCCCTCTTTGCTGCTGTGGTGTTGCTGCTGTTGTGGGTGGTGGTGGAGGCGTGGATGAGGACGAGGCGGATTTCCGCGGGGATAGGAGCTGGCTTATCCGTGAGGCGGCGCCGGCGCCGAGGAAGGATGAGCGCGGACTGCTGTTGCTGACGCTTGGGTCGGGCGTGTGAGGTCTGTTGTTCGTAGGATTGTTGTTGTTATTGTTGTTTTTGGTGGATGTGGTGGTGGTGCTTGTGGAATTGGTGCTCGTAGATGCGGCACGCAGCCGCGACAGTTCGTCTTCGTAGTCGGCCCAGCGGTCGACGGCTGCCGTGGCCTTCTCGTTTAGCAGTCGTACTTGGGCCTGTAACTCCTCGATCTGGCGCTGTGCTTGGATGAGGGCAGTGTGCGGGGCGGAGGTCGGGGCAGGTAGCGAGAGGCCGCAGTTTGGACAGCATAGCTCGTCTGTTGCCGTTGCTGTTGTTGGTGCTGTAGATGGTAACGTCATGGTCATGGTTGTGGCCATTGTTCGTGTGCTGTACACACGGGACGGACGTCTTGGGCAAAGAGAGAGGGTGCGAAATGTCGATGGGCTGACAATATTCGGTTTGGTCTACCAATGTCAACTAATCTATCTGCTTTATCGTGGCGTCGGTTCTTTAGCTTCGCAGTAAAGGTGTATTTACTGCGCGAATTTGTCGATGCCGGGTGACGATGAATGGGTGGTTTGGCGATCAATGCCAGCTGAGATACCGGATAAACAAGTTGAATTGTGGTTCAGGTCTGGCGAATTGGTTCGGGATTCTTGAGTGAGTGCATGCCAACTGCAGAGGTAGGTGGCATTCTTGAGAGAGCAGCTGTGCCTAGGCTGGTCTAGTGTTGCGAGCTGTTGATCTTTCGGGTTCTAGACGGCAACTATCTATTTTTGGGGGCCGGGCGGGGTGGAAACTGTCGATTTTGCACATGTCATTTCCGCCGGCTGCGCCTCGTTTTAGATGGATGAGCCAGCTCCATTCTACCATTCCCTGACGCTCACTTCACACGACGACGAACAATCTACGTAAAACTTGGACCCGCAGAGTTTCGGATACTTGTCAATTACTATGTTTCTTTGTACGTGTCGGGCTATGTTGAACCAACTACCTTCGACAATAGTTAGACATAGCCATCTATGCACTGCCGGGGCTACGAAGCACCAAAATTGACCAAGACTCTATCGCCGTCTCGTACATATCCATACTGCCTGCTTTAGGACGTACTATGCAATTCATGGGCGGCCACAAGTGATATTATTTCGTCTTGGTTTCAAGAGTCTCTCAATTGGCCCTTGTTCCCGGTGTCTGGGTTTTGCGCTCTCTTTCCAATTGCTTGTCCATGATTTTATGGCCGGTTCAACTGGCAGTCTAAACTTCAGTCTTTCCATGATTTGATTTCGGATGAGAGAGAGACAGATCCCGGATTGGTTGACCACTGTCGATCGCTGGACTCTGCTCAGCTTTAACAGCGAAACATCGCGTATCATTGGACGGTTAGCAAACTCAATCAAGGTACAACACACTGTCTACCTTGGATGAGAATACCATGACACACGACTAGTTCGACACGCAGCGTAGCGTAAATATCATGGCGCCATATTCTTAATTTTCGTAGGGCTTCCAGCCGAATGAAAGGGAGACTCAAAAGGGCTTAGCAACTTTCCGAGTCTCGCTTAATCCCGTCTCAGGGTCCTTGTATTCCTTCCAGCTGACGGGGTACATGGTACTGCCGGCCTCGCTCGTGGCCATAATAACACCCAGTTCGTTGTTAGCGGTCGATAGGTAGTAGTTGGCCTGGTCACCCAATGATATCTGCAGCCCATACGACTTAGTCAACTACTATTCACATGGCTAACTCTTATCTTTGGCAACGAATAACTTCAAGAAAAACTCACCACCTGCGCCCGCACAATGTCTCCGGGTCGGAAGCTCTCGTAGATCTTGACGCGGTCTTTCTCGGTGGCGCGCACATCCTGCACACGCACCACGCCCTGCCACTGCGCAGACAGCACGGCGTCGCCCACAATCAGGATCGCGACCGTGGCCTCCCGTGGTGTGATGCGCGTCACACGGCACAAGACGATGTTGCCGACTTCGGGGAGAACCTCGCGCTTGTCCTGCTGCTCGGCCGCACTGCTGCTCGTCGGAGAGACGGATATGGTCGGGAGAGAACTTGTGGTGGTCGAGGCACTTGGTGTGTTGAGAGCTGCGATGCGGTGCATACGTTTGGCAGGGCCGGCCGTCTTTTCTGGCTGCGTGGTGCTGATGGTGCCCAGCAGTGACGAGTAGAGGTTCGCTTCGTGGATGTGTGTTCCAGGACCGGCGCTGTATTTGCTCAAAGAACCGAGAAGCTGGCCCGGAATAGCTATCGATTGCGCCTGCGCCGCTGCCATTATCGCTTATGGTAGTGTGTATATCGCGTGGTGTTGTTGCGGGCGCGATGCGATTTTCCAATGTTGAAGGGCTGTAGTGTACTTTTTTTACTAGAGTGATGTAAAGCTTCATACAATTGCTTTGCCGATCTCACCCCAGCTGGCTAGCCAATAGGGGAGCATCGGTACGATCCAGCTGCCTGGTCTGCCGAAACCCCCACCATCTTCCCTGGACCGGGTTCCTGACCCAGAGCTGACCTAAAACTAGACCCTACCTACGAACCCATGCTTCCCTGCATATCTGCCCAGATTGTCATTTGCTATTGGCCAAACTAGGGTCAGGAAGTTATACGAATACTAATACGGTCGAGCGGTATGGGTTAGCCGTCGCAATCGAACTTCTTCAACATATTCATTCATTCATTCCTTGATATTTATATACCGTGATTTCTTCTAGACCTAGATCTTTCTAATCTCCAAGTCACTCCTTAGATTCGTGTTTTTATTTTTTGCTCGCACACAGAGCAGTAGTAACAGCAATGGCTTCGAAGCCCTCAAGCTCAGGCGGGCTGACGCGCCTCCTGACCATTATCGCTGTCTTAGTCGGCGTGTTTGCGCCCATCGTCCTGCTCCTGGAGCGCAACCTCGAGAGCTTCTACATCTTCAAGATGGACGAGCTGCATGACCTCGCGCAGCGCGGCGTCAAGGCCCACGGCAACGACACGGGCGCTATCGTCAATTACATCGTCACCGAGCTCGCGGAGCGACACCCGCGCCATGTCAACGCCCACGCTCACAACGATGCCGACGAGTGGATGTTCAACAACGCTGGCGGTGCCATGGGCGGCATGTATCTGATCCACGCTAGTACGTTCCGTCCCCTTCTAGCCTTTCGGTGGCATTGTCACTCTCTCTTCTATTACAATTCCTTTCCGGAGGGATATACAACACTGGTAGAAGAAGAGTGAATGAACAAGCCACCACAGGACTAACAGACCAATCTACTACAGGCGTAACAGAATACCTCATCATCTTCGGCACAGCCGTAGGCACAGAGGGCCACACAGGCCGCCACACAGCCGACGACTACTTCCACATCCTCTCGGGCGAGCAATGGGCGTACACGCCGGGCGACTTCACGCCCGAGGTCTTCCCCGCCGGCTCCGTGCACCACCTGCACCGCGGCACCGTCAAGCAGTACAAGATGCCCGAGGGCTGCTTCGCGCTCGAGTACGCGCGCGGCTGGATCCCGCCCATGCTCTTCTTCGGCTTCGCCGACGGCCTGTCCTCCACCCTCGACCTGCCCACGCTCTGGCGCACTACCTATATCACCGGCCGCGAGATGCTCGGTAATCTCGCGCTCGGCAAGTTCTGAATGAGATGAGCTGGGCATATGCGTAATGCGCGGCCTGGATAGGCAAAGACTAATGGGTGGTTATAATAATGACAACGTACTGACTAATTAGAATAGATTAGGCATCGATACAATCCGATCGATGACATCGGGGTTACAGTTTTTGGTCACATATACGCGCTCCTGTCTATTAATGATATAGAGTTAGAGTTACCCGTGTCAAATAATCTATAAAAATATGTCGTACTGGGCATCCCCCAAATGGGGTTGACTCTGCGTTCAAAGCATCGAGTCTAACTAAGGAACACTTCAAATATACTCTTTTAATTATTCATTCAAGTAGAAACACATTTTCATTAGTAATGCCGAAGCGCCTCTATCCGTGTCTATCTGTGGAAGAAACAATGCATAGCCGCCCAGTATGATATGCAATGCCGTGGTATCATAATGCAACGCGCGAATAATTAAATCCAAAAAAAAGCAACGCAAACAAATCCATCTATACAAGTCCCACGTAAAACCGTCTCCAAGGGTCTGTGGTGCCCCTTGATGACTTTCCCTGTGACTCCTGTTCCGTAATGGTCTCCAGAACTCTCCAGTCATAAACAGCAACCCATTCCCGTTCGCCGCTCCTTTTCTTCAGGTCAGCATCCTTGATTTTCTGCAGGAAAGCATCGGTCGCTTCCTTGCGTCTCGATTCGACGAGGCAGATCTTGCGGATCCGGCGTCTTCTTGTAGATGTAGCGTTACATGTCGACTGGCATTCAAAACTGCCTGTGCTTCCAAAGCTACTCGTCCATGAATTTATGCTGTGCCACACCCTGGGGTCGAGCAGAGGATCAACAACGCCGTGGCTTCTCAAGAGGTCGTCTGTGATCCAAGCATAACTGGATATACACGGCGATAGTAAGATAGAGCAGCTAGCGAGAGCACATTCGTGTCCAGCAATAGAGCAGCATGGAGAGGTCGACTTGCTTAGACTCCGACTCGCTTCTGGACTTCGTCGTGCCCCTGTGATCCTGCTCGGCGACGAGGAAACCATTTCTGAAGCTGTATAGTATGCAACGGGTGAAGAAACAGTAGATTTTTCCACACAGATTACAGTCTCGGCTTCAGTTGACGAGGTCGCTAGCGGTAAACTCGGCGGGCGATCCTGGGATTCTGGGCGCAGTTTCTCAGATATATTCGGGTCTACCTGGCTCAGGGGTTCCCGGTATCGCGTGGGAGCCATTGGAGTGTTTTGCTGAGACGAGCTTATCGACGATGTGCCTGAGTACCTGCGGCGTCGCTTTGCAGCGCAGTTTGGTTTTGACTGCTCAGTGGCCAGTCGTTTAGTCTGGCTTGAACTCGATGCTGTCGATTTATCAGGTTCAGCGCCTGCAGATACTCCTACAGCTGAAGACCTCGGGGGTGTAGGCAAATCACGCCGCGCGAACATGGGTGATGTTGGCGAGGGTGGCGAGGAACTGATATCGGAACAAGTAGTTGCCTGGCTTAGGGCATCGGCGGAGAACTTTCCTCTATCCATCTTTTCGAGAGCCTTTACCCATTGGCGCATCTCCTGGCTATCCTCTTCGTCCGGAACATGTGTTGCAGCCTCGGCGATTTGCTGCAGCTGGGCGAAGGTGATAGTATCCAGATATGACCTATCATGATGGATTTTGGCAACTTGGGGGAATCGCATACTCCAGAAATTTCTGTTTGCTTCTTTGTCAAAGGCAAAACAGCGCATATCAAAGACTAAGGGGTACTGAAATACAACTGTCGGTTTCTTTGCCAGCGCGCTCCCAGTATAGTCTAATTCGATGAAGCTATTGTCATCGTATGGTATTGTGATTGGCCTTTGTTGAGCCCAGAACCCTGACAATACCGGACCGGTGAGCTCGACAATATTTGTTACCCGAAATCGAGGTATCTCTGTTTTCGCTCGCGCTTGATTGCTGTTTTCTAAGCAACCTATAAAGAAATGGGTCCATTTCACGTTGGGCAGCCTATACTCACGCGCCTTTGCGGCATCATACGATGCGCCAATAACTGCAAAGTCTCCAACATCTCCCCATCCTTGTATGTATTCTTTCTTTAATTTGATATTGCAACAGCCATACCGCCTGGTTGTTCCATGAAAATCCAAGTAAGGTTCGTCTGGTTTCAATACTAATCCTTCACCACGGGAAGTAATGCATTGCGCAAAGAGCTCACCCAGAGCTGGGACAGCCGATGGACGGGAAGTGTAGATGGTAGTTCGAGGGATAAGCTCAGCATAGCCCTTTCGACAAGAGACTAGTTTGCTCAGTCGTTGAAATCTCTCACTATTCTTCACGCCGAGTAAAGACTTATTGTCAACTAGGAGCACATCATAATATATGATCATGAGGTGCTCATATTCATGCGCCCTGGAGACATGTGAGTCTAACCCTTTCGCAGTACAAAGGAGTGACATACTGTGAGTCATTTGCAGTGCCCAAAAATGAACCGGAGCGCGAAACATGTTTTCGAATCTTACTTACCTTAGTACTGTATACAACTAGTTCTCCCTCCAAAATGCAGCCTTTAGTGAAGGAACAATCTTCATGTCCTATCTTAAGAGATTCGCGTATAGTCCTATTTCCTTGTTAGTTGGCAGCCAAGAGAACATTGTGAAATCTTAACTAACTTGTGCAAGCGGATGCGATCAGCCGTACTATCTTTACCGCTTTTGGAGAAAACCTGAATGCATTCACGAGGCTTACAAAGATCGATATGAATCTGACAATACTCCCCGTCCATTTTTGGCTCGCACGCAACTTCTCGCCCCTGCGCCATATCCATGCAGTTTTTCATACTTCTTCCTTTGAACCATGGTTGTCTCCCAACCTTTGTTCCAAGGCGTGGTTTCAGCAGGCTTGCGACAGTGTCCGGCGCATTAGGCTTCTCATCAATATGCCGCATATAAGCGGTTGCAACAGAAAGATCGTCTCTGATTTTCATCATCTGGGGAAGCAGTGGATGATAATTACGGAAAACAGTGTGCTCGTTCAGTTCCACGGGTCGGTAATTCTTCAAGACCAGCCTAGTAAACCATTTTGCATCCCGGGAACCAAGGCTCGTAAAGATGCTACCCAATAGGGCATTCAGATCCCGCACGTTGGAAGTTTTATGGAGGGCTCTAACGGCAGGCGAGCTGAACCTACAGGTTGCCGCTATGCGGCCCAGCGTCTCGTCAATTTCCTCTACGGTAAGATGAGTTGTATCATCGCGAGAGTTGGGCTAAAAATTGCTTGTCAGTCTTTCAGGATATCTCTGGTAAAATACTTGTCCATGATAGTAGGGCTGACAAAATGGCTCACCGTCTGAAGTAATGCACGCTCAATGCAGCCGGCAAGATCTATAGCAGAACTAGATTCCGTCCACCGCCGAAGCTCCAGCACGCGTGATGCTCCAAGCCTCAGAGCCTTGCCAAAGATGCTCTGGAGTTTTGGCGCCTGTATATTATAGACTCGATCCGTCCTTCTCTCAGGCAACAACATAGAGAGCACGGCACAGGCATCATTTCCAGGTGCATTCAAGAGGCTTCGGTGCTGCCGAAACCAAGATCTGACGATCACATCTGAGGGCGTTTGTTTCTCGGGCGATTTGCGCGCTTCATCGTCGAGCTGTTGAAGAAGGTCACATATATACCGATAAGGAAATGGCATTGTAATGAATCAAATGTGTGAAGGTGGTAGAACGCAAGTCACAATGAGAATCGGTTTCCTCTGTCTGGGACCAAGCCGGGAAGGACCAAGTAGACAGTTATATAAGGGAGAGAG
This sequence comes from Xylaria arbuscula, assembly GCA_022385695.1. Classification (NCBI taxonomy): domain Eukaryota; kingdom Fungi; phylum Ascomycota; class Sordariomycetes; order Xylariales; family Xylariaceae; genus Xylaria; species Xylaria arbuscula. Next base: position 116,962 of record MU279340.1, read on the forward strand.
ATCATGTTTGTAGGCAGCAAAGACCGCAAAGCCATTGCTAGTCTGGGTTTGGGAGGCAAGTGCGACTGAGTGCTCTAGACAAACCTGTATTGACCATTGTTTGAATGGGGCATGACAAAGAAACCCGGCATGAAGGCAGCAAAGGCCTGGCATAAAACCATTACCACCTGTGTGGACGAGTCAAGGAAGAGGGGGCCTATTCTGATTTGCCGACGCGGGGCTACTACTTAACGCGATGTCAATAACCCGTGTTCACGTGCCTCCAGAGCCGGCCGTGCCCACCAAAGGCAGCAATGGGCAATGGCAGCTGTGTAACTCTATTGTAGCTGTGTGCCAACTGTCCGTTTCCCTTCACAGTACTGCCCTTCGCTACCTGTACTGTACGTACCCCCAGCTAAAGGGGCGCACGCCGTTTCCAGATGAACCAATTGCCAGGATCATCTCAGTGGATTCTCTCCACATAGAAATGAAACCTGCAGGACATCAATTTCGCTCTTACAAGGTAGTTGACGCTGTGCTACTACGCAACCATGTCCACCAGATACCAATACTCAAGTAGATCTACGATACTCCCCCTACCTAGGGTGTCGAATCTCCCTACTTAATACCATGTATCTACCTACATGTAAGTATGCAACATAGAACTGCTGTGTTGCACACATTAATGGGCTGTTTGCATTGTTTATAGATATATGGGTAGATACTGCAATCAATGCAGTACAGGCAAATATTTCTCTAAATATCTACCTCATATCTTATATTGGAAACATACTATCTCTACAGCTGATAATATTTCCCTGAGTATGCTGATACTAAGTATAGAATGCAGCCACCAAAACAGCCCGGCCCAGTCCGGTTCAGGTTCAGGCCTAGACAAAACAGTATGGTTCTCGATCAGGCTTATGTGGAGTTCTGTAGGTAAATGTTGTAACAGTTCACCGCAATCGAAAGCGGAAGCAGGAAGACTAGGTTACCTAGTCACCAATGGTGATATACCTAATGCAGGAGGCTTAGAGCAGGCACTAGATGCATATTTAGTGAATCAAAACAAACAAACTCGAGGAGCACAGAATTCAGATGCCATGACTCTCCTAATAATTCATAGTTCAAGCAGGCCCTGACCGACTGATTTCCGAATAGGCCGGCATTTCCGCTCTCTTATTACACGTCTATGCTCTGTCTAACGTCCTTCGTTGTATTTCCTAGGGACACTCCATACTGCCTACGGGACGTCTTCAGCAGTTGTTGCAGTTACTAGGTTGACCGCTAGAACAAGTTACACAGTTTACATCTTACCTCCAACCACACTCCTTCGAATGCGCGACATCCCTACTCTCAATACTTCGAACTCACTCACGCCAGACGAGTTCAAAGTGGCACTTTAACATCTTTTCACTTTGTTTCCCACAAGCTTGTCATTCGCCGCCTGGGCTCTCAGCTGCCCCCTGAATGACAGGGACCGTCCTATCGTCTTATTGGGAATTATCAACCCCGGGTCGTTATTATAGGTGGCACCCAGTATCGGCTGCAGGTCCCAATCCCACCTTGCACAGGTACCTACCGATACAGCCAGCTGCCGCCCGAATTACAGGTACACCCATCTGTGAGCGGTACCTGGAGCTTACGCATATATTGGCCAAGGCGCTCCCCAAGTGCCCCTTCAATCTCCTCCCAGCGCCGTTTCAAATACAGCTTCACTTCCACTCGCTCTTTTTTTTTACACCAGTCCTCACTACTGATCGTCGCCATCCGCCCAGGGTGCCGATGGGGGTTTATATGGCAATTTATTACACCGTCTTTCCATGAAACAAAAACAGCTTTTACAAATTTGTCTGGCTACATCCTCTTCATCCGCTCTTTTCAACCATCGGCGACTCGATAACATAATCAGTGCACTCTATTCTAGAAGAAGTTCCAATTCCGGGAGACACCAGAGGCACCGACGTGTCCCGAGTGCCCCGAGCATCCCCTCCACTCCTTGTTCAAATTCTTGTTCATATTCTCTCTCTAATCAAAATCAACGCCGACGCCTCGGAGGCGAACCTTCTAATTGGCGTTCTGTTGAAAGAGTTCTCGAATCCTACAACTGGGCAGCTATGGGCTTGGAGCGTCGTCTGTCGCGCGCCTCGCCAAATGCGCCTGTATCGCTTGATGCAGTATTGAATGCATCAAGCGTTGACGTAGGGCCAGAAAATGCGGCGTCGGCTACGTCTCCCATATCCTCGTCTCAGGCCAGCGAAAAGGGGTGGGCCGAAGATGAATCGAATGCCATGGATGCGACGACGTCAGATTCCATGCCTCCGCCACGGATGCCGGCTACAAGTGAGACATTTGGCACGCGTCCGGTTCGCTCTACATCTTCTGCCTCTCGAAACGCGAACAGACTTTCCTTAACGCTGCCGATTGCACCACCCAACAGTTTTTCTTCGAGACCTACACCGACATCTTCAATGCCCCCAACCCCCATCGACACCTTGACCGTTAATTCCCCCGTTGAATCGGACGATTTTATCATCGCGATCGCAGCACAAGAACGCCGCGTGTTGGAGCTTCGAGAAGAACTTGCGCGAGCTGAAGCCAATCTGAAGAAATTGCAGAGACAATGGACTATAACGGAAGCTTGCAAAAAAAGACCTCCAAATACGACTGCCGAGCCGCATCGGATCTTAGCACCTGCTGCAAATCTCCATGATGGCCGCGAGGACAGCCCAGTATCAAAGCGCAATAGTGAACTCGAAAGGAGAAAGGCCATTCTTCTCGCACAAAGTCAAGCAACACCCCGACAACATAAGAGAACAGTGATCCGTGGAGGCCATGCCCGTACCTTGTCCCTACTGTCACCTACCAAGTCTGTTGATGATGTGTCGACTCATGGGGATCAGGACAGTCCACGGTCGTCAGATCCGTACATCAACCAATCGCCCACTCCAGGTATTCGACCACTAAACAAACGTGCTACTTGGGCGCCACCTCGAAGCACACAACAACATGCAGGCGTCAAACAGCTCGCTAATGATTTCAAACAAGGCCTTTGGACGTTTGTTGAGGATCTAAGACAGGCGACTGTTGGTGACGAAGCCGTATCAGGTACAACAAATAGAACCACTGAGATAGGGTTGAGGTCGGACAAGATAACTGTTGACCAAGACACAATACGTGCCTCAACAGCGAATCGTGGGCGCATTCCATTCCCTACAGAGCTGAGCTCTCCTTCAGATAGCCCAAGCAGCTCGTCCACGACCAGCTCCAATGATCGCTTTCAGCACAGACGAACAGCTTCTAGACCAGAAGCTAGGGCCCGGAAACACTTCTCTTGGACACCTTTGACCTTTGACAATTTTGACGATGATGACTGGGCGAATTGGGACTCGCCCAACGTTAAAACATCGCGATGGAGCGGAAGCACTGTAAACGAAGACATCGCTCTGATTACCGAGAATCGCGATGAAAACGAAGCCGTACTGTAAGAACTAGCCACCCAGCCAAAAGACAAGAGAGAAAATAGCCAAGAACAACAGCGATGATATTCAGCTTTCTAATGCAAAACGCGCACAGACGACGCGAAAGCTCAGAGAAAGAACATCAACAATCATCTCCAAAGACTCCCAGCAAATTTGAAGAGCTCCCTCAAGCTATCTTGAACCGCCTTACGCCCAGCAATATCAAGATTACTACCTCAAATTTCATTAAGGAATGGGAGAGGAGCTTGTCGCCGTCACCCCAGCCAAATGTGGTTGAGGCTGACTCGCAAGAATATACGAACACGCAGTGAGATGACTTGAACAGCACCACCTAAAGTCAAATTTGCATTGAGCTTTATAAGCATTATGATCTTTTTCAAAGTTGATATTGGCTATTATTATACGATAATCGCTCTAGACGAGGGAATTGGGGCCAATCTTAATTAGATTAATCCGGTCCACCACTGCTCGTTACTAGTATGTCGGTACGTCTACGGTTGGAATATGGCGGTTTTATGGGACGAAGGGCTCTCTGAAGAGCAAAGATCTCGCTTAATTGGAAGAAATATGTTGTAAGAAGTTCACATCTACTTCTACGATTCATGATACTAATGATAGATGATAATGTAACAACGAAACACGATCGTTTTGCGTTGTCAGTTGTTCACACTTCTATTTAATGTTTTGTTACTTATTACGCGCTTAACAATCTGTACAAAAAAGAGAAACTTGCGGAAATGAAATAGAGCTTAGACTTAACTACCTGTTTGCTATAAACTTCGTGAATGTAGCATGTACTAACATGCAAGACAATTTATTAAAGACAGTGTAGTTACAGTAAAACCAACATAACCAACACCTGTACGCGTGTAAATCTCAACAGGATAAATAAGGAAATGTAAGAAAAGAATCCCAATAGATCAGTCGTGGTACTCACTTGCCAACAGAGCAACTCTCTTCCACCTGGCAAAGCAGTCGCATGAGGTAGTCTGTTGGACTCCACCATTTCCGACTGGCGTGTTGTGCGGGGAATCAAGCTTCGGTTGATCTATATAAGACCTCGACTCAAAGAAACAAGAAAAGCTTACTTACACCTAGTAGGCCTGCCAAGCTGAATATCTATGACTGTTTCGAGACTTATAATCTCTCTATATGTCGTCTCTCCATCCATCGGTAATGATGCAAATTGAAATCTCCATGACCCCTCTCCCCCCTGAAGGCCAGACCAGCAGGCGGGCTGAGTTACCCAGCGTCAACAGCACCCATTCGTACTGGCACCGCGATCCTTCTAAAGTGTTACTTAATCACCGTACAACTAAACATATCCCTTCTACCTCAGATGTCATTGTTATCGGCAGTGGGATAAGTGGCACATTTGCCGCCCGGGAATTGGTAGCGGGTGGGAGGAGCGTGGTTCTTCTCGAGGCTAGAGAAGCGTGTTGGGGTGCGACGGGTCGAGTGAGTCCCCGTCCTTCAAACCCCCTACCTTACGCCGAACGCTTTCCTTCTTTGAAAATCATAGCCGCACCCGTTGAGGAGACATCGGACGAAACCACTAACAACTACAGAACGGAGGCCACTGCCAGCCCACAGTATGGGACTCCGTTGAAGAAGTCGCCAGATTCGAGCTGGACACATTCAACCTGATCCGAGATCTAGTAACCCAGCACGATATCCCGTGCGACTGGAACATCGTCGGCGGAATCCACTCCATATACTCACAGGAGGTTCTAGAGGCAGCAAAGAAGCAAATCAAGCGTCTGCAGAAACATGCGGATCTGAAGGACAAAGCGGTGCTAATCACAGACCGGGACGAGCTGGCCGCTCAACATGTCCCGGACGCCCTGGGCGCCATCTTCCAGCCCAACGCAGCCAAGCTGTGGCCGTATAAGCTCGTCGCGTGGATACTGGAGAAACTGCTGACCGAGCACGACGCGGCGACGTTCAATCTCCAGACCAACACGCCCGTGACGCGCCTCGAGCGCCGCGAAGGGGGGTCCTGGATCGCGCACACGCCGCGCGGCGAGATCCGCGCGCGGGACGTGTTGCTTGCGACGAACGGGTACACGTCGTATCTGCTGCCGGGGCTGGCGGGTGTTGTCGTGCCCGTGCGAGGACAGATCTGCGCCTTGGAGCCGCCCGCCGGCACAGTACAGCTCGCGCACAGCTACGTGTGGATGAAGGACGCAAGCGACCAGTATCTGATCCACCGCGGATTGGACGACTCCCAGGTCGGTGATAGCGAAACCGGAGATAGAAGTCTGATTCTGGGCGGCGCGAGATTCGCGGTGCCCGAGGGCGAGGAAGGCATTTCGCGTGATGATACGATAAACCCGCTTATCAGCGCCGCATTACACCGCGGTCTCCACGGGGCGGTCAAGCTCCGCCCCGGCGATACACCTGAGGATGAGGCGCTGCGCTCGGCGTACGAGTGGACGGGCATCATGGGGTATTCGCGGGACGGCCATCCATTCGTCGGACGCGTGCCGGGGTCGTTCCTAGCCGAGACAGCCGGAGACGATGCGGGGGAAAGCGTCGCTGATGGACTGTGGATAAGTGCCGGTTTCACAGGCCATGGGATGCCTGTGGCACCGCGGTGCGGCGTCGCCGTCGCCGAGATGATCCTTGGGGGAAAGGATGGCGTGAAGGTGCCGGCGGCTTGGATACCGAGCAAGGAGAGGATTGCGCGGGCGCGGTTTTTGCAGTTGCCGAGGACGCTTGAGGATGTGCTTAGGTCATTGCCTGGTGATGAGTGATTACTAGCTTAGGGGCATCTTCTACAGCTGTCTTTTCGTGACTAGACTGGATATCATGTCAGGTCTGCTTAACCTACCTATGTAGGGAACTGGGTCCAGGATTCGAGGTATCCGTGCGACTTGAACTACAATTCATGCTTACGCAAAGACAATAGGATTTGTTCAGTGATATCTCGAGGATCCCAGGCCCGAGCATACCTCAAAGCCAGGGTAATAATAATGCTAGAGGAACAGGACGCTCATGGAGGAGTAGTCTTAATGGATAATGATCTGTCTCGATTTCACAGAATATCTCTTGTGTGACTGTACAGACCAGCTAAGTGATGAATGTAGTGCTCCCTGCGATGCATACCTCACAAGTGAGCTATCTTGTGGATGGAACGGCAGCGAGCGATAGAAGAGCTATATTTCGATCAAGCCTATTTATCTTCTAAATACGAAGTAGCTTAAATGACCCGTATAACAATTGCAAAACTGCAGAGGCCTTTAGTGCGTATTACAGGTGATCAGCCCAGGTCCTTCATCACCAAGCACATCCATGCGCCACTTCATTCATGGCCAGAAAACAGTAATGTGATAATTCCAGCGCTTTAATTATATAGCGACAATACGGCTCCTTTGATAGCCCCTAATCTAGTCTTATTCTGTTTGGACTATCAGGTAGAGTTGCCGTTTCCCTTCTGCTCAGAGGGTGATTGTAATCCCGGTCGTGGTGACTTATTTCGAACATAGCGTATATTCGGTGATATGTTCTCTTGAGCTCGTAAAGCCGACTGGGACGTGGTTGCTCTGCCTTTACTATCCCACTGCTCTAGCATTGACTTTATCTGTGGAGCCCAGACATCTTCGCCTTTGGCCAAATCTGAGAACTCCAAGCAGTTAGACCCCCCTAGAATAAAGTCTCCTTGTCGACTCCGACAGAGTTCAGCCATCATAGCAGAGGAGGAAACTTTGACTCCCAAATCATGGGCAAAGCTTCGTACGTAGAAACCCGAAGTAACCGTCATCCGGATCTTCGCGGCGGGAGGCCCTTTGTCATCCCAAGGAGCTGTACTCGCTTCAGGAGCTTCGGGAATGAGGTTTGATCCTTTGCCAGGCTGAGGGGCCGCCGGTGGCATGTCACCCAAGGCCCCGGACATCATTGGGGGGTCCCTTTGAGCCTTTGCCTTCTTACGTTTATTCTGTCGCTCATATACAAGAGCATCAACGGTCTCGTCCGCCTTTCTCTTAAAGCTCTCGTGTTCGCTCCGCGCCTTTGTGTCGGCTTCCTCTTCCTCGGGAGTGAGCTTTTTCGACGTCATCTGATCCTTCTCTACCTTCCAGACCTGCTCGGCGAAGCCCCGTTCAAAACTTGTAGCCTCCTCTGCTGGCCACCAATGAGAGTGTGTACCGGGTTCGTACCATTCCACCAGTTCCAATTCCGAGACATCAACTTCTCTTGTTGCAATCTCTCGTGGTATCGGTTTACCTTCGCGCGCGTATTCGTAGAGCGGCTTCCCTTCCATCTTCAGGGCGGAGTAGAGAGGCGGCATCTGCTGAAACTTGCCCCGGAAGGAATTCAGGGCCTCTTCAACTAAGGGCCGGGTGATGTGGTCGTAGGCCGTCTTCTTCAGAATTTTGCCGACCCGGTCGTATGTATCAGAACTGGCGCCGAACAGCACCACGGTCTCATAGGTCTTGGTACAGTCGAGAAATGATTGCAAGGACTTGGTGCCCCTCCCGACACCGAGAATAAGCACCCCGGTGGCCAGAGGGTCTAGGGTACCGCCGTGGCCCATCTTAACTCGGATATCATCCTTTCCAAACCTGCGCCGCTTCTTCTTGTTGTTCGATTCGCGTGACCTCTTTGCAGCATCCTGTTCGATCATCGGCTTGAAGAGGGCCGAGGGGTTGAGGTGGTGCTGGCAGTCTCTTATTACTTGCGCGGAGCTCATTCCTATCGGTTTATTTATGCCTGTAACAAGCGTCAAGGTTAGCTAGACTGAGCGGTCCAATTGAATGGCAGCCGTGGAGGTGACAATACCGAAAACACCATCTAAGACGGGCGCAGAGGCAGAGCCGGATGCCGCCATCTTGAGAACTCTAGCGATTTTCATTCGGGGGACATAAAACCGCCACTTCAAGCTGTGAAGTAGAAAAACATGCAAAGTAGGTATGTGTTTTCTATTCCCATTAAGCGGAATAATTTGTTCTGCCTGTGTGCACTACAGTGTAGTCGCTAAGACTGGCATAAAAGCGAAGCTATCGTATAAGAGAGAAAAAATAAATTGAGTCGCAAGCTTGGGGCGGTAGAGATCTACACTAGTCTATACCTATTTTAAGGTGGGTAGTGTAACTAGGATGCGGCTGCGCTAAAACCTAAAGTCTTGTTGCCTGCATGGATTGGCCCTTATCCATTGGCTGTTAAAAGACCGTAAGTTTATACAGTATAAATACAGTAGGTAGCAGATAGCGCGCCCCATCTCATATTCGCATCCTTAAGAAGTTAGTAGGCTGCGAAACCCCGCCGTTACCGAGTCCGCGCTCGTCCACCCCCACTTCCTGTACTCAGTACAAACAAGGCCAAATTCCTAGGTATCTGTAGGGTCTACTGACATGTATAAGTACCTACAGCAATAACTGAGTTTGAAACAGACAAAAGTAGAAGGTACCTTCCTAGGTACATGGGTATGCATGTGCCTTTAAAGGTGTGTCGCGTTCTTGTTGTAGCACTTATAACGACGGGTATCAGATGCTCAATTATACCCTCCCATCGTTCACTTGCACACCTCCAACTTCACTCACGCCTTTCCCAGCTACCGGTATCCCAACACTAGTGTTAATCTTCAATCATACCTACTCATTCTCCTCCTGCCCTGCGACCATTACCTTTCTAACATTTTGTTTTACTTTACCGACAATTCAAGGTCTCCTGTAACATCCTCGACCATTGCACCAGACACAGTTGACGATACCTCGTACCTGCTTTAACCCGCGTCGCAGACTTTACCGCTCCAGTCAATCGCATGCGCCCACTTCCGTGATCATGGCTAGACGCAGAAGACGTGCCGCCCCGACTCGCCCCATAGAATATGAAGCGACCGCCCAACACTACACGGAAGCTTCGGTGCTGAAACCGGTCGGCCCCTCCACCCACACCGACGATTGGCCTTGCTTCCTCCTCTCCGATGCCACCGTCCATCTCCGCGACGGCACCTTGACCAACCAGCTCGATGTTGATATGTATGGCCCGTTTGTTGTTCGTGGGAGGCTTGAGCTTGAGAAGGACAACGAGCGGTATCGTATGGCCTCCTACGTCTGGCTATCTGCTGGCTACGCACTGACAGCTCTATTCCTGCAGTTGTCAATCGAAACATGAAAGCCAAGACTCTTTGGATCCAGATCGAAAGCTCGCAATCCTTCTCGGTAGGCGCCAAAGACGACACCTTATCGGCTCCTGTTGTTTGGGCTAGTGGTAAAGCAGGGTGGTTCGAGATTGTGCCTTCGCCATGTTACCAGCGCATCTGTGATGAGATGTTCCAAGCCGTCCGTCTGCACTACTCCCTTCTAGACCAGTATGAAGAAGCGCTCGAGAAACTACAGAAATCAAGAAAGAAGAAAAGGGCGACAATGGCGGACGTCTCCATCGAGATAGACGAACTTCTCTTTCAGGTATGTAACCTATCAAGTGTACCCCAGGCAGAAAAGATATGGTGTCTGACAATGTCATAGTATGCTCTACGTGCTGGAGACGGTCTCACTCTTCCAGAGGCTTATGAATTGCTGGACAAACACAGCATTTTTCTCTTATCACACTTTCCAAAGGATACCAGCATATACAATCACTTAGCAAATGGGCATCCTGTTAGTTTTCCTTCTACAATGTTTGTGTGTCCAAAGTTGACAGATATCCAGGTAACACGCCAGAATCTCGTTAATAAAGGCCCCAAACACCCAAGATTGATCGCATACCTCAACCAACCGTGTGCTTTGGAAGCTCACGACTATTCACATCGTGACGAATCTTCATCACGCGAGACGGTTGACGAAAGGAAAAGGGGTAAAGGACGCCCTAAGAAGAGCATTTCCAGGACTACGCGAGCTAGTGAGACATCTGATTCTAAAGACATTGTTGATGTACCCAAGAACAGCCATGAGGCTCATCAGTCGAGATCCGCGAGGTTGAAGAAAAGATCACCGACAGGAATTCCACCGACAGGCGACGACGTTGTCATGACTGACCCATCTAGTAACAATATTGCTTCCTCAGAGACATCTCGTGACCGCCGAGTAGATGTACATGGAGATAACTCGACAATGGAGTTAAATAGCACACCTGAAGCAAAGTCATCAGCGCATGTTCTTGCCGATGCCTTGGAAGACGTTAAGCGACACATGCTGCAACTCATAAGGGAAGGAAAGCAAAAAAAACCGCTGTCTCAAATAACCACCAAGGGCTGGCAAACAAAGGTTTATCTAGAGTGTAACATCAAGCAGTACAACTCAGTGGGGGAAATCTTTCAATACCATGCTCGAGATCTAGTCCAACGTCTAGGCCCCGAATGGCACGATACTCAGATCTACCAGTGGGCCAAGGCAAATGCGTCAAAACCACCAACGCTCACCCTCATTACTGAAACAGACGTCAACCAAATCGTCAGGAGAGTGAAGAAGTCGACACGGACAGCCCAGTCAGAGAAGGTGACAAACGAAAAGGAGCAGCTAGTAATTAGAGAGTATGCGGGTAAACAGACACCCAAAAATCGCCCGAGCGGTAAGGTCGCTGGATTAAGGCCGTCTACGGGGAGTAAAAAACGGTTGCGATACGATGCAGATTTTGAAGATGATATGGATCTCGATGAAAATGGGTCGTTGAGGAAGAAATCCAAAAAGTCGCACTACTTCAACGAAGATGATGATGAAGACGAGGATGACAATAATGGCAGCGTAGACGGAGATGAAGAAGAATCTTCTGGCGAAAGCAGATCTCATGCTGAAAAGGACACTATACCGGTAACCCAGCTTGTTATTCGTGCCGAGAAATTACCATCGACCCAGCCGCAAGGTCCCAACCAGACGTGGACTTGTGACGAACCAGATTGTAATTATGTCGTGAGGGCCGCCCACGAAGACGAAGGCCAGAAACTCATCAGCACTCACTTCGAAGAGCACGAAAAAGAAGCTCAAGACGAGGCACAAGAAAAGGCCTTGAACAGGGTTAACCTTGCCGTCCAAGAGTCCGGAGGACACCTGCCAATCAAGTATGCTTATTTCCCTCCTTTTCTAATACTAATTGAATATGATGAAACATCATACATTCACGCCCCAGCTTAGCCTAGTGGCTCAGCCATTCAGTCGGCGGCTGTATCTATTGTTTGTCTTTCATAGGTCTTGCGGACCCAATTCATTGATTATTCATACCCACGGCCGAAGATCGTATCATAAACACGGTCCTAAGAACTCGGTTTTATCAAATTCAGCATTATTTCTTTTCGATCTGAAATCTACCTTTATACAAATCACATCTAACCAATTCTCCAGTCACCTTCTTGAAAAGATCCGCAATCTCGGCGAGAAGTCGAAGCGACGCGATGAGGTCCATCTGAATGGACATTCGGTTCCCGAACCCATCAAAAGGACTCTCTTCATTTGACCTAATGTGATCATCGTCGTCTTATCACACTTACCTTGGTAGGCCGGACTCAGAAGGGGACAATCTACTCTATTTTTGAACGCTGCACTGGTCGGTCGGTCCAAGCATACTTGCCCAACAGGGCACTGAGTGTCTGGTTATATCCCGATAACTTCTCTGCCGCCCAGCCCAGTTCCTACGAAGCCGGTTCAGTGCAAAGAGAAAAGGGTATACATACATACACTCACAGTTTGGCAGATAGCAATATTCGAGGAGGCTTGGTATGATGGGTATTAGGTTGTTGTCTCAAATTCAAGGGCTCGGTGTTTGGTAAATTAGAATGGATGATACCCAGCATATGCTCGCATGCTTTTCTCCTGGCCCTTTGGCTAACTTCAGAGACATGAGATTCGAAGGTAGCCTACAAACGAGGTTTTGATAATGCTCTCCCTAGTCCTTAGAGTAGCGCATGATGAATGAAAGTTCATGACACTGAACAAGTTAATTGCAAAACTAGCATCAATCAAAGGTTCATAGAACGCTCGCCAACAAGTGCTCAAATCATCCAAATTTTGTTTCTTATAAGGCTGATTTGCACATTTGCTTGGTCAAGGACCAAGTGCCCCTAGTAGATTATTGTCAATTGAGAATATCTTCAAGCCTCATGCGCGTCTCCTTGTGATAGAATGTAATAATACTTAGTACTATCAAAGCTTTTCTTTATACGCAATAACAATGAAGCCAAGGGATTCCGCATGCAGGGGCACAACCGACGTGAATAAAGGAGGAAGAAAGAGTTCTACAACTGAATCTAACAGTGTAGCAATTGATAAGGTGTCTTTGTATTGTATCCTCCCCGTCATGACCAATCTATCGCCGGCTCGAGAAATGTATGTCTAACCCAGCCACCTGACCGACTAATAGGCTACCTACCTGTCTCAATCTGTCTCGCCATTTGGCTACCGTCCCAACTTATTGATAACGACTCTGACTAGTAGATTTACAACTGAAGCAGTGGTGAAAGTCAATATGGCCCAAGCACCAGTCCTAAATCCCCCTCAAACCTGGAACGAATGGTGGCGCGCATCATTATGGCAATTCGACTTGTATCGAAGGTTTGCCCATGGACGTGCGCCCACTGTACAGCAGATGGCAGAAAATCGGGCTGCATGGGGTGAGTACACAAATAGCAGCTCTTGATCGACTCACTGGCGAGACCGGTGATGTCGGTGTAGAGTTCAGTATAATCAAAAGCCCTTATATGTTACCAATGAACTCGAATATAGGTGTCTTCGCGAAGTATTAATTCAGATGCTGACTATGGATGGAATAGCCAACATGCCAGTACCTCCTGGTCATCCACTCCGACGCAGAGGTGAACGGGCCGGGGCTGTGCGAGTTAGATATATCGAGAGGGGTGATATCGACGTAAGGAATTAGCGGCGCCGTCTTGCCTGCCTCTCACTCTTTTCCTGCCTAATCTACACAATCTCCAGTCCCACATAGATTTATTTCCTACCGAGAAAAACCCACGCCTCTCGAAGCACTTACGATTCAGTCTGGATGAAGGCATCGCTAACTACTATTATTACAGCCCAGTATCGATGTGCCTAATATACCTCCCGGTTCTACCCGTCCGTACGTTGAGGCGTTTGAAAGACGGGACGAGATGAGGGAGTTTTTCTCGAGTTTTCGGGATTTACAGTACATAAGAGCTCTTGGGTATGGTGGCAATGGACTCGCTATCCAGTACAGACACCAAAATGCACAGGACCCATTTGATTTCGTCGTCAAGATCGCGGTCGACGGCTGGGAGCAGGAGACGATTCGACATGAAGAGAACTACACAAAGGTATGGAGGCAGGTCCTCGGCGATATCCGCCATTGCTGATACTCGCGTGCGTTTAGAAAATGGCCAGGGCGGCGCATTCTGTCCAGCTGATTCCTCGTAATCGGATTGGATTGCCTGATGCTCGGAGGTTCGGGTTCGAGGCTGAGAGCGATGACGATTCCAGTGAAGCTGGCCTCTCGAGCGGAGATGAGTCTCGAGGTGATGAGCCCAACGCGAACGCCTTGGAAACGGGAACCAGGAGCGAGATGAGAGCAGAGCGCCCTTACCTAGCACGGTTCAAGGATAGTCAACACGCAGATCGGCTGAGTGCTTCGCGCGAGTTAAGGAGGCGAAGACGGATTGAGATATCTCGTATAAAACGTCGAAGGATTGCCGGGTTACCCTTTCTCCTCCGGGATGAAGTCTGGGATGCAGATCGCAAAGACTTCATGTTGTTGGAATTCTGTCCAAATGGTGATTTAGAGAGATTGCTATTAAAGTAAGTGGAAAACTTGCAAGCGTATGCAAGTACAGCAGGATGTTGTGTAGGGTGGCTGCTGCTGTATATCAGTGATGCCGCTTGAGTTTGACGGCGGCTTTGACTCCGTGAGCAATGGGCTGACTGTTGTATCATCACGGCAGGATTCGTGCCAGAGGCGGTGCGTTTCCTAATCGCAGTGAGTTTTCTATCTCTTCATGCCCACTTGGCCATTCTCCAGGGCTTTCGAAATCGCAAACAGAACCCCCAGGACGTTGTATATGAGGGAAATGCTGACTTCTGGGCTGTTGTAGTTCTCTGGTCATTTTGGCTTTGCTGTAAGTCGAATCTGTTCGTTCCTGAGATCCTACGATGTACTAACCAAACATGCAGTGGTACGAGCTTGTCTCGGTATGCAGTGAGTGCTCATTGTCAACTACATCCACGTTGCGATACGCCCAATCATGCTTACATCGCTCTTAGATATCCACCCCGAAAGTTCCACCCTAGACGGAAAGAAAATCCTCCGGCGGACAGAAATGGAGTCCCGGGTGTGAGCAGTGACGCTTTAGGCAAGATGGTTGGTGAAGACCTATTTGAAGAAGTCCCAGACCCCAGGAGACGATGGGCGTCCAAACGAATTGTCCACTTTGACATCGATATTAAGAATGGCAAGTATACCTATAACATGCCCATCTTCGCTGCTCGACGGCTAACCTGATTAATTCAGTCTTCATAAGCGGTATTGATGTTGGGACGCAAGATGCCGAACATAGACTCATTCCACGACTAAAGGTACGCCGGCCAGTAGCTGCTCACATAGCGTGAAGTTGGACAGATGACCTCTAACAGTCATATCCCCAGCTTGCTGACTTCGGTCTCGCAAAAGAGATCAAGCCAAGGAAGAGAAAGTAAGTCTAACGCCCACGGACACAGAAAGCGAAATACTTACGCAGCGATAGCTTGTACTATTATTACCAGCGAGACAGGGCGAAATTCGGCTACTATGCACCTGTAAGCCCCCGTCTATGCACGATACTACTGTGGTTGAATATAGCTTTCCCGACTCACGCTTAACTCAGGAACAATTCGGCCAAGAATGGAATTACATCCTACAGCCAGATGGCCTGCCAATCGAGGAAGATGGCGGAGAGATTTCCGAGCAGCGTATCGCCGGTAATTACGGCCCAGCGACAAATGTCTGGGGAATTGCCCTCGTGAGTCCAACATCGCGGTTCTGAATCCGTCTGCAAGTGCTGCTACTTGAGGTTACCTAATTTTCTAACGCTTCTCTTTTTCTCGCGCAGGTGATGTGGCAGCTCATGACTCAGATGTGGGCCCCCGTTCCTCCACAGTTGCAACCGAAGACAGGTGTTAACGCAAACTTGCCGTACCACTTCTGCCCTCTGCTTTTGACGGACAACCGTTATGACGTTTATGATATCGAGCTCAGGGAGACTATCGCTCGCTGCATGGCGTACGACCCGAACGAACGACCGCCCCTGCTGCAGCTTCTCCGAGCTGCCAAGAGAGGCATTGAGAAGAGGTTTGACGGAGAAAGAGATGCGTTCATAAACCAATGGGTCCAAGCGATGATTTACAATGCGTAGGCGGAAGATTTAAAAGGGGTTAAGTTGATGCTCTGGACGATCGTTTTGAGCCACGGGCTGACAGAACAAGCCTCAGAGTTGAGATGTGAGTTCAGAGCGGAGACATAATCATCCTGCCATCGATGGCAAGAATTGAATTCGTTCTGTAATGTTGGTGGGAAAGAATTGGCAGTATCTGCAACAAGGAATAAAATCCAGCAATATTAACGTAAGGATGCACCATAGAATTAGGATGCTGCATTCTTTTGTGTAGGATGTTTAGATATATATTTGTGATTTTCAATTTCTCCTGAGGATTATACACTTCAAGAAGACATCTATTGTATATGTGATTTAAGATGAAATGTATGTAGCGCGAAGAAGACTTCTACGGAATACAAAGATCTATCTGAAAACCACACATGACAAGCAGCCTTTATTCCCGAAACGGCTGTGAAACCAGGACCGGTTGCACGCTCTAAAGAATCAGGTATACAAACGAAAAGATCTTAATTTACTTTTCTATGGGACCACACCGCCGGTGGCCTTTTCGGCATCGCTATTTGAAGCGTGCTCAGCAAGAGGCCCCTTTTGGTGGGCAATATGTTCATCTGTCTGGTCGTAGGCAATGAGCAGCTCGCCGTTCTTGCCATAGCGGAGAGGCTCCTCCCTCGCTACACGCACCACGTCGAGGTATCCCTTAAATCCGCTGACCTTGTGGAAGATGCTGTAAAAAATCAGATTAGTCAAGGTTCTAGAGAAAGGAGAAAGAAGAAGAAAAGAGGGCTGTGGAAGGGTCCACTACGTACGAATCCATTTCCTCTAGGGAGCGGTACGCAGTTTCTGGATAGAAGAAGTACACGGAAGGGACCATGAAGGCGTTGATGACGGCGAAGATGATATACGTCTGATAGCCGATGTTGTTGAATGCAATAGGGGTAATAACTAAAGAATTTTGGTGAGCCTATTTGCTTTATACACACGCAACAGTGCCACACACTGTTAATTTTGGGAGGCTCCTCTACTTACTGACGACAATAAAATTGAAGATCCAGTTCGCTGAAGTGGACAGGGCGTTGGCCGGTGCTCGGATTTTGAGAGGCACGATCTCGGCCGGGTAGAGCCAGGTCATTCCGAGCCAGCCGACGGCGAAGAATGTGTTGAAGATGAACAGCAAGGCGATGACGGCAATCGAGGCTCCCTTGGGCGGAGTGTCGCCTCCTGTCAGCGAGGCAGCGCCGGCGAGGGAAGCCATGGTCGCAGCTTGACCAGCAGCGCCGAACAACATGAGTTTACGGCGACCGACACGGTCGACGAGCCAGACGGCTGGCCAGGAGGCGATGAAGTACTCTGTGCCGTTCAGGGCGGCGAGCAATCGTGAGAGGAACCCACTCAGGTTCAGACCGGAATAGATAACGGCGGCATAGTAAGTAATGAGGTTGATACCTGCGGCGCAGCAGAATTAGCCCACGTGATCCGTCCAAACGGACAGTTAGCATGCTTACCGGAGATCTGCTGGAAGACCTGGTTGACATAACCGAGCAAAGTTCGGTGGAACTCCCTGAGCAACACGTTAGTCACGGCGGAGCATTACGGGGAAAAAAAAGGAATACCAACCTGTCTTCCGTCATCTTGAACAGGTCAGAGAATTTGCCCTTAGACATCTCGAGGACCGTCTCCTTGATGGCTAGGAATTCGTTTTCCACAATTTCGTCGTCAATGGTGGAATCGGCTAGGGCAGCGAGGACTTCGCGCGCCTCGTCCTCGCGGTTCTTCAGGATCAGCCACCGCGGCGACTCGGGGAGATTCCAGACGAAGGACAGGATGAAGAGGCAGAAGACGATCTGGAAGGCCAGGGGGAACCGCCACGCGACGGTGCCGGGCGCAAAGCTGAAGCCGAGATCGATCCAGTACGAGAGCGTGATTCCACCCGTGATGAGGGCGCCCTCGATCATGACGAGCTTGCCTCTCTTGTGCGACCGCGAGGTCTCGGATTGCCAGGTAGGCACCGTGGAGGTGTTGCCGCCGTTTCCGATGCCGGTGATGATACGGCCGACGATGAGATGGGGGAGAGTGGTTGCCGAGGCCTGCAGAGCGGCACCGACGACCATGATGGCGGTGCCGAGCATGATCATGCGCTTACGGCCCAATTTGTCTGAGATGAAGATGCTGACGATGGCGCCCAAGAAGCACCCGAGGTTGTAACTGGCGACGGCGATACCCTGGTTTTGCGAGCGCTCAGACTTGAGCCCCGGATTCCCCGCAATGGCCGGGTCGCTTGGGTCGATGGAGGGGAATATGTTGAGAAACTGGGGCATCGTTAAGATACCGCCCATAACGCCCTGGTCTACGACGTGCCCGTTAGCAGCAGTCATTGTATAGCATTCCCCCGAGATGGAAGTCGTGAGATGCAGCTAGTCTTCGCTTACCATAACCGAAGAGCAGAAAATCGCAGCCAGCGACAAAACCCACGGCGTAGTTGAGGGCGTCGCCTCGAAGGCCGAAGAATGGCTTGCCCATCTTGAATAGTGACAGCGGTCCGTCCGCTCCCGCGCCTTTTCTCTCACTCTCTCTTTCACTCTGTGTCTTCTCCTGTGTAGTTTCCGAAGAACGTCACCAGTAGAAGAAACAAAGACTTCAAGAGGATGTATAGCAAGAAAATGAATATATCAGACAGTCCGGCCAGTCTACATAGCCAAGCTTACAAAAAGACACAGGTCTCAGCCCAGCGGGTCGCCGGCTGCTCTATCTTTATATACTTTTCCCTCAGCTTAGTCGAGGACTTCAGGGTCGCTGGCAACAGAGAGAGATGCCGATCTTCCCCAGGGACGCGATGTGCTCGCAGTCAATGGCCGTGAGGCAAGACGTACCCGGGTGGAGACGGGGACGTGAACAGGCAACCCGTTGGCCACAAGCGATGACCGTCTCTCAGCATCTCCACCGGGCTTGCGCATGATCCCTGACTTATGCGGGTGTAAGCGTACCTATACTAGTGTCTCGCTCTAGTTAGTAGTGTACTGTTGTCGGATGAGCCTCGAATTGCTTCGACAAAAACATATCCCGACCAAGACAACAATAAACCTCCTTTCGCTTTTATTAGCCTTGTGCCTCTCGGTCCGTCACTTACAGTGATATGGCATTTCCAAAGGTTGAGAAATCTGACATGCATCTGCAATGAGAAGGAGACTCTGACTCTGCTGTCAGAATGGCTGGTTACTGTAAGTGCACACCACCTGCCAACTGATATGTGCAACGTTCGAGCTGCCGGTGCAAGAGACTGACATTTCCAAGAGTACCCACACTTCAAATGTAAAACCCTTGGAATAAATGAGGGGATATCCCTGCTTGCCATGGACTCGCCAGAGGTTGATACAGTAGCGTGTACTGTCTGTCAGGCTACTAAGAAGTAGGTAAGCCAGTGAATAAAGGCATCTACTAACTAAAGTATGCATCCATCATGTACAAGGCGGCTCTGGTGTCCCTCGAAAAGAGGCGTTCGGGGCTCGGGACGGGCGCAGATTTGCCTGGGACCTGCATGGTGTGTATACCTGTATACCTGTATACATCAATTACACGAACTTACCTACCAGGTTCCTTTGCTTCACTATTACTCGCTGCAACGTCACCTGCGCTGAAAATCTCGCGTGGGCGGTAGTTGTCTCCCCCAGGTTTTGCCCGGATTTTCTCCCCTTTTCCCCGCAAGAAAACCGCTGGAAAGGGCCTCGCCAACCCCATGAATTAATTTAGGACGGTGCAGGTCTCTGGGTTAGTGTAGTAGTCTACGAGAAATCGCTGTCGGGGACGGGTTACTCGATTAGGAAATCCGTCAACGGTGCCCCTGACGTAGGGCGCACACCTGATAGCGTGCCTAGCTCACGGCACAGACCTTTTAGTTCTTAGGTAGAATAATATTCAGGGCGGTCAGTTTATAAGGTTTCTTCTAAGTGTGTAAGAGTTTTCTGTTTCTAAGTAAGATTCTTTCGCAGACGGTTTCTTGCACTGCGGTTTGGTTTAATCTGATCCTGCCTATCTTTACGCTTATTCTACTTTATCTCCTTTATCAATCCTGCCTTCGGCACAATCATAACGCTCGCGGTATGAGTACTTATTGGTAGTCTGTAGTCTGACAGATACGCGAACCTCTTAGCGTTCTTATAGATACCTTAAGGTCTAGACTATAAGGTATACTTATACTCAGTATTTTCTAGTCACAGGGTAGTATACCCCAAGATGCATTTGACATCTCCCCACGAATCGCTAAAAAGCCCACCCGATTGGCTTCACCTTGGACACTTAATTCAAATATAGTGTTACATTGGGTGGTAAGCGGTGCACACTACTAAGTATTACTTTCATCTCCCGGCTGCTGTACCGGCATAACTCGGCTCATCGGGGGGCCGGGGTTCTGGCCGGGGCTTTCCTCGGTCATCCCGTCACACCACAAACACGCCAGAACGGATACGGACGCAGTTGCTTGGTCTGCACGTCATGAAGATCTATACACAAGAGGAAGGAGTCTCGAATCAAGGCTTCGTGAGTCGTCAGCGGCATGACTTAGATTATCGCGCTGGGCTTTGTTTCCTCCGCTTGGGAACTTTCTAAATTGCCGGTTGCAAATGACTGTATGTAACTATAATAGGTATATATACATGGATATGTAGGCGAGCGAATACGCACATCCTGGTTGTTGAATTCCTCTAAAGCTCTAAGTAATTACTACTAGCCTGTTAGGTAACAGAAATGCCATACTATTAAGCGCCGCAATCAAACGGGATGCCCTAATCTTGACAGTTGAAACTTACCTTCATTGCAATTTTTCCCGAGGCTTTGTAGCTTGTGAGCAAGGCTAGCCGAGTAGGGATACCCGAATTATTTTAAGAGTAGATGGACACGAAAGAGCAAGCCGTTCATACACTAACGTTTTACACTATGAGAGGCCGGGACACTTTGTCATCAGCCGTAATTGACATCGTGTCATCCCATGTCTAAAAAGATCTAGATGCCATGGGTGCCCCATGGGGAAGAATTCCATATTCTATATGCATATGCGTAAGCTCGTAAGCATTGTGCTTGCTGTCGTGTGATGCATCATCTATCATCATATCTACACTCGTTCTTCTAATTCTCTCTTCAAGTAACTCATAGTCCGTTTTGGGCCTTGAATTTATCCCAGCTCTCATTGAGAGTGGCAAATACGGTAGCGGCAATCAGCCGCGTCTCGGTGCTTGCGTCTTGGGGAAGCTGATCATCGTGGTTAGCATCACAGCTGACTCTAATAGCACGTGGTAGTGGGTCATGGAAATGAAATCCTACCCACCTTGTCAGGATGGCACTTAGCAATGGCCTTCATGTAATGAATCTTGACCTTATTGGCGATCACTAGCTCGTGCAAGCCTACCTTCTTCCAGCCACTATTCTCCCATAAAACATTGTCGAGGCTACCAAGGAGTGCCCGTAGATTATCCCTCTTCCCGTCTCGCCAAGCAGCAATTCGAGCATCAACCTTTTCGCCAAGTGCAAACTTCTCATCATCAGCAGCCTCGGCGGCTTTATTAGCTTCGCGTAGTCGTTGAACGGCCTCTGAGCTCTTTTGTGGTGCGAGGTCGGACCTGGCCGAGGGTCGCGGACGACGTGCTGCCTGGACGGGTCGTGGTATTGGTTTTGGTTTAGGTGCAAGCGCATTCTGACATCGCTGCCGACCCGCGATCGCATTCGGGCCACCTACTCCAGCTTCGACGCATTGTTGCCATACATTTCCAGCATCTGCCCACCTCTCCATTTGTTCGAGAGCTTCTGCTTTTCGACTGAGTGCCTTTCCGTAGAGTTCTTTCATGTCACGAGGCTCGCCATCAGGCAGCGTCACCCTCTCGCCTTCGCCACGTGAAGGGCCAATGATACTGATTGCGCTATCAGCATCGCTGACTGCCTGCTTAGGGCTGCCAGTCTTCAACGAGGTTAATGCTCGATTGGTAAGAATCACAATGCAGATCGGATGATTTTGTGGTATACCAGACAACGAATTGGTATACGCCGTGTGTGCAGCATCATAGTCCCCACGTTTGAAATGCGCTGTCCCATCAAGGCGGTGGCGAGTAGAAGCCTGTAGAACCGACGAAGGGAGGGTTGGTACGTTTCTCGTGGCAATACGGGGTCTTGGACTGATTGGCCGCGATGAACTTTGCGGTACTGGCTTAGGTGCAGGCGACGGTTGCGTTGAGCGCTGAGGAAAGGGTGGAGTGGATAACGAAGCTGAGGCACCAGATAGAAGATCTTCATCCGGTTCGATCCTTTGCGTCGGCTGTGGCGTTGCCTTTTTGCGTCTAGCTGGGCTGACATACGCTTGCGCACTTTCCTCTTCTACAGCCTGTTTCTTCAATCTCACACGAGGATCTATAGAGCCTGACGGCGCAGACTGTTGCCATCGAGGTGTATCAGACTGGCTAGATAGGCGGGTTGGCAAAGTGGGAGGATGGTCACGGGGAGTGTTGCGTCGGTTTGTATCAGGCTGAGACCTTTGTTTCTCGGGCTGTCTGTCGGATTCGAGCATTAAAGCTTCGTCAGTCGCAGTCGGAGACGCCTCTCTCCTGCGTGTTGTTCGATCTTGCTGTGCATTACGCATCCATTTTGGCTGATTTGGGTCGCTGCCATCTTGTTGAAAGTCAGCAACTGCTTTCTGCACTTGTTTTTGTCCAGACTTCCATAGCGAATTCGCCGTCTTGAAGAAACTCGACCCCATAGCAGCGGCTTTCCGTGAAATATCGTCCATTTGGGCCGGCGATTGTGTATCTCTGCGTGAAGGTGGTGCCCCGGCTTCGCCATCCCTCATCCATGCAGCACCGCGATTGTCCCTGGGGCGACTGTCCTCTCTCCTAGTCTGCTCAGACGGAGAATCGCGCGCCTTTTGCTTATTGCGAGCCTGTCTATGAGCGTCGTCTAACAACCAACTGACTGCAGCTTGCACGTTAAGCCCAGCACCGCTTTCAGTCAGACCGCGTCTCGCATTCTCGGCTGTAAAACCCATGTCAACCAATTCAGCTACAGCCTTATCGAATGGGTCTGAATCAGTAGGCTCAGATACTCTTTCGGGCTCAGATTCAGAGTCAGATCCTTCGATTGGCTTCCCAGGCTGCCGTTTTTGCTCAGCTGCTTGCGCTCTTAGCCGAATCTCTTCCACGGGTTTGCCCAGGTCTCCGAGGAAGTCATCATCGTCTCCTATACCCGACGCCGACTGCGGTGGTGCTTGAGGCTTGGACTTCAACTGTTTCAGCCCAAATGGGTCGTCGTCGTCGTCATGGAGCTCGTTCCCGCCGGGTGCAGGGGCTGTATTCCATGCGCTGGCGTTGGACAGATCGAGTTGGGTGGCACTTGCAGGCGTACTCGCCCCAGACAATGGGTGAGTCGGCGGAGGGTAGTGGCTCGAGTTGTCGACCTTTGTATTCCTGGCAAACGCTGCAAATAAATCGGCATCGTCTTCGTGTTTCTCTTGGCCGTTCGTGCTCGCTAATGCGCCGGTGGGCGGCGGGACGCCAGGCGACACAGTCCGTGAGGCAGGACCTGACGCTTGGCCGATCGTATCCCAGAACTGACCGCCGCCATACTGCGATTGCAGCGTCTGCCGCTGCTCCTCCGCCTTTTGGCGTTTCTCTGCGGTGAGTTGTTCCTGTCGTTCTCGGAGGCTGAGATTGGCACTGCTCTTTGCACCGCCGAAGTTGACCAGGTTACTGAAGCTGTCGGTCGCCGCGGGTTTAGAGGCGGGAGGCCTAGAGGCGGCGCTTGCGGAGGGCTGCGCAGACAAGGGCGTGGATCGGCCAGAGGCTTGCGGTGAAGGCGTCGGCCGCAGTGTTGGATACAGGGCCGGCGGGCTCAGAGGGTTCATGGGCGGAGGTTTGCTCCCACTTCCGTTCGCTGGTCCCGCCGAAGACCATTCCAAACCAGAGAGATCATCCATGCTAGCAACGATTGCTCGTCTCGTCACATCAAGAGACGTCGTAGTGTTTCATAGAAGCACGCATGCTGCCCACAAGGAATTCGGTTGGTGTTCCCCTGGGTACTGTACATACATGTAGTAGTGTTGCGAGAGAGCCAACCACAAGACTACATCCCATGCTAGCCCGATCTTGGCATTTCTGCGGGTCATGTACTGTGGCTGATTAGGGGTCTTTGTGGCTGGTAAGCGTTCAATTACCTAAGAGTACCTCCTAGGTAATGAAGCGACGGACTGGCGCTCTACCTGTTTTCTTGGTGAGGCACGCCGAACAAAATGTTGGGACATATCTGTGTACGCGTAGTGATTTATTAATATTTAAAAAGGCGAAATTGAGTTTGAATTTGAGTTTCAATACACCGGAGGATCCCATATGGATTGTAAGGAGCAGTCAGAGTCAACCTTATTTCTGAGCTTTCTAGCCTTTCTCTAGTCTGATATCATGCTATCTCATAATCCTTGAAGACAGAGAACTTTTACGTATATAGCTACGGCCTAGATCATGAGAAAACTTAGACTTCTTCGTGCAATAATAATAGGGCATGAGTGTCCTACTACTATACCTTAAGATCTTAACACGCTCTAATACTAAATGTAATGTCTAGCAATATACAGGCGAGTTTTGTTGACAAGACCAATTTGACGGTTGCGAAGAAAGAACGGCTTTACCATGCTCTAGGTTTATATTATGAATAGGCTTAAGCGCATTGATGGAGTTGGCAACGTGTGGAATTTCCTGCGCCTTTCGCAAACTGCCTCGACTTCACAGCCTCAAGTCCTACCCGCCGAACCGTAGACCGTCTTCACACATTACCGCCTTCATCTGACTAGAATGCAGCCCATCCATCAGTCTCAAGACCATTCGAGTAAAATCTGTAAGCGCATTGGGTCTACCAGTGTGCTGTTACCAGAAATCATTTCATTACCGTTATTGGGTCTACAGTAATCTATAAAAGTAATGCTGCTGTGTAACTTAAAGGGATGGCGTATATCGCGAATGGGCAATACTAGCATCCCTGGGTATGAATATTGCAGCTTACCGAGGCCGCGTGTCCGAGCTTACTAGCATATCCTGGCATGACTTCACACACTCACAAGCTAGGATTCCACATATTTGGTAAGGCTGAGAAAAACTGCTCAGTATTGTCATATCTGCCTAGGTTTTCATGAAGATTAGACGAAATACCGTCGGGAAATGTGAGCCAGATGCTATATACTTTGTATGATAATACCTCGACGGATATAATGTACCTAGTGTACATCTATATATAAAGGCCATCCTACATCAGAGGCTGTTACGATATGGGACAAAGAGAGTTAAAATGTATATAGTGTGAGGGCATTGAAAGCCTATCAGATATCACCGCGGAACAATAAAAGTCTTTGTTACCTATAGCTGGTTCTTAACAGAGGTAAAAAATAAAATCGAAGACAAATTTCCTAGTCATTCTGGAGGCAGAAACATGAATTAAAATAAAAAGGTCAGCCCTACACGACAAACCCAGGAGATAGGATAAGTTTGGGTGTTAGGAAATGACAGAATTGGGGGGGGGGATCCCAGCCCTTGATGATTGAAATTATTAGAGAGCTGCTAGATAGAGATACCGATACAGTACATGCAATCTTCACCATATGGATTATGATGGTTTAGATATTAACAAGACGACTATACTCGTTAACTGGTCTACTTCAATTTCTTAATTATACTGATATATTCTAGCATGTATATTTGCGCCGTTGTTTAATAGTCAAATGCCCTGGCCGTGACCCTCGCGGAAAGGCGAAGATAGTACTGGTGTATGATCATGGGTTAAGAGGGAACTAATCGGCAGGCAGAGTCAGCTTACATAAGGTATGTATTGGATCGTTGCTTTTAAGGGCTTGCTATATACGTTTTAGTACCAAGATAACTGACCACCTCTTGCAAAGTCATTCGGTAGGTTGCCATCAGAATACTGAGGAACAGTTGGGCACGCTATCTTTCACTCAACTGATTGCTTCCATGAGACAGCCTATCAAGTATCACAGCAGCAAAGACGGGTCTAAGCTAGCATGCCCCTGTCAATCATGGCTGTCGGGTGTTTCCTAACCAAGCAATCATTAAGCTCTGCAGGCGCGTTTGATTGGCCAGACAGGGGTATCCGAGCTAAAAGGTCCCGAAACACATTGAATTGCGCTTGCCTCCTGTGCTACCATCACAGATTCTTGCGCTAGAACATCGGCCAACATTGTATGCCACTACACCTTGAGCAACAGCTAAAATAATAAA
Source organism: Xylaria arbuscula (assembly GCA_022385695.1). Taxonomy (NCBI): domain Eukaryota; kingdom Fungi; phylum Ascomycota; class Sordariomycetes; order Xylariales; family Xylariaceae; genus Xylaria; species Xylaria arbuscula. The sequence continues at coordinate 142,941 of MU279340.1, forward strand.
CGGGTTTGGTATGATGTGCTGCTAATGCTGTGTAGCAGTCATCATATAAAAGGGCCGGCACGGCCATATTATTTTTCTTGGTTTGTAATTGATGTATTACAGGTGAGCAGGCGGCAGCAGTGTTCTACTTACTTAGTACTATTTGCAGTAACTATGTAAGTAGCTCAGACAAAACCAGGCTCTCCGATTTACCTACAGCACCTGCCCGACAAGACGGAGATAGAGCTTGAGAGGGGAATATTTATTCAGCTATTTTACGCTGATAGCTGTGTCAACTAGAGCGGCTAGTAGCTGGGACGGAACTGGGGCGAGAGAGCTGGATTGTATATGTACCTACCTAGTATCTAGTGTTAAAGTCCGGAGAATAAATAGCGGTAGGAGGTAGGCGAGTAGGTACTGGAGTAGTGTGAAAAGGGGCATGATTAGTGTACAACAGTGACGGCTCAGTTTGCAAACATTGCGATGTGCAGCAAATGTGCACTAGGTGGTACCCTCAATCCGTCTGTATGCAGTGTACACATGTATATGCCGTGACTACCTCTAAGTAAGTCGTGTCATTTCCCCTGTGACGTATGAAGTTCGCAGGAAACTACCGGTAACCCACCTCGGGCAGCACCGCTTCCCGAGTCAACTTTATGATCTGCTGGCAAAGGCTCCGCTAAAGAAGTTGGCGTGTTCAACTCTCCCTATTCTGATTACTGCTCTGAGTGCGAATCTCCCGGTTGGGAAGGAATCGCTGAGCTTACTGGATCGTCATAGGACTCGGGTGGACGAGCATATGTAGCACCTAGTCCTGGTGTTCGGACGCGGTGGTAAGATTGATAAGGGGGACTATCCATGTACGGCACAACGAGAATTACATTCCAAGTCTCCTCTGCCACTTCTTCAACGTCTAGTATTGCTCCCGTACAATATGGCAAGGTAGCTAGCGGAATACACAACGGTTTGCTCATAGGATTTTACCAAATCCATCACAAAATCCTGAGAAGTCTGGCAATACATGCAGGCTTGTTGTACCTCCTTACAGTCCACCTGCTCGCACAAATAGACAACTGTATTACCACATATATGTAGTAAAAGTACATGCATGGTGATGGCGGATGTAGCCGTCCACCCAGTGGGTAAAGTAGTTCTGTAAATGCATGCATGCACTCAAGTTCTGACCTGGGCTTACATGTGCTGTAGGTAGTGTACAGTATGTACAGTTCTGCACGTGCATGTACATCTAAAAGTAGCATGGATGTGGTAAATCGGCAAGAAATCGTGTGGATTCAGGGGCATCTTTCGTCAATGGCTGCTCCATATCCTAACTGTCGGTGTTGCAAGCCTTTGTACCTAGTACCGCCAAGCCGCTACAAAGCGTAGTAGCGCTTGAAGTATGGATGACAAGCCTTCCGTACCTGAAACAGAGAGAACCAATCAGGGAAACCGCTACCCCTCCATGCGGTTGCTTAGTGGCAAGCCTTAATTTATCTCAAGTTTAACGAAAGAATAAGGATCACCTTGGGATCTGCTCAGAGCCACCCGTCTTTGTGCTAGAAAAATTGAGATGCTTCAACACATGAATCTTGTTGTCTACACTAGGCTGCTGACTAGGTGCCTACTTAACTTGTAGCGTCAGTTCTCTCATAGATTTTTCTGGCTGAGATCTTTACCTTTTTATTCTTTCATCTCTGTTTCTCTCTTACAAGACGTTCATGGATAGTTACTAGTCAGATGGAAGGTGCAAGCATGCAATGTACCTCAAGTAGCCGAGTATGTACCTCCTGCAAGCAAATACTTAAACAGAGTTAGCAAAGGTACACCTATCAAGTACCTACATTGATAAGATAAAAAAAGGTACCATACTTTGTAGAAAGGATCCATGAAATATTATTAGTGATCTAGCTATAGTTGGTTCTTTTTGTTTTCTTCCTTATATTTCTGTTAATAGTACCCATATATGTTCCAGCTAAATATGTAGCCATATAAATGGAAATCAAGTAAAAGATAAAGACGCGACTAAATTGACGGCCTTGTCTCTCCTTGCCTCTCACTGGGATTTGGGCAGGATAACAAGCCACTAACGGCCCTAGTGCACAAGGGTTTTGTAGGGGCTCTTGTAAGTGATAGGCACTCACAGAGGGGCACGTGGGTACACTATGTCGGTACCTACATGGTAGGTTCCAGTTAGCCCTGCCTCCAGGTAAGTACCCAGCCCAACAATGGTACTTACACAAAGCCTTAGGTGACCTCGTGTTCACTACGAGTTCCGTTTGCCGTCTGTACTCTGTCTATCAGGGGCCTAGTCTCGTTCAGCATATCAGCATCTGCCCTGCCTTCACCCTCTCCCTCTCCCGCCACGACGGTCTCTGCCTTTCGCTCACCACCTCGTTTTTTTCCCAACGTCCACATTCCAACACAGTTGTCCTCTCGACATTCTTTTGACGGTTTTCTGTCACCACGCTCCTTACAGGATCTTGGTCGCCAGTACTGGGTACATCTAGATTGCCGGCCAGTTCGTTCCCTACCTCACTTTGGCCTGTGTTGATCGCATTCGTTTCAATTCTCCAATTATTTTACCACAGCTTGACCACATCCCACAGCCTTGACCCGGCATTCACTTGCGAGGACGCTGGTATCCAGTAAGCTTGGATATTAAACAATCGCGCACTCGTTCCCTTGACGTGGACACGCTCATCTCGTCGGCGCTCACTTCATAAGCTTGTTGCGCAGGCAATCAGACAGCGCTGGGACGCCACCATCGTCTCGCACGTATTCAATCCACGGTGGTCATTAAGCGATCACCCGCACCAGCTCTGCAACAACCTAGAATTGAGTATCGAGTTATATCAAAGCCGGCAGCAAGAGAAAGGGATAGGACATACGAGATAACACTTATTTCGAGAAGTGCACCTGGCGGTAATCGTCACTTGACTGGTATTCAAGTAACCTTCGATTGTTCTGCCCACAATTGATTGCCAGTAGTTGTTGACAACAACATTGAAAATCATCACAACCCATCATTCAACCTACCCTCAATCGTATACTCACCAACTTGCAACGTCCATCAGTTCGTCTGAAGACTGCTGACTACCATTGAGAGACCCACTATTATTACTGCAACCCAGAATTTCGCAGACTCAACGATTCAGACAAGTAGTTGTATTGTCGACTTTGACAATGGCTTCAAAAATCGTGGCTACTCTCGCCATTCTTGGCATGTCTTCTGTGACTGAGGCCTTCTGGCGCATGGAGTGCCGCGGCGTGTCTGGAGTTGCTCGCATCGATCCTATCGTTGACTTCAATGCAATCTCAGGTCATAGCCACACCGTCCATGGATCTTCAGGTGAGCATTTCTATCTGGAATCTAACACATCTACTTCCTATGCTGGTGTTGTTGGGTGGAATGGTCGCTCACTCAATCTGTATTAGGCTTTAGCTTGAGTGCAACATATGATGACCTGGTAGCCGGTGACTGCACATCGTGTGCTGTCAAACAGGACAAGTCTGCCTATTGGACCCCGGTTATGTATTTCCTCGACTCTGAAACGGGCGAGTTCTCCCCAGTTCCCCAGGTCGGTGGAATGCTTGCGTAAGTAACGAGTTTCTTCCGTGAGGGCTGAGCGTTCTCTCCTTCATACCCTTCGTTTCATTGGCTTTAACTCCACCCGAGCAATTCACCAAAGTGTCGTCCAGTACTCGCACAGTACTCTTCTTCAGCTCTGGAATACATATATTTACACATGCATACATGCTAATTCTTTGCAGCTACTATCTTGTACGTGGTGACAATGTCACCGCTTTTCCGGCCAATTTCCAAATGCTCGCTGGAAGCAATTACCGCCGCGATTACACAGTTGGAGACCCCTATTCCCCTGACCCTCCCCAGTCCAACTGGGCGGAACTCAAGCAAACTGGCCAGTCTGACCTTGAGCAACGCGCAATTGGCTTCAACTGCTTGGATTACAAGGCGGCTGCCGAAGCCTCATTATACCGTCACTATTTGCCAAACAAGACCTTTACCGATGCCAATTGCCCTGATGGTCTCAGGCTTGAGCTTATGTTCCCGTCTTGTTGGAACGGTGAGGTGACTAGCGATGACCACAAGAGCCATGTTGCCTACCCAGACCTTGTTGGAAATGGCAATTGTCCCGATACTCATACACAGCGTCTCGTCACGCTCTTTTACGAGACCATTTGGGATACGAATGCCTCGCAGTTCCAGGGAAAGAGTGGCTCATTTGTCATGTCTAACGGTGACGAAACTGGTAGGTTGCACAATTCCCTTGATTTCAAAGGCTCCGGCATAGCTAACAGGAGTAGGTTTTGGGTACCACGGTGATTTTATAAGTGGCTGGGATGCGGATTTCCTGCAAGAGGCTGTTGATACTTGCACAAATGAATCTGGAGAGCTTTCGGACTGTTCGGTCTTCACCGGCAATGGGCCACTACAATCGGAAGCGGAGCAACAACAGTGCAAGTTCAAGACGCCCCTAGTATTAGCCGCAGAAAACGATGTGGCAACGACTTTGAATGAGCTACCAGGAGGAGTTCAGATCCAAGACGGACCTGAGTCGGCCACACCTCCCAGTGACCCTATCGGTCAGGCCACCAGCATAATTGGTAGTATTTTGGGCGGCGACAGCACTAGTATTACCACATCGAGCATTCAATCATCCACTTCTTCTGCATCCGTCGCTACAACTTCGTCGAGTATTCAGTCGGGTGGTGCTTTTCTCGAGAACCCAACTTCAGCCGCATCTTCAACCCCAGATTTTGCTGCGGCTGCTGTACCGTCAACAACAACCTCTAGCTCTACTACAACTCCCTCAACCACCTCAACCTCTTCGACTTCTAGCACGCCAACAACCACCTCTGCACCTCAAGCTACATCGGAGCCAGGTGTATCTTACGAAGTTTACAGCACCCAGACCATCACTAGCGCCAGCCTGGTAGAAGAGATTGTTTGGATGCAACCGGTTGTCTATGTGACGGAGGACACTGTCACGACCGTAACGATCCCCGGCCAGGCCCCACAGAAAGTTAAGAAGGCCAGAGACCATGTGATGCAACACCGTCACAACCATGGCCGCCGCGGATATTAAGCGAACAACAAAACTACCATCTGTTTCTGTGAAGATACTTTGGGCCATAAGAGAGGATATTACACTTAAAGTCACCGGCTGACTAGATTCCATCTGGGCTTTTTTTATTTTTCGGTAGATGTTGATTGATTCTGGACTCTTTGGGAAGAGTACAAGCATATGAATCGGATTAAGTAAGAATCGCGAGGGTTCCCCCTGCTGAGCATTTGACAAGTCAGGTGGTACTCGTAGTACATCAGAGATTTGGGGTGAAAGGTATTGCATTTGATGTTACCTAAGGCTCTCGTGGGCGATTTGTTCCCTTGGGGGTCTGATCTCGTGGCCCATATTTCTAAGGCGATGGTGGTCTTCTCTTCAGGTAGATGCTTCATTTGCTCTTCGGGGCTACGTATAGCATTGCAATGAAGATAAAATCTAAATGCATCATAAAAAAATGCCCTCACTTTTTATTCTCGCGTAGGACTCTATTTATACATGGAACGTTCTGTGTCTATGGTCTCACGATTAGATATGCTTTTGTTGTGATGTTGTCCCAGGTGCCATAGCTCACCTCAGGAACTCACAATTTCGTCCTAAATGCCTAATGTTATCACCATGGCAATGTTGAGGTGACCCGTTCCCTTGATCCGCACCAACGTCAAGAATGACTGCTATGACTCACCCCCTAATCATGCCCATGTCTCAAAAGACTAGTTCGGTGCACGTTTAAATCGCAAATCAATGGCAGGATATATGGTGCTAGTAGTCGGTAAGTTAATGTAGGGCTGGAATGCTCGGCCGACCCTAAGCCCACACCACGACAACGCATTCCTGGCGGGCTGCAAGATATGGAGCCAAAGTTAAGTTCATTTCTTATACTATTGCGATTGTTGTTGGATGACGAGACAAGGTTTCAGATGCGGAGATGCATTGGAAGGCTTTTCATCTCAATCTGATTCTGGCCAATTCTGCACTCATGCTGCGTCTTGTGGGTGGCGAGGAAAGTGTGTTTTCTCGGTGTGTGTATATGTGTATGTTTGTTTTGGATTGTAGATACTTGGAATTTGTGTAATCTTCTTCGCAAACCATCTAGACTGATATCGACATCTTGTCATGTTTCGCTTCTCTGACTTCCCTCTCTGCTTTCTTTGGTCCTTGTTGCTGGTGCATTCATTGTGAGTATGTTCATTTCTAGTTACACTGGCTGATTGATCGCTGACGAGATGGTAGTAGGTTGTAGATGATCTATACTAAGTGAATAACAACGACTTTAGGGGAAGAAAACGTCTTCCAGAGCACGAAAGCGACGGGACATCGGTATTCAAGACGACGTTGACCTATATACTTGGAAGGGGCTTAGAAAGCGCATATATGAGGATCGAGGAGACGATATCCTTATGCTGCGCTAGATGGGACTATGTCCGACTCTACACTACTGCGAGTCCGACGAGTGGGCGTATCTATCGACAACTTAGCTAGCCGCTCGGGGACCGCGGCGGTTACGCTCTCGAGTGGGGCAATCATCGCCATAACTGTTGCCGGCTCGGTGTTCATCTTTCTACTACTCGTTGGACCTCTCTTGGTTTACCGTGCAAAGCGGCAAGACCGTGACCGAGAGGCCTTATGCCGGGCTACCAACCTCTCGTTTGCCGAGCATGGACAGTTCGTGGATAATGAAGATATCAATAGGCCAAGAAGACTACGAAAGAAGAGTGTGGTTAGTGAGGGTACAGCGTATCCTGTGATGAAGGATACTGACGCTACAGATGAGGGGAGAGGGCCAGCGAAACATATCAATTTGCCCAATCTCCCCTCCGTCTTCTCGGGTAACTGGCGCATTAGCGGCTCTTTCTTGGGCAATCAAGCCTGGAATGATGGAACCGGTAATGGTACAAATGGGAATATCAGTGAGACTGGGGCCCGAAGTGGTACAGATAGTCACGACCATGGAGTGCCAGCGTATGGATCCCCGGAGAAGCACCGCGGATACGTCATTCAACAGAATCGGCGGAAGACATCGTGGATCGACGAAGATGCCTTGCACGGTCCGCGGGTCTCGCCGAAGAAGAACGCGAAGAGGAGGTCAAACTGGTTCCCCGGCAACGAGCTTACGAGGACATTGAGTCGACATCTGTCATTTCGGAGATTTGGGGCACCTGAGCTCGCGCGCAGTCCTACGCTGCCCTATATTGAACCTGGCCAGGAGAAGGAGCTTGAAGACAGAGCTGGACGCGGACAGCCGGAAGGAATACTCGCAAATCGGAAGACTAGGAGTATAGAGAATGCACATGCATTGAGCGAGTTCGAGCCCGAGATTGAACCACGGTTTCCTGCCCGCCAGCCGTTACAGCAGGGAGGGTCCTTGAATAGCCAGCCGAAGGCGAAGCCAATCGTTACTGCTTTTCTCAGCCCTCAAAGCCATGATCATATGGTTATTAGTGCGGCACAACAACTAGCAGGTCGAGCACGAGTACCTTCTATGGATGCTGCGGCAAATGTGCAACGATACTCGCGCTTCCAGAACAGCAATACAGATGCAGAGCTGCAAGCGATCCTGCGCCGGACCGCAGAGAGGCTGGAAGACGGAAGTAGGAGTGCAAGGAGGCAGACACTGGCGTTACCAACATCATCATCGCCCTCTCAGTGCCCAGATCAGACCAGGCGAGACTCTAATCAGGAATGCGGCTGCGGCAGAGACCACGCGCGGCCGGGTGATACAACACCGAGTCCAGCTAAGAGCCAGAAGAGCGCACCTGCGGCTATATCGTACTCGGAACTTGAGGGATGCAGTCCCAAAATACAGCAAAGTGTGTCGCAGAATAACGCACCATGGCAAACGCACAAACGAACCCATACACGGCAGATATCCCAGTTTTCCCCAATATCGATACGCTCTGAACCTGGAAACTTGCCCGTAACCCCTTCTACATACAGCTGCGAAGTCGATGTCTCGAACGTAGCCCAGCCCAGCCCGAGTCGCATGGACCATGCATCGTTCTCTTACACACCGCAAGGCCATAACAACCAGTCATATTCGCCAGCGAGTGATAAATCGTCGGCACTTTCAACTGTGTATAGTGAAGATGAGAGGAGTCCGCCAACCAGTGTTTCTCAAGCTAGGAGCGTTCCCCATGGTAGGCATCAAATGGAGAGAACATCTATGGCTCAAGCTCTGCGGGCATGTGACGCTTTTGATGCTGGGCAACGGGGAAGAGATGGCGACTATGGAAGTTATGGAGAGAGGCGAGAGCCACCAACAAATTTCCATACCGAGCAGGACCCTCAGCTGCTTGGCGTACGAAACCAGATATTAGAAGAGGTCCTACCAAGTATTACCCAGGTCAATGCCGTCCCAGCCTCGACGCCAAAGGATAACGTAAAGCATCCAAGTGCTAGAATCTCGCCCAGGGCTATGTTGGTATCAACGCCTCAAAGCATCAAGAACACGCCCGATGACCCTTTCACAACATATACGACTCCGAAGCGACTTACGCCGCAGCGCCTGTCTCAATTCTTCTCTCCACTGCCGGTCGAACTACCTAGCCACAGCATGAGTCCCTCTGTAAATGACAAGCGCCCGCCTTCAGAGACCCCGACTCCGTCACCATCACATAGGCGGGTAGTCCCTCCTCCTTTCCGCCTGCGTCCCGTAACGAGTTCGCCGACGCTTGGGCATTACCACGATCCGCAAGTACAAATACAGCCTCCAAGCCGGGAACCGAGTCCAGCGGTGTCAGAGAGTGGCCTATCGTCGGTGTACGACAGCTATCGGTACAGTCGATACAGCGATAGTCTCGAGGGCTCGCAAGCGCTGGCACGGCTCAGCGCCGCCACGATGCTCACAGTACCATCGGCCGAGGCCTCGCCTTCGGAAAGTACATGGGATGAAGACATCACTCGTACTACCTCAACTGCGAGCCGCAAGAATTACAGCGGGATAGACAGTGGTATAAGTGCGTTTCGTTCAACGCATCTGACCTCAAACAATCTCGCGTTGGGGCCCGGGATCAACAAGCACTTTATCGTCCCCCAAATTCAGCAATGCCGCCAGATTAGCCTCAGCAATGCCAGCGATGCCTCAGCTGAATCGGCATATTCACAGGATGAGGACGGGCAAGACAGTCTGGGGCCGTTGAGGCCGTTTCATCCTGCAACGACCGCGTTAGGCAAGCATGCAATGCGTGTCACGAGTGCAGTAGCGGAGCTTCGTCGTATGAATAGCCAGGTAAGCTGCGTTAGTGGATACAGCACGGCGACGACCAACGTGGCTGGTGATGTAAGTCCGACCCTCCCCGCCCTTCGAGGGGGTGGATGCAGTCCAGGGAAAAAGGGAGCAGGCGGCGGTGCCAAGAATTACCTTTCATTAGGAAATAGTCCAACTCGTGGGGATGGGGAGAGCGAGAATAGTAATGAAGAGAGCAAAAGATATAGTGTTGTGAGTGGGATAAATGTCAATGAGCAGAACGAGAAGACGATGTCAGCTGGAATAAGTGATACAGTCACAATTCGCAGAGGAGGTCGAGGAGGTAGATCGCGCGGTAGTACGGTTGTGGAAAGGTTCGAAGAAGACCTTGATCGAGCGCGAAAGATTCTTCGGGAGAGTGGAGGCTATAATCTACAAGCCATCCAGGAAGGCTCTACGAAGGGCCCCAGGCCGCATGAACCAAGGACTCATGTAGCTAAACTGTCGCACGAGGAAGGATGCACGAGTCCGATGGGCTTGGGATTATATGACAACAAGGGGTTTTTGAGGAGCTCACGGACGAGCAAGGATTTGACGGAGCATGTATGAAGGACGGATCATATTTGAATTCGTGTATATTCCTTTTTATATATTGTTTATTCGCCGGCTTATCATTTCGTGAAAACGGTGACAGCGGTATGTCGACGCTTGTTCATGTGAATCCTATGTGGCATATGCCAAAAGATCCGCCAACTGAATTGCGTTAGATGAAGCACTGCAGAATTGGCGCCCATATACTCTAATGAATGAAAACATACCAATGGCAATTAACTTGAATACCCAGCAACATTACACGTATGCATCGTCTCGGCGCTCTATCACGTCGGGGCAGTTGCCTGTATGGACAGTGACGTATAAATCGCCCGCTCTTGAGCGATTGAAGCTGACCCGTTATCAAGAGATGGGTCCCCATGGTGGAAAAGAGCCAAGCAATTTATTCAGTACGGGGTCGCTTCGCATCAACGTCTTCCATCTCTTCTTCATGGCCATTCTGCCCATCATGGTCAACCTCATCCCGACCCCGAACACGACCCGCGCCATCACCAAGCTCGCCACTGACGCCTTCGCCACCGATCCAGTTTCCTTGTTCGTCAAAATACTCATCGACATTGTCGGCTGTTATCCAGCCTGAGCTTCCTGGCATAGGGGGCGGCAGGCCCCCGCTGTTGTTGCCCTGCAAAACACCTGGTAGGCCTTCAATCGCCGTACCGTTATCCACATTGCCCTCGAATATGATGTGATCTGCGTTGAATTCATCTTCATCGTCGTCCTCCTCCTCGTTTCGGGGATCAGGATTCAGATTTGAGCAAGCTGATATCTGGTTGAACAGCGCGTCTGTTCGCTCCGCGTTTAGGGGATCTATAGCAGAGGTCTCGTCATTCGAGCCAGGCTTATAGGGAATGAGCGTAAGCTCAATAGGTTCAAAGCTCTCGTCATCGTCGGGCCCAGAATCGGAGAATTCTAGCTGCATATACACGCCCGAGAACTTGGCCGATGGATTTTGCTCAGATTCGCCAGGGAGCTTGAAGTTTTTAATCGCGTGAAGCGTGACAGCAGGATACGGGATTTCAATTCCTTTGCTGCTGTTGTGAGAGAACAGGATCAGTTTTCTAGAGGATTCGTCAGCCTACCGAGCACAGCGCTGACCGTGTTACAGATAATATTTCCAGCAAAAACCTACTTGGAAGAAACAAAAACCTCAACTTTCTTCTCCTCGCTCGTATGCTTGTCCTCGCTGTCGAGCCCGTGAGACTCGGGCGGCGTAGGCTTCAGTGAGTTCGCATCACCGACAATTTTTTCTGGGAAGAAGAACAATTCTTCGTATTTCCCATTTGAGACCCACGCCTTGATGCTTTCGTCGTGGAAGTAAAGAATGGGCTTTCCCTCAAAGAAGGTCTCAGGCGTCTGGGCCTGGTACTCACTCAGAGGCAGAAAGTCATTCTCTGCCGAGGGGCAGCTGTTGATAACTACGGGTAGCATTATGATCTACCGTGACGTGGTTCGACAAGGCAAGAACACAAAAGACCCTCAAGAAGTTTGCTTCTTCACGGAATGTTCTGTGATCGCAGTGATCGTTGCTTAGTGTAGAGAAAATAGAAGACAGCTGATAGCTCTAAGCTGCCTGTCGTAATAAATGCACCCAAGGAGCTGTAGCGGGGCTTATCGATAGATACCTACCTCTGTACCTAACCTACATGACTTGATGCCAGTTGGTTAGATCTGTCCCACAGCCGCCAGGCCTGCTCTCGCTCAACTCTACTTGTATTACAACTCATCTCACGTACTCTTCTCAAGGATGAATTCGAATTCCGCATCAAAACATTAAACAGCGTGAAAAAAATACAGAACAGGAATTTACTTGAGGGTAAAGATAAAATGGTTACTATGCGCGATGATCGTAAGGATTTTAGCTCGCAAAAGACGTTATACATACCGCGCTGACCGCCCTCCAATAGGCACACACCCTCTACTGGCGCAGGTGCCGTTGACAGTGTCACCGTTTGTGACGCTGCCCACGGCGGCAACACTGCCCTACACTTACAAGAACATGCCGTCGACGCTGCCGCCGCCTTCAACGGGGATCACGGGCGCGACTGACGAGAAGCCCAAGTACGTAGTGTCACAGTCCGGCCACGCCGCCCACCCGGACGACATCATTGCTTCGTGCAAGGCGCTGCAGGCCCACATCGCCAAGGCACAGGAAGCTGCCGAACGTGAGCTGCGCGAGCTTGAAGAGCGCATCCGCGTCCGCGAGCTCGCCGAGAAACGCCGAGTTGCGCCCGGCTGGTTGGACAGCGAGGCGCGCTTGCTGGAACCCGAGCGGAGAGCCGGGACTCCTGGTGATGCCGAAGTCGCTGGCCAGTTTGCCGAGATGAGCATCGCTGGGCATGAAGTTGTTAGTGAGATGGCCGTTGACCAGGGCGAGGAGCTTGATCGTGCGTTTGGTGGGTTGAAGTGAGGCATATTGGCCTTGGCTCACGCGTGGTTCTACGGCGTTTAAGGGGGCTCATTTGCATTGACGGTATCTTCATTGCGGCGTCACCGGGTACATATGGATGGATTTATTGCAGCATGTTTCATGAGACGCATTTTTTCCGTGTTCAAGTGCAACTTTGACTTCCTAGATAATAAGCCTATCAACCTGATATATCAATATGAGAAACTAGACGGGGAAAAACTTGATTAGCCAAATGCTCCATACTAACGCTTTGGATATGTTTTGATTTCGCCGCTCTTCTAATTCATGTCTGGTCTGACTTAGAATCCGTCACTTCCGACCTTCTCTTCAAAATTTGACAGGATTGGTCGTTCAACTCACGCCCTTCGTCTCATTTGACCAAGACTGAGGTATCTAATCGAATAAACGGCTCAATAGTAAATGACTCGCATGAGGGAATAATTAGGACACCGTAAAACCCGAATTATATAGCTTGGTCAAGGCTGATTGGCAGTAGTAGTTGTCGTACATACATACTCCTGGTAAGTTTTGGCCGTCCTTGGTGATGGTAATGGCAGAATAGAGAAACAGTACCGTAAAAGGTGCCCTAGCCTACATCGTACCTACATTGTGATTTAATTAGCAATGCGATGCATTATATCCCGTTTGAACTACATACTACGTATATGAGTTTGACTCTCCAGGCCTGGCGAATCGGACGAAGTCGGAATACTAATCTGTGCCGTACTGTGGCTAGTGGCGGAATACTCCGTTTCTGGGGCCAGGTACATCAGGGGGAAGCTGAAGAATAGGCTGGTCAGTTTTATCGAAGCGCCATGCAAGTATCCTACGTAAAATGCACATGCATCACTTTACATCTACGTACATAGTTAACCCGGTGCCTTAGCATCAAACAGTCAGTCCACATGGTGGTATAAGTAGTATATGTAAGTGGGGGACTCTCAGTGAAGTAATTGGCTTGCCCCTTGTCCGTGCCTCCGCCCATGCTACTGCTGGGGTCCCACCCACGTCGGCGGATCTGCAGACGTAGCATTCCACCCATTAGATATACGAGCTATACGAATTAGGCGAGGCTCTGGCCTCGGGTTGAGTGGTAGCGCTGAACCAACACAGCCGGTGCTGCCCACACCATCGCTAAAAGCTGCCGGCGACGAATCACCTTCATCACAGCCCAGCCCCTATCGCGACCAGTGAGCGGCGCAAGACGACAGTGCATTCGTAGGCGTGCTCGTAGGCTCGTACTTTTAAATGGCCCGGCCTCGTTTCCATAAGTGTATACGAATCCCGTAATGCCGCCCCCTCGACACCCTGTCCGGAGACCGCATTCCAAGTCTCGAACCGGCTGCCGCGTCTGCAAGTCGAGACGAGTAAAAGTGAGCCACCCCTCTGCCTGATAAGACGGCCACCCATTCTGCTTGCAGAGCAGTCTCTTGCTATCGATATGGCTTGGCACGGATAGCCGGGCATCCTTACTAATCACGATCTTCGATGCTAACGCTTCGTGTTACCCGTAGTGTGACGAGACGAGACCGTCGTGCCGGAGGTGTCAGACGTATGTGCTCGAATCCACTTACTGTCTACCTAGCCGAGGTGGACGGGTGCTTGGTTTCTGCCCAGATTATTTATTAACCTACAAGCATTAGTCATGGTGTGCAATGTGACTTTCTTTTCGAGGCAGACACGACTGCAGCTCGAGCGCACCCGGACTCGAGCAGTAGAGATGCTCTCTCTATACATCAATTAACGTCTCCGTCGATAGCCTCGACACCAGAGGCTTCCCGGCAACCTCCGACATGGTTCAGCGTTTTTGAGTTGGAACTATTCCATCAGTTCATTACTTCAACGAGCCTCACTTTAGCCTACGATCCAACGGTCCGTACGTTTGTAAGTAACATTTCCGAGTACAGAATAAGTCTTATTGGCGAGAGATCACTGACACTTTATTCCCATGATTTCCAGTGGCGGGTGAATGTACCTCAGTTAGGATTCTCACATCCGTATCTTCTCAAGGCTGTCTTTGCGATAGCTGCCTTGCATCTCTCCCGACTACGGCCACAACAGCGGGATGTTCTCGTCGAACAGGCAATGGTGCATTATACAGCTGCGTCTTCTGTAGCATTGCCCTTGATACCGAATGCAACTGGCGAAAACTTCCCGCCGATCTTCCACTTCAGCATGCTAACGACCATCATCACCTTTGCTAGGCCTCGGACTCCTGATAATCTCCTTCTAGTCTCCAATGGTATCATCCCTGACTGGCTTCTAGCCACCCGTGGGGTCCGGGTGCTGCTTCAGTCCGAGGGAGATGCTGTTCTTTCTATGACTTGTTTGGATGCATTGTTTTACATGGGAATGAAATTATCAGCTCAATGGGAACAATCAGACCAGGGGCACGAGGGCCTGGATGAATTGGAGAATAATTTCCGGAACCACTCGCAGCTACACAAGGTCGACGAACTTTGTCATGGAATACTGACACTGAAACGCTGTTTCAACCTCTTCTCCACGCCCGGCTTCTCCGACGAGCAGCGCTTGAGGAGTGCAATGATATGGTTGGTTAAAATTCCTGACCCATTCATAGAACTGCTTAAAAGCCACGATAGCGAGGCGTTGTGTGTGTTGGCGTTCTTCTGCGTGCTTCTGAAGCGCATTGAGCAGCTTTGGTGGATTGAGGGGTGGGCCTTTCACCTGATTGAGCGGATATATTCAACACTGGACGAAAGGTATCGCCTTTGGATCCGATGGCCACTCGAAGAAATCGGCTGGAATCCTTAGTGGGCTTTGCACTATCGCACACGCGTTATCGGCGCTGTAGAAGAAAATTGAGAGATAAACTTTCTGTGGCTGCGGGACTCGGACACACGACTAGAACGACATACGGTGACGTTTCACTATTCATGGCAACCTTGCTTTACATAAACCTGAACAGAAGTGCCTGTTCTGAATGATTTGGGGATAAGGACAAAGGGGATTGGGATACACATCGGGCAGATCTGAGATCGAAATAAGAAGATTATAAATTACAATTATTATTGGCGCATGTATCACACTCTGTAAATAGGGTGTAATCAGAGGACAT
This sequence comes from Xylaria arbuscula, assembly GCA_022385695.1. NCBI lineage: Eukaryota > Fungi > Ascomycota > Sordariomycetes > Xylariales > Xylariaceae > Xylaria > Xylaria arbuscula. The sequence goes on from MU279340.1 coordinate 158,288, forward strand.
AGTCCGTAACCGCGCCTCTAGCAGGAAGATTCTAAAAGACATGGTCTTAACCAGATGGGCTCATCACCTACCATACTACCGTCGAAATGCCTTCAGTTCAAGATACCGCGCAGGAATATAGGTGATAAGTGTGGCAATGAATGTAAGCTCGTTGGCTACATCACCACCATTCCTACCAATCAACCTCCCGACTGGGCCAACATACCAGGTTTCTACCATACCTAAAACCCAGCCAGCCACGCCGACAAGAAAAGCAGCCAAAGCCGCCAGGCCAACGGGCAGTCGGGTAGGGTCATTCCATGCATCAAGGTCATAATTCTCGAATCTACCCTTGCGAAAGATATAATGCTCAAGGAAGAGGATTACGAAGTATGACGTAGACCAATAGCCTAAGAATGACAAGAAATTCTGCAGAAAGGTGTTGAGCCGTTCCCGTCCGCCTAAAGCTAGCGCGAGAATGAGCAGAAAGCACACCAGCGTCCATATAAAACGGGGCACGCGAGCGAACGGATGCGCGAACTGTTGGAACGCGATGGCAGCGCTGTAAATGCAGATGACGTTGACGTTGATGCCAGACAGCACAAGCAACGTGAGGATGAACTTGGCAAAGCCCCTTGGGTACAGTATGTCTTGAATCAGAAACCCGATACCGTCATTTTTATAGATGTCAGCCCATTCAGTCTGGTTATTCAACCCGGACGCGACGACACAACCGGCCACCATCCCAATAGATGTGGGGATAGCGATGCCAAAGGTCGTCATAAAGAAGACCTTGACGCGAGACACGTCAGCTGGATAGTGGACATAATAATCCGATGCGATAGAAACCCAAGACGCTGAGCTGCCGAAAATGATAGCGATGAGACTGAGGACGCTGCCCACGAGGTCGGCTCCTTTTAGTGAGCTAGGGGTGGTGTTGTCTGCGTAACGGCCGGTCTGTCCGAAGAACACTAAAAAGATGACGAAGAAGACGATCCAGGCATACCGCTCGTAAATCAGAATCGCCTTCAGCCCAACGAAGGAGATCAGCATAGCGACTATGGCTAGGATGACGATGCCGACTACAAGGGAGAGGTGCCCGTCTGCGACGGCAGTAAGGGCAAGTCCGCCGGTGATACAGGCAACAGCGGCCCAGCCGATCTGCACCGTCACATTGAGGGCTGCGATGATCTTGTTTGGCCACCATCCGAAGCTGTATCGTGAAACTGAGATCTGGCGGAGGCCCGTAGCGGCGCCGAAGGTGGCGGCAAAGCCTGGCAAAGTGGCTCCAATGATGGATGCACAAATGCTGATAATGATGGTCTGCTTGAGAGACAGTCCGAGTTCCCAGCCGAGAAATCCCGTGGCGAAACAGGACGTGTTCATAGTGGCAGACGCCCATAATAAAGCCATGCTGAGTTCCTCATGCCATTTTACGTGGCGTTTGTCCTCTGGTAACTTGCGGTTGATGGCCTGAGACTCGACGCCGAATTTTGCATCCAGCTTGGCTTCGATTTGGCAGAGACGGGACAACATACTGCTGTCGTTTGTACTGCCATTTCCTGGATTTGACTCCAAGTCGTCTTCTGGGACTAGAAGAGGAGTCCTGATATCGCTGTCCTTCATATTGGCACTCATGTTTACTTCGTTTGACGCACGACGCAGAGTTGCAGCGGACAAGATGGAAGGGGCATTGCGGTGAAGGTTTGGCTAGACATGCAAGCCAAAAAAAACTTTTACTCACGTTGAATAGAGTGAAACAAGATAGGTAGGTAGCCTGTGTCACCGTCAAAAGAAATACGCCTTAGGTAAGCATAGCCAGACTTCAGTGAAGTCATTCAGGCTCGCCGCCTTCGGACCCAGCTTGGGTCTCAGAACGCCACCTGCGGCATTCAGCTGCTCTTGAAGCACCGGTAGATCTCTAGCTATCTACCTTCACGACGATATTTTGGATTCCCTTGATAGCTTGATGCGCCGAGACGTAAACTGTTCTGACTGAACTGAGTTGACAGCTCAAGCATGTAACACCTTGCGTAGGTCACCAAAGCTCATCCTTGCTATTCTGGTGTCGGCTGCCCTATGAAAAGCATGTTGAGGCTTCGTTGTTCTTTTTGAAATGGTCAACTTTTGATTCACGGAAAAGCACCAGAAAGATGCGCCTCGGATCATCGCGGCACTATTTGCCAGATATGATTTGTCTTAGATTAGTGCCGAGATCACTGTTGCATCTACCCGATAACGGGAATAACGGTGACAAGTCATGTTACTTCTTTCGGTCCGTAATACCCTTAGGTATCATCCAGCTAGGGCGCTTGTTCTAGGTATTTGCTGCGAGTTTCTGCTGTGAGTAAAGGACGACGACTCTTGGATTTGTTTACCCAGTGGACTCGCCTCTCGAACTCAATCTAGGTACTTATACGGAGAGTTATCTGAAGTACCTGCTGTGCAAAGTCCCCAACTCGGCGGCAACATTGTCTAGCCGCTATCATCCGGCTCACGCGGCTTGGTGGGGAGAGCCAACCCCAATTCCGCACTCCGAAAACTGATGGGCTACTTGGGTAGAACTAAAGCGCCCCCAGCCTCGAGCAGACAGCAGCATCGCACAAATGTGAGGAGAATTGTCTTATACGAAGATGGGCCGAAGAAAAAGAAGAGGCTAGGCACTTTGCCATCGCAATCGCGGGCACTAGTCACCTCATTGTTCCGGCCCGTCCTATAGTATAGCAGAGGCATGTCTTACAGGCCCCCCTTGTGCCTGAACCTGGGTATTCAGCCCAGCCACACTGATCGATTATACCTGTGCGGCCTGCTTTGGAGGCTGGGCGATGAACGATGTGTCCGGTCTCGCCTAAGTATGTTAAACACTGGTATACTGGCACATTGGCAACAACAAGCTAGCAACAAATTCGTCCGCCTCGTTTGCCTCGGTAGACTCCGATGATCACGAATGCTGCCTACTGTACAATATGCTGCGCTACTGCACAGCACCGTTTATATCGCGGAGTACATACATACTTAGTAGTACTTATAGGTGTAATCTATACATGTTACTCCACACTCGCAAGTGTTCCGTTACCAAGTGGCAAGCCAGCCGCATGTTGCTAATGGCTTTCTGGCAGCTTGCAGAGATGTTTACTTTCTAGGCCCGGACAATTGGCCAATAGAAGCAGCGAATTGGCGTGATCCTTGACGGCCAAATCAAATCTGTGGGTATTCACGCGACAGTGTCTGGGGCGTACCTGTCGCTCAATTCCATATTCGACGGGGATGCAAGGGAGCGACCCGACGTTATCATCGGCTAAAGCCAAGATAGGCAGGAGTTAATTAGCTCCCACGATCATGCCCAGGTCTGCCCAGGTCAAGACCAGGACTAGGTCATCAGCAGCCCACGCGGTTGGTGCAGCTCTGGCAGTATCTATCTGGACTTCAGCAATTAGCACCATGAACGCGCTCATCCTATCTCAACCAGGCAGTTAGAACTGCGTTCCGCCGACTAGCATGTCTGCTTACGGTCCACCAAATACCAACCGCATATAAAGCGAGACATGGCACCCTACACAAGGTTTCTTCTGCATCCCTCTTTTGCTTGGATTTAACCTCCGGGAGTGGCAATCATGGCTCGTTTTCTTTCACTGCTTGTCAGCGCGCTGTTGGCCGCTCAGGGTCTTGCCAAGCCCTTTGAGCAGCTTTACGACGTGCCCGAAGGTAGGTGACGAGATTGATGAATGAGTACCTGGAACAAGAGAGCTTACACTGTTTATAGGATGGAAACTCCAGGGCCCGGCGGAAGATAGCCAGGTGATCAAGCTCCAGATCGCCCTACGACAAGGCGATGTGGAAAGTTTCGAGCAAGCTGTGCTCGACATGAGTACCCCGGATCATCCCAAGTATGGACAGCACTGTAAGTTCAGGAAGTAGAGCCAAGCAGGTTTACAAGTGACCTTACTAAATCCAGACGTTTAGTCCAGACCCACGATGAGATGAAGAGGATGCTTCTCCCCAGCCAGGAGTCGCTCGAGTCCGTCTATACTTGGCTGAGGGACGCCGGCATTGAGAATGTCCAGGAGGATGCCGACTGGTTGACCTTCAAGACCACAGTCGGTGTTGCCAACAAGGCCCTTGACACTCAATTTGCCTGGTTCGTTAGCGAAGAGGCCAAGCCGCGCAAGATCCTGCGTACACTCGAATACTCGGTACCCGACTTTATCGCCGAGCACATTAACTTGGTTCAGCCAACCACTCGCTTTGCTGCTATCCGTCCCAACCACGAGACCGGAGACAAGATATTCGAAATCCTGTCCACGGCTGCTGAAGTCAACTGTGACACCGGCATCACCCCGGCCTGTTTGAAGACCCTCTACAAGATCGACTACACGGCCGATCCCAAGAGTGGTAGCAAGCTTGGCTTCGCCAGTTACCTGGAAGAGTATGCTCGCTACGCCGATTTCCAGACGTTCCAGAAGGCTTACCTACCGGATGTGGTCCCCGAGAACTTCACCGTTATCCAGTTCAGCAACGGCGGCAATAACCAGACATCCACTGATGACAGTGGTGAGGCCAACCTGGACGCACAATACATTTTTGGCACAGGGCACCCACTGCCTGTAACGGAATTCTCCACTGGCGGCCGCGGTCCCCTTGTTCCTGATCTTGACCAGCCCGAAGCAAGTGACAACGAAGATGAGCCATACCTAGACTTCTTGAAGAATGTCATCAAGCTGCCGCAGAGCAAGCTCCCCCAGGTCATTTCCACCTCCTACGGCGAGAACGAGCAGAGCGTTCCCAAGTCTTACGCCCTTTCGGTTTGCAACCTGATTGCCCAGCTCGGCTCCCGTGGCGTCTCTGTGATCTTCTCATCTGGTGACTCTGGTGTTGGCTCGGCCTGCCTGTCCAACGACGGCAAGAACACGACCAAATTCCAACCCCAATACCCCGCTTCTTGCCCCTGGGTGACTTCGGTCGGAAGCACCCGTTACCTGAACGAGACCGCCACATACTTCTCTTCCGGTGGGTTTTCAGACTACTGGTCTCGGCCGCTCTACCAAGAGCTTGCCGTGAAGCAGTACCTCAACAAGATCGGAGACAAGTTCGCCCCCTACTACAACCACAAGGGCCGCGGATTCCCCGACGTGGCTACCCAGGGCTACGGCTTCCGCGTCTACGACCAGGGTTCTCTGAACGGCTACCAGGGTACTTCTTGTTCGGCCCCCACCTTCGCCGGTATCGTCGGTCTCCTGAACGATGCTCGATTGAGGGCCAAGCTGCCCACTCTGGGCTTCTTGAACCCTCTTTTGTACCTCAACCCCCACGCTCTCAACGACATCACCCTCGGCGGAAGCACCGGCTGTGATGGCACGGCTAGGTTCCACGGTGCTCCCAACGGCAGCCCTGTCATCCCGTATGCCAGCTGGAACGCTACTGCGGGATGGGACCCAGTTTCGGGTCTCGGCACCCCCAACTTCCCTAAGCTACTGAAGGCTGCCGTGCCCTTCAGGTACAAGGCCTAGTTAGAGAATAGCTGTGGCTGAGAGCTCCGGATGGGTGACCTTGTAAATAGTATGTTAGCAAATTAGTTATTAAAACATACAATAAATGTATCAATAAGATTGAATGATGCGTTCGATCACATGCTTCGTAATCATACGTTCTAGCACAGTCGCTCAATTGTGGACGTAATGGACTATCTGCCAAGCATATAATATTTTGCTACTGACTTTGAAATTCTGTTGGATCATATGCAGGTGTAGGAATATGTAAGAATATTGAACTCTAATTACATTGCCACCTAAGCTTGTAACCAATGCTAATCCACACCACATCAATAGAGAACGACTTACTTAACCTCGAATCGCTACAGCGTCCCCACCGTCGAAGTTCTAGTGTTCCCCATGATGTTACATGCTGCTCATATGTCTGCCTTACATAATATGCATATCCTTTTCTAGTAAAAGTAGTTACTTTCCTCGCCCGTCCGTAGTGTTTGAAGCGAGGCCTAAAATATGGGAGAACAGCAGCCTTTCATTTTTCTTTTCAGTTCGCTTTAATATTCGTTTATCGATGCAATTACTAAGAAGTAGTAAGTACATTGTGTGTAACCTCGGTTGTCTTTGCAAGAGCGAAACGCAGAAAAGAAGGAGAAAAAAGGGGAACAGATGTACAACACCAAGGATTCGCCGGTCGTCACCGACCCGACTACTGACTTGGCCCTCTCCGGCTTATCTAAGGGAGAGCGAACGGGATCCCGAGTTTTCCAGAGGGTATGGTCGTACATGGAAGCGTGACGCTGTTATTTGAGACTGTGTATGAGTAGGTAGCTCAACTGCTCTCGTATCCGCCTTACTGCTAGTGTAGGTAACTTGAGAGCGTGTTGATACAATAGGTGTCTCGAATCTCAGTCAGGACCGAATACACATTCCGTGTCCTCTTTTCCTTTATAGAAATGTAAGGGAGTGAGGTGACTGAGCTTTGTCGGCTGACTGCGGGTGATAATTTCAAGGATGTGTAGTGTGGTAGTTGGCTTGAGCGTAGTAATTTGATACTCATCTGACAATTTCTTTCAAGAATTCTACGTGCATGCCTCGACTCTATAAAGACAATCAAAGCACTAGAGAAAAGCAGTGCAACAGCTTTATGAATCATCAGGGTAGTATTGAATCTGCAGAACCTAGGATTGTAGATCTACAGTGCTCTATTGCGGCGAGCATGTTGTCCCTTACTTTTCTAACACTAACGACATGGAGAGTGCCAGGAATATCACGCCTTCGTAGCTTCTTAGATAGGGTGACGAAGCAGAGAAGAGTGCGTTACAGAGCCTCTTATCCGACCTTAAAAGACCGCCCACTCTGTTCCCTGTTACATATACCTTCAGTCCTAGTTAGAAGGAAGAAATCGATATAACCACTATTTGTCGGAGGATTCCCCAGATGTTTGACGGCCTGGCTGTTCTTTGAATTCTCTGAAAGTACCGCCAGAGTGCTTCACCACTATGAAACTCGAGGTTAGTTACGGCTTTTCTAAGGGGTGGTTCATATGTATTTCTAAAGCGTAGATAACCCCGTGGTTGGTTTAAGGAAGGGGAAAAGAAGAAGGAAACTAGAAGCTGAGAAGAACTTACTCCACTGTTCCAAGGGATCGAGGCGACTTTGTCCCCTTACTTCCCTCCAAGCTTTCTTCACCTTGTCGGACAACCGGCGCTCCTCATTGCTATCGACAGTGTGGATGCTGCTGCTGCTGTCACCCACGGACAACCTACTCTTCTTGCTTTTGCTGTCATCGTCGTCGACGGTCAGGCTTCGGAAGATCTCCGATGACGTACGTAACGAGCTCAGTGCTTTCTTGAGGGGGCTTGGGGGTTCGGAGCTTGGGGGCTGCGCCTCGAGTGTCAGCCGTGGCCGTTGTAGACGCGCATGCGTGCTGTCATTGGCTGGGGAAGCTTCATACCTCTTTTGGGGTCTCTGTCTCGCTATCCGGCCCCTCTACTCCCTTGGCGTGCTCTGTCATAGGAGGCATCTTTTCTTCTTCCTTAGCCTGGGCGCAATGACCTTGCTCCCTTGGTAGCGAGGGGGTCGGTTGAATGTGCTGGGAATTACGTGGCTTCGTGACCACGTTGGTTTCGACTCTCTTCTCGGGAGAAGCAGGAGCGTCTTGCGAGTGCATATCCATATCTTCGGTGAACGGTGCTGGATTAGGGCGCTTGCGTCGGTATTCCGTTAGTCTCTGCAGAGTTGGAAAGCCCGAGCTGTCAAAACAATGCACGACGTGGGTACAGAGACAGCCAAGAGGATTTATATATATTGTGGCTTTTACGTGCAGCTCATTGAATCAAAGTCATGTGCCGCGTTTATACGGTATCAGTGTCGGCGATTAGTCGCACCAGCAAGCCATTTACTCACTACAATGGGGCGTAAGGGATTAACTCACCTTGGACACAAACAAATCGAAGTGTACAGAGGTCGGTCAAAATGGCATGGAGCTGCAGCTCCATTAAATTAAAGTATGCAAACTTCTCATGTTGTGAACCCAGCTTGCGGTAAAATTCCTATGAACTTGTTTCACCCTCGGCTAGTGCGCACTCGGGTGATTACCTATATTCCCTTATGACCTCTTATCATTACCATCTGAGTCGTATTCGAAGCCTCCAGGAAGCGGGGGCTGCCCTCCGGTTTCATCATCATGGTCAACTTCGACTACCGGGGATTTCTGCGATGACTCTTGGACCGCTGCTTGGATGCCTGTCTCAGACGCTCTGAGTATCTTGGTCATATCTTGAGCCCATTCCCAAGGACGTTCCTTCCCTCCAGGGTATCCATTGAAGTATTCCCAGCCCATGACACCACCAAACTTGGGAAACTTCTTCTGTAATAGCTTGAGACTCTTGCTCAGAATTTCAAAAGGCACGTACCCAGCACCATTCTCTGGTGTCGTGACGAGGCCAACAACAACTTTTTCCGGCGCCCAACCCCGTGCGACGCACATGTCATACATTACCGGATTACTAGCGTCCCCCCATCCACAGTAGAACTGCGCGTTGTACCATGCGATTTGATCACCCCTCATCACTTCAAGGGCTTCATAGTCAAATCCGCTGAGATTTCTTCGTGCGTCCAGGAGCGCAGCTGCCACCGGGGCCAGGGTAATGATGAAACCAGGGCCGAAGTCTGCCCGCAGACGGTCAATCAGGCGAATGACGCCGGCTAGTGACATGTGCTCCTCGACATCAAGGTCCAAGCCGTCCAATCCTCTTTCGCGTATCAGCTCGGCGAGGGGTTCGTAATACCGCTCAAAAGTGGTTTGGTCCTGGTCTAATCGTGTGTACGAACCCTTCGCGGCTCCGCCCAGCATGCCCAGGACGGCTATGCCGCTCGCTTGGGCAATCCGCAGTTCAGCCCACGTCGAGACGAATCGCGGGTCTGAGGGCGGATGGTCATTCAAAGTCAGGGCTTCCGGGTCATCATTGATATGGATAGCGGCTATGATGATGTGTGTCACGGATATCCCAGGCTGTGTGATGAGCGGAAGGATAGAACAGAGAGCACCACCAGGGTCATGAGTTGTCTGGTGGTACAGTATGAGTCGCGGGAGCGAACTCGACGATGCTGGGTGCATGGTGCCGAGCCAATATATTTATCGGCTGGAGAAGAGGCTAGAGGTTGTTGTGTTCTTGGATGTGGTCAGCTGTCGCACTCTAGGGCGACGTCAAAAGATTCAGAAGCGGCGGGCTGAGAAATTAGACACTCATAAAGACGAAACGCTTGACACCTCAAAGGTGTACACGGTCTTGCATATGCAGGGTTGCATTGTGAACAGCTTGTCACGATCGACTTCGATGTGTTGGCACGTGGAATTCAACGAATTGGCTGGGGTTCAGGGCGGGCTAGGCCGTCGAAATAAGCTTATTAATCCCGTTTAGTAGAACCAGTTTGCTGGGTTTTAGTGGATTTGACTGCTATTTACAGCCTGTAATGCCTGGGACCCCCCGTTGCCAGAAGATGCCTTACAGGGAGCGTCACTGCAAACATAGGGGTATTGTACTCATGTACGTAAGTAGGCCGTTTGATACCATAAAAGAAGGGCAGCGTCTTACATCGACTTTCGAAACGCCTTGGAGGTGCTTATTCTTTATCTAGAGTCAGTCAGCTCTATAATTTAATTATGTAAGTGTGCACTCTTATTACAGGAGGAGGCAGATTCACCTCATAATTACTTACTCGCCACCGTTACTGTGATCAATGTAGAGTTTATTTCATCAACAGTATGAGATTCTAAAATCCTATTCCATACCTCGACTACTTCTTTGATCTACTCTTTGGGGCTTATTGCACCGAGGCTCTCCTCTGCTTCGACGCCTTTTGTTAGATATCTCTAGCCCCGGCTAACTCGGAGCGTGCCATACAGGAAGACGCGTCACATCTTCTAGTGAGCTCATTACCATGATATAATCAATCTGGCCACTCTGTAAGACTACTGATATATGTGTATTTACTTAAAGCGGATCACTACGGGTGCCAAGCCCAGCGTTTCGAAGAGCAGCTCACACACTACCTGGGCGGAAACCCGGGCTTAGGGTCTGTTTAAAAGACTAATAGGTAGTAGGGGTCACAAAAGCAGTTTCTTCCGTATTCGGTCGTGATGAGTACATTATACCATTATACACTTAGCTCAAGAGTGCAGACGATGAGGACAGCGTCAGTAGCTCTAACCTAACTATCTACTCGTCCGAAATCTTGGTTGGTAGAAGGGGCGTGGCAGGTACTTAAATGATTTAGCATCTCGACCTCTTCTCATCCGCTTACTCAAGAAGTAATCAATACCACCACAGATTGGAGCTGACTCTCTGCCCCTCACGACGTGTATGGAACCGCCCGCTGGTTTGCCTTGCTGGTTAGATCATGATGTCACGACAAGATTACCGAGCACACCCAGCCGCCCACCTGCAGTTTGACCTACAGGGAGCCTGAAAATAAGGTGCATTATCTGTAGTTATTTAGCCTCTCACGCCCCGTCTTTGTCACTGTTACTGGGTGTATATGCCTTGATAAGGAGAAAATGAAGATAAATATTATACCATGAGAAATTACTGAAAGATTTTGAACCTGTGGTTGTTCTTGGCTCAGCGACTTGGAAAAATCTGGTACACAAAACTACATGTTTGTTTGCCGGCTACAAGGTCAATCGCTGCACTGTAACCACGCAAGCTGCCTCCTATGCAGGCTATGCATTGGTGCTGCTTAAAGTATTGATTAGCGCACCGGAGATACTTAGGTACCTAAAAAGGAGCCTAGCAAGCCTAGCAACTTTTGAGGCTAACTTTAATGGGTCTGTCTCCGTTCAGAAGGAGAGCTTGAATTGCTTCGACTTTGCTCACTCTCCGGTCGATTATTCAACTTCAACATTGTTACCCATATTTTGTAAGCCCGAGAGCGCGCGTGTTTGCTTGATATCTTATGTTGTAAGCATCGATCTATCTGCAATCCCACCAATTGGTGTTATGGCCGCGGTGGGAATCCTGGCGCCATGAAGTTCGCAAAGGAGCTCGAGCAAGATCTTGTGCCTGGTGAGTACCTAACTGAACTCATCGATGATTCAAGTCATGGACTCCCGTCATTGACCAATCACCTTCAGAATGGAGAATCAAGTATCTCAACTACAAGGCCGGCAAAAAATACGTCAAAGGCGTGTCGAGGGCCATCAATCGAGCTAATGGCACCCCCAAAGGGATCAGTCGGAGGCCGCACGATGCCCCCTCCTTCTTCCGCAGTCCCTTTTCACGTCAGCAGGAGCCCAATGGCGTAGTATCTCATGGGCCTGGGGATGCGGGCTTGACGCCTGGCACCGGTCTACCGGAACGGGTGGCGCGTTCAGAGCCTACCAACATACCTGCCGCGGATGAGAGACAGTCGCTGAATAGCCCAGGTGGTAACGGATCTAATTATGGGAGCTTCGTGCAGACACCTCCGGCTAGTTCACCTCTCGCCCAGGTCGATAGTCGCCAGACGTTTGAGCTACCTGCACCCGCGATCCATTTACCTTCGCCCGCGGAGAACAAACCAGGCGAATCCCGGGGATCTTCATCTGAAACAAATCCCAGCGCTGGTTTAGCTCGGCGACACACGTCTATCGACCCGGCCACCGCGAGAAACTTACAGGCGGCTACTTTTCCACGTTCAAGTCCCTTCCTTCATTCGTCGCCCGCCTCTGGACGTTTACGCCGTCTATTCTCTCAGGGCTACCAGCCACAAACAGCCGAGAACATGAAGGCATTATACCCGCTGCAAGCTATCGATACGGTCAGACAACGAGAAAAAGAGTTCTTTGATTTTTTAGACAGTGAACTAGATAAGGTGGAAACCTTTTACCGTCAAAAGGAGGTACAAGCTGAAGCTCGATTAACTGCTCTCCGAGAGCAATTACATGAAATGCGCAATCGACGAGCCCAAGAGGTTACTGAACTTCGACAGCGTCAAAAAAACAAAGTGGACGGAGCCGATGATCCCGTGAGAGAGTCTTCGGGCCTGAAAGGACATCTCAAATTGATTGACCCTATCAGATCGAAGATATTTAAGCCTGGTGCCAATTCGAAAGCGTTAGCGAAAATGCCCCAGACTCCTGTTTTCTCTTCTTTGTCCAGTGACGCAAGAAGAGACTACATCAGAAAGCCCCAAGAACACGAGGTATCCTATAGAACGGCAAAACGCAAACTAAAACTAGCCCTGCAGGAATTCTATCGTGGGTTGGAGCTCTTAAAATCCTATGCTCTTTTGAATCGGACGGCTTTCAGAAAATTGAACAAGAAGTACGACAAAGCAGTAAATGCTCGCCCACCTTATCGTTATATGAACGAGAAAGTCAACAAATCATGGTTCGTTAACAGCGAAGTCATCGATGGCTATATTAAAGCGGTAGAAGATCTCTATGCGCGTTACTTTGAGAAGGGCAATCATAAAATTGCGGCCGGGAAACTCCGCCGGATGAACCGCCGGCCAAGCGATGAGTCTAGCATCGCGTTTTGGAATGGATTGTCAATTGGTATTGGTGCCGTCTTCACAATTCAAGGTCTTGTCTACGGTGGCCAGCTCCTCTTTGACCCTGACCCTACAGTCCAGTTACAAGCCGCTTACCTGTTCCAGATATATGGCGGCTACTTTCTCATTTTACTTCTTTTCTCACTGTTTTGCATCAACTGCTACTTCTGGACGGCCAACAAGATCAACTACCCATTCATATTTGAATTTGATACGCGGCACCATCTGGACTGGAGACAGTTAGCGAGCTTCCCAGGCTTCTTTCTTCTTCTCTTCGGATTATTCTTCTGGCTTAATTTTACTAGATACGGAAATGATGGACTCTGGCTTTATTACCCGGTCATCTTGATTTTCATTTCGCTTCTCATCATCTTCCTTCCTGCTCCCGTCCTCTGGTACAGGAGCCGCCAGTGGCTCGCGTATTCTCATGTTAGTCATCGCATATAAAACCTTTCTCCCCGCTACCTGCATGTACTTACTAACGTCGCTTAGTTTCGGCTTTTCTTTGCTGGTTTATATCCTGTTGAGTTCCGAGATTTCTTCCTAGGCGACATATATTGCTCGTTGACTTATGCTACATCAGTACGTCTCCATATTGGTCAAAGAACTAGGCTGTCTTGCGAGATAAACTAACACCATTGTGTCACAGAACGTGGAACTGTTCTTCTGCCTCTACGCAAGGTATTGGGACAACCCTCCGGCGTGTAATTCGAGTCACTCTCGCCTATTAGGTTTTTTCTCTACGTTGCCAGCGATTTGGCGCGCACTGCAGTGTATCCGTCGTTACCGCGACACTAAGAATGTGTTCCCACATCTGGTCAACTGCGGTAAATACATCATGACCATTCTCTCTTACGTCACGTTATCCCTCTATCGTATTCAAAATACACACTCAAATCTGGCGCTCTTTATTGCCTTCTCGGTCGTGAATGGCCTCTATACCTGTAAGCACGCGCTATCACATTTACACATTCTGGGTGGTGTTAACAAAGGACACAGCGATATGGGATTTGTTCATGGACTTTTCGTTGCTCCAGCCTGATTCCCGACATCCCTTTCTGCGAGATATTCTAGGATTAAAGCGACGTTGGATATACTATGTTATCATGGTTATCGATCCCATTCTCCGATTTAGTTGGATTTTCTACGCCATCTTCACCCATGACGCGCAGCATAGCTCAATTGTCTCGTTCCTAGTTTCGCTCTCGGAAGTTGTCCGTCGTGGAATGTGGGCCCTGCTGCGTGTCGAGAACGAACATTGTAGCAATGTTGCACAATACAAAGCGAGCCGTGACCTTCCACTACCCTACGATCTACATCGCGAACCATTAATGGAACGTATGAGTACAGAAGAGTTACCAAATCGGCCAGAACAAGTGTCATCCAAGCAAGATCTTGGCCGTACAGCAAGCCAAGGCCAAGGACACTCTGATGGCCAGCCGTCAGCGTTTTCACCTGCACCTCTTGAGGCAGGACTGCGTAGACGACGGAAATCCGACGGACTGGTGGCAAAATCTATTCGCGGCATCATGGCCACCGCACATAGACAGGACTTCGAAAAGAAGAAGCGCCCACCGGTAGAAATTGATAACGATGCGGATGTTTTGTCGGCAGACGAGCTTCAAAGCGAGGAAGAAGAAGAAGAAGATTCAGGCAGCCTGAATGAAGAGAGACAAGAGATTCGCCATGTAGAATCACTAATGCGAGGGAGCGATGATGATAACAAGTGAAATATTGATTTACATAGAAAATATCTTTATGAACGCGACGAGCGAAACTCAAGCAGTCTTTTCATTTACAATGACCGTATTAAATTTGGGGGTTTACACGTCCCGCCATTAGAGGTTCTCGCGTTAAATGTGCAACTGAAAATTGTCTCGGATTATCTAGTGATATTCTAACGGCAACGTGATCCCCTATCAATGCACCGTACGGAGAAGGGTGAATCGAGATTGATGATATAATATAATAGAATCGTCTATAATGTAGAAAATAGCTACTCTATATTTTTAATGCTTCTAGAATGCAAGAGTGCCCGCCCCTTGTCACAACGAAGTCCAAGCAATCTACTATTCCATTGGGACATCCTCGTCTCTAACCTCGGCGTCGAGCTCGGGAAACGGCGCATCATATATCAATTCTTGCCAAAACTGGCGAATCGCCGCATCTGTTTCCCGCGTCGGGTCAGGGAACATTTCTGGCGTCTTGGTGAGCACAGCTCTAGAGGTGATATTCAAAAGCTCCACGAGAGACGGCCGGTCTTTCCCGTTCTCATACATGCAGCGAGCGAGTAGGTCCCGGAGCTCGGGGTCGACCAGCGGATAGGGATCGTTGCCTGAGGGGTCGGGTAGGAGAATGCCCGCGTGGGTGCGTTTGCCTCTCCATTCGGCCACTCTTTCTCTCATAGTTTCACGTTCGATGAGATCCCCAATGATCTATTCAGGGTGAATTCCCCATACATGATTAGCATACGTAATTAAAAGGCTATGTGTTGTCCTCGCGTTCTTAATAGGATTGTTACTTACTTGAGCGACCGCTGTTATGTTGGTGGTCATAGGTGATTCACCATCCCGAGAGTTCTCGGTTGCAGTGCCGAAATCAATCAGCTTGATTGGTGGGCTAGCCTTGTGTTCATCAAGGCCGTCTAAAGACCCCAGCATAATATTCCTATTCAATTTCCGACAGTCAGTAGTTGTCATTTAGGGTGGTTGTACATACCTAATTTCGGGGGTGTGTGGGATTAGGGGGTACAAGGCATGGGACGGAGCAACTTATATATCCATAAATGGGCTATTGGGGCTGCAGAGTACTGACCTAAGTGAAATATCGTCGTGACTCAACTGGAACGGGGGTCTGCCGTCGGTAGGAATTGTCTCCAGTATCGACGGTTCGTCTAACGAACTGCCTATGGGATTTGCCATCCCGATACATGCTCTGACCACTAAAGAAGATTTTTACTGTGGTTAGCACGATATTTCGACGCAGATGAGATAATTGAGTGCCAGATGGCTGAGGGGGCTTACAGCAGAGAAAGAAAGACCATAGGACTCTGTTAGGGGCTATCGTTCCCTTCTGAACGAGTTGCTGTACGAAGGCCCAAAGATCACCGTTTTCAAGGTATTCGATCGCCAAAGCTGGACCCCATAAACTATCAAGCGTATCAAATGCCGTAATAGGGGGAATCCTGTCAATCTTGCCAGACATCGCGAGGACGCGATCTATAGCCTGCATTACCGCATTCCGCTTCTCGGTTTCACCGATGTGGTCAACCAACTCGTCGCAGGACGCAAGCATTTTCACGATATGCTTGGCACCATGTAGCCTCTGTGTAAGAGTACCATGTTAGCGAGTTCATGGATAGTATGTATGCTCTGAGAGAGGAGGTTTCAAAAAAAAAACACGATGTATAATGGCTTGCAAGCTCACCTTCAACCAATAAATTTCGTTCTGTAGCTGTTCCGTTCCAATTGACTGCGCAATCTTAAGAGTCATTCGTTTGGTACTGTTCACGGCAGAGTCCTTCTCCTTTAGGAGAACCGCGAGGCCAAATGTGCCGGCGCCTAAGACTTTCTCAAACTCCCAGTACTTTGAAGTCTGGAAATCATTTTGGACAGTTTTAATCAGTTTGTTGGTTCTGTTTGAATACATGATTCAGTTTTGTGTTTTGTTATGTTGACTTAGTTTATATATGAAGCACAGCTTGAAACAATACCCTGATACTGGCAGGTGGTGTTGACGGGACCAGCTCTGTATTTATGTGCAATTTTGAGATGAAGAGACACGAAATAGTAGGGGATTGTTCCCGTATGGACTGACTGTTGAACAATACTACTTTGTTATGTTATTAGTCAATTTGTGCGTATATTAATGCCCTTCTTTCCTTCAGCAAGATAACAAAAAAATCCGTACAATACCAATTGTCTACTTAAAAGAAGATTTTGATGGCAACTTGTGCTCGAGCTCCTTTTCGAGGGATGCTACCCTAAAGCGCTCTAAAAATAGACAAATAAACCCCGTGTGGCACAAAGGCATACCATATAACACGACCCAGGAACAATACCTCTCTATACAGTTCAAAGAAGGGTCCTAATTTGAGTAGAAAGAGGTAAAAGTTAAAGCTTCTGGAATCTTATCAACAATCCGCCAGCTGGCCTGTACGTAAGGGCCGGGTTTGCAATTTTGATCCCTCTTCCTACCGCTTCCTCTCCATTTACCAACAGCTGCCGTTCTCCTTCTTTATTGTTATCAATTTTCCCATCCAGACCCCCCCAGCGTTCAATTCCAGTAAATTTCCATTTCCCGATTAGCTCAATAAGCATAACTTTGATTTCAATCATGGCAAAGTTTTTGCCGGGACAAATACGCGGGCCTTGGAGAAACGCCTGGAAAGCATAAGGACTCGCACTGTCACCAGTGAGGTTATCCCATCGATCCGGGTTGAAGGATGATGCGTCAGGGCCCCAGACGTCTTGGTGCTGATGCATCAAGGGCATGTGTAGGTCGATCTGTGTGCCTTTCGGTATGCGGACGCCCTCTATTACTAGATCTCTTGACGCTTGGCGGGGACCCATGATTGCTTTTGCATGTTAGGCCGCGAACAATTGATAGAAGGGGAAACAAGTAAAGAAACTTACAGGGCGGGTAAACACGCAGGACTTCCCGGACGAAATTATGTATGTAAGGCAACCCGTTTACCTCCTCGTATGTAGGCTGGGGGCCCTTCTCGAGGAATACTAGAATTTCGGCCCGAAGTCGTTCTTGGATTTCATGCCTGGTTGCTAAAACATATAGTGCCCATGAGACAGTATTTGCTGCGCTTTCGTGGCCTGCATGGAAATCGTTAGATTTGGGTCCTTGGATGTAGAGTGTCAAGCAAATCGCTTACCAGCTGATGTGAAATTAAGAAGCTACGAATCATCAGCTTTGACAACATTGGTTTTTTCTAGCCACCGAATACTCACATGACCGATTATTTCTTCCACAGACCAGGGCTCTTGGCCCGTTTGCTGTCTTTGCAGTTCCGACTCCTCGAGCATATACGTGAGCAAGTCGCGAGACTCTCCGATCTCCTTTTGAAACGTCCCGTTTTGCAAATCAGCCTTGCGCTTCTCGATGATCTCTCGAAGCATCTATCGTAGATTCTTATTCGCTTCTATGAATTTCCTATTGGCTTCCAAAGGGACGAGTTTTCGGATTGGAATAAAGGCATTGATAGCCGAGAGCAGTTGCCCTATAGGTCCCTGATGAAGAATTCTGCTATACAGATCTTGAAAGCTTGATGATAAAGTATCGAGTTGTACGCCAAGAACAGTCAAACAGATGGTATCCATAGTGGACTTGGAGAGTATGTCCATGACTGACGATAAGCTTAGTATGTATACGGGACAGCTGCTGAGCTGAACTTTCTTGACTCACCCTCAATGGAAGCATATGATTTGTCGCCAAGCGCCGTTTCGAACTCTTTCGACAGCGATTGGGCCGTTCTCTGAAAGACGGGTAATATCTTTCTCATGCTAGGAATAGAGAAAGGGCCAGCAAGCAGCCTCCGCTGATGCCTGTGATCTTCTCCTTCGGCGAAAAGAAGACCACGTCCCACAATCTCACCCACCAAGCGCGCAAAGAACGGCGGTTTCACGAAGTCGTAGACATGGGTCTGTAACACGGCTTTATGAGCGGCTAGGGTGTTTACAATTAGAGCCTCTCTACCAGCTATCGAGAGGTATCGGATGAAGGGGGCATCGGGCCACCTTCGCGACCAGTCTAGCTGTAGTCCAACCGGACTGTCGGCTCGAAACTTGTTGAGTTCTTGACCAAGAATGATATTATTGTTCTATATAAATCAGTTAAAGGGAAGCTATAGTTGAGATGGGGAGATAATGTACCTGCGGCCCAGGGAGGTGCCTGAGGGGTGAAAAGAAGCGAGGGTACAGGTAGACGCGATAGAGTTTGAGGATCAGGTATTGTAGAAGAAAGAAGCCGGCGAATTGATTAAGATGAATACTTCCATCTACTCCCAAATTCACCACTGGTAGATAAACCTCTACCGCTGTAAGGACCGCGCAGACCACTAAATCCATCTTGCCGACATACACCTTAAGTAGATACCCGAGAAAATAAAGGACCGAAATGAAGGAATATCAATACATGCAGTTCCTATAGTCAACGGGATCAAGCAGAACTGATGAGCAATTTCCCGTCAAACTCTGAAAGATATTTAGGCTGCAGTAAGTCTTTTCTGAGGAAATCATCAATAACGTCCCAGCTTCTTACCTTGCATTTATCTGCTATCACCTGGTAGGTGACCTAGGCAACTTAAAGAGTAAGATGGTGTTGCGCCTCCTCAGACAACTGACGCAACCTTGAGATATTTAATTGTAGATTCACATAGTTCAGTGTACAGAAAGGGAATGTCAGATTTTGGTCTACCAGTTTGCGAACCAGCTGACGCCATGCGCAGTGTCAAGCTTACAGCAGCGGGATACAGGGCAATATGCTGATGTAAGGATATGGGGTCTCTAGCACGGAGACGACATGAGTCACGATGCATAGTACACAAAGATAGTTACTTAGCCAACCTACCTAGCAAATTGGCATATTTAGATGATTAGCAAGAGTCCCACATCGTGATACTGGACTGGGAAGTTGGAGAACCGGCAATTGCCTCAATCGGTTAGCGCCTTCAAGACTCTAGTCAACTGATCAAATACATCTAGTACATAGGTATACCGAGGTATAGTGATGGTGCCATGACGACACTCGCAAGCTGATAAGGAATGCGCTTATCGCAGCTAGCATCCGCTGGTAATACCTATGGAGCTATGGAGTTGGATTGTTTACTTGGCTTTAACCGCTGAAACATCGCCTCCCAAGCTCTCCAACTCTCCCATCACGAGAAACGGCATAGACTGCAGAGAGACGATCACTCATCCACGTCGTTCGGTATCGAGGACCGCCCACATCGGACACACACGCTATGACCCGCCATACCCAGGAGTTCTTGCGTCAGCGTAGCTCCAACATGTCGCTCCGAATGGCCGCTTCATCGGCTACGAACACCTCACGGCTCTCTAGCTTCGCAAACCCGGCCGATTTCGACGAAACGAAGCCGACCATGACCAGTGCAGAGAAGGCTATCATAATCGGCGAGCTGAAGACCCGCCGCGACGTCAAGCTGTGCGATGCTTGCTACCGGGACCTACCCGACGCTTGTGCCGATTCGCTCTCTCTGGAGCTGACCAACAGCCAGAGTTCGTGTTCCGCCTGTGCCATCATGAACTCGACGCCCGAAGCCTTCACCGAGCCGTTTTGTAACTTCCTGAGGGAGAATCCGACAATCTTCCACACCGTGGAGTATCTCAAGACGAAGTTGACATCGCTTGATTATAAAGAGGTTGGTGCTGCCGTGTAGTGCAGCGTGTACAGTGTGCGCTGACTCTTACATCCACACAGCTTCCTCCTCGCCAAGACTGGACCGGCAAGATCGAGGCTGGCGGCAAATACTTTGTCACTCGAAACGGCAGCTCCACGATCGCATTCACTGTCGGCAAGGCCTACAAGCCTGGTAATGGAGTTGCCATAGTCGCGGGCCACATCGATGCGCTTACAGCCAAGGTGAAGCCCGTGAGCAAAAAGCCTACCACCGCTGGTTACGTCCAGTTAGGTGTGGCTCCGTATGCGGGTGCCTTGAACGAGACATGGTGGGACAGAGATCTTAGCATTGGAGGTAGAGTCATTGTCCGAGATGAATCTGGCAAGACCAAAACCAAGTTGGTTAAATTAGACTGGCCGAGTAAGCATTACCTTGTTGAATGCATAGAGCTCTTTGTTAACCATGAAAAGTCGCTCGGATACCGACCTTGGCTCCTCACTTCGGAGTTGGGATGCTAGGCCAAAACAACAAGGAAACTCAGGCAGTGCCTATCATTGGGCTCGATGGTTCGAGTCCCGGCTCTACCGATTCATCCGAGTCTCTGGGCCCTGTTGGATCGTTCGTCTCTACCCAACCCCCGAAACTTGTGCGACTGATCTCAAAGGAGCTTGGAATTAAGGACCACTCACAAATCGTAAATTGGGAGTTGGAACTCTTCGACCTTCAGCCTGCCACTGTGGGTGGTATCGACAAGGAGTTCATCTTTGCGGGTCGAATAGACGACAAGCTTTGCAGCTGGGCGGCATTCCACGGCTTACTGGCGTCGGACCAGAAAGAAGATGATGGAACAATCAAGTTAGTTGCCCTCTTCGATGATGAGGAAATCGGGTCCTTGCTCCGCCAAGGGGCTAAGGGCAACTTCTTGCCTTCAGTAATTGAGCGCACTGTAGAGGCATTGAGTGAAAAGGAGAAGACGTTCGGCCCCGGTGTAGTTGGCCAGACATACGCCAACTCGTTCCTCGTATCCGCCGATGTCACACACGCTATCAATCCTAACTTCACCAGCCGCTATCTGGAAGATCACGCACCACGTCTGAACGTGGGAATCTGCATATGCGCTGATAGCAATGGACATATGACTACGGATTCCGTATCTACCGCTATTCTCACGCGGGTCTGCGAGTTGAGCGGTTGCACACCCCAAACTTTCCAGATACGAAACGATTCGAGAAGCGGCGGCACCGTCGGCCCAACTATAAGCTCCATGCTAGGCGTCCGAGCTGCCGATGCGGGCATGCCACAGCTATCTATGCACTCAATCCGCGCCACATGTGGATCGCTAGATCCTGGCCTGGGTGTTAAATTCTTCAAGGCGTTTCTTGATAAGTGGGAGCAGGTCGATGCCGAATGGCAGTAGAGTGTGGGTAACGAATGAGTGATGAATCTGTGTACTTTGTATACCTGAAAAGTTAGCAATATAGAGACGGGACTTGACATAGATGAATTAAGTTGGGGAGAACTGCACGAAATGTTTTTTTCTATTATATCTTCATTTATCATCTGGGAATTCGTACTGCTGTACTGCATTATCATGATAGCCTGAGGTCGTGTGATTGTTTTCACATGCTTATGCACTGTGACGCAATCGTGCCAGTATTTGCACGTGGGGTATTACCGTATTCGTTTTTTTCGTTAGGCATCTTCTAACTTTATTCTCTTAGATCTCTACTTTTCTATAAAAATATCCAGCGTTGGAATCGACGGTGATATCAAATGTCTGGCCTAATTATATAAAACTCATATTCCTTCAGTCAATCCTGTTGCTCTCGAACATTGATTGGTATCGGTAATCTGCTGTCTGAATCCTACGCTTACCATTCGTGTACACAGTCAAATGACGACAATAAAACCCGACCAAGATGGGAATGACGTTAAACCCTGTTACGCGACAGGGCACTAAGGCAGGGTAAACTTCCGATTGGCATATTTTCACACCGTTTTTATCTTTTCCGTCCCAGTAGTGTCTGGTTCCAGAACATATTTACACATTCTACGCTCTGCCCCTGTGGCGTTGCACTGAACCTCGGCGTTTACTGGCTTGTTTTTTAATATTTTTTAATTCTTTTTTTATCGTAGGATTTTCTAGAAAAATACCCAATAGATCATCTACCCTCTCTCTTCGCATTGACTGTCTTTTCTGTGTTTATCCCAATCTAAGACATAAACTCGAGGCTCTAAGAGCACCCACCTACTTTCGTTATTAATCACGAGTTGACGACTGCGATTGCCTTTTACCTACTATAAACCAACATTGCCCGGGAGAATAAATTGCAAACTATAACGAGGATCGAAACTTCACATTTACAAAGATCTCTTGACACCAGGTGGAAGTGTTGTTTTTGGTATCTAGTCCGCCCGGCAGACGGAGGGTCTGGTGGAAGTGGTAGCGAGCGTATTATACAAGTTTTTCGGGCTTCGAAAAAAGAAAAAGAAAAGAAAACTATGGCGCAAACAACCGAGGGCGAGTCTTCCGACAGATGGAGTTCCCTCCTGTCGAAGTTAAGCCCTGTTCCGCGCTTCCCCGAATTTACCGGCCCGTACAAAGTCGGTACCGTCGACGTCGAGATACCCATATGCGAACTGGAATCCCCGGCGCCAGCACCTGAGAACGCGGCCGAGATCGAGACGATCCAATTCCGTGTCTTCTACCCCTGCGATCCTGGCGCTACCGGTAAGCGGATAACTTGGCTGCCGGCACCGCAACGCGACTATTTATCTGCCTACATTAAGTTCCTGGGCGTGGGAACTCTGCTTGCCGAAGCTGCTTCGTAAGTGCGAATATCCCAGCCGCAATCAATAACCATCTTTCTTACCAATTTATTTAATATCGCAGGTTCATTCCAAGGCATCTTCACTACACGACAATCCCCGTGGTCGAAAATGCGCCGATCCTCAAACCGCAGACGCCGAACGGCCGGTGGCCGACGATGATATTCTCGCACGGTCTCGGCGGTAGTCGGAACGCATACTCGCAGATCGCAGGATCGCTCGCTTCCCACGGAGTCGCAGTCTTTTGCCCAGAGCATCGTGATGGCAGCGCCATAGCCTCAGTTGTCCGGATACCATATCAGCAGCAGAACCGATTCTTCACGCGGAACGCGAGGCGCATGATTCCCTATACCAAGATTCCCCACGATGCGAATGACGAGGTTCACGATTTGAGAAATGCGCAGTTACAAATTCGACTCTGGGAGCTGGGACTACTGCACGAGGCTATCCTCGATATAGACCAAGGAGGCAAGGTGGTGAATCTTAACAAAAACGCCCCTACACTAGATCATTTCTCAAATCAGCTCCACGTCCACGATCCCGGAGCCATAATATTTGGTGGGCACAGTTTTGGGGCGGCGAGTGTAGTTCAGTTCCTCAAGTCAGTCTTCTACGCAGGACGACCTGAGCTCGAGGCAATGGAGACGCTACTGTACACGCCAAATTGGGAATCGTCTATCTGTAGACAGATTACCCCTCAAAATGTCACGATCCTGCTGGACATGTGGTGCTTCCCCTTGATAGCAAAGACCACAAAGCCGCTCTTCAACCTCCCACTACCCGTCTATGCGCCTTCGGACTTGCCTTCCTCTGACACGAAGCCTCCCGGGGGCAACGCCATCCTAGCCATAGAGTCCGAAGATTTCTTCAAATGGCGAGAACACCTGCACGTAACGGCGCGCGTCCTATCGCCTGATCCGTCAGCACTCGTGATCGCGCCGCCGCCCACGGAGACCGCGGCGCCGCACTTCTTCTACGTGAAGCGCTCTGCGCACCTCAACCAGTCGGATTTCGCCCTGCTGTTCCCCTGGCTCACGCGCAAGGTCCTCGGGTCCACGGCCCCGGGGCGCGCACTGCGGCTCAATCTGCGGGCGTTATTGCAGATGTTGCGCACCAACAATATCCCGGTGGCGGAGACGCAAAAGGTAGACTTGGTAGACAACAAAGCCAAGGATGACAAAGCGAGCGTGTGCACGGATGACGCGGTGATCCTCGAGCATGAGGGCAATGCGATAGGGGAGAACGAGGTGGCCGCGGATGAGCCGGTGCAGGCGTGGAAGTGGATCGATATCGTCGGTATGGGCGAGAATGTGGACTCTGAACGGATGCCGGGGAGGCAGGACGTGAAAGGAGGGGAAGGGGAGGCGAGCGATGGTGTGGAGGAGACGGACGCGCGTATGGCTGGTGTTATCGAGCCGTGTGATTCTGCTTCTATCAATGGAAAAGCCGATTTCGAGACGGCGAGCGTCTTTGCTGCTGCTGAGCGACAACCAACTGCATAGAGTGAGTGCCTGTCAGGGGGAGAAGGACTTTTACATCGTGGCGTTTTTCTCTAGCGGGCTTTGTGGTTTGCGAGGCATTGTGCATGGCGCTTGGCGTTGGGCTGGTGCATATCTACATAGATTGTTGGGTCTTAGATTGTGATCTATAATTTGCGAAAATTTCTCGTTTACCCGGATTGAATTAATCATAGTTGTCGTATAGTTTGAGAGTAGAGGAGAAAAATTGGACGGAGTTGATAGCTTCATTGCCGTGTATCATACTGTAACCTACTCCACCTCACATAACTAAAACTAATCGGCGATACACTACTTAACATCACGAAACGAAGCAGAATCTCAGGGCCGGCCGAGGCTGGTGCAGGCCGAAACCCTTATGTAAAAGTCATAAGCTCGGAGCTAGCTAGATTTATTCAATTCACACTATGATGAGACTTATACAGGGTAGAGGAAAATCTCGAGAAAAGACTACTGCGGCAGTGTCTAAAGGGGCAGACGTTATCAGATAGATCATCTGGAGGTGATGATCATGGAACTATGGCCGCAGGGACTGGCTAAGGACTTGTGAGGGTGGTCTAGGTGTAGCAATATGACTGATAGTTTCTCCTTGTTCTGCACCTTGGATACAGTTCGAGCGTACAGTCTCGGAAAGCTTGGGGGGGGGGAGAAAGCAAAGATTGGTATACACAGCCCTATTCCGTATCTAAGTCCATCCATTTAACATTCTGTTGACTGATTCCGACAAGTTCGTGTTCCATCTATTCCCCGGGCTTGAATTCCTGCCCCGCTCAGACACTAACATATTTGACCTGTTTAAGAAAGACAAGAGCTCCTTGCTGAGGCAAGGAATACAAGACATAGTCGACATCATCTCTCAGTCTTCTTCACCAGAAGTGAATGCTTTCCGCCTCGTGACCTCCGTTATCTTGGAAACATCTACCCCAACGCTGACCTCGTGAGCTGACGTCTCTCCAATTACTACACGCTTCCGTCTCTCGTTTTCCTCCCGGGCCCAGTCGGGATCGATTCCATTTTCAGCCAGTATTTGGCGCCAAAGCTCTTCGTACCTACACCACTGAAAGTGTTCATAGATTGTGAGTCCCCATAAAGAATCAAAAATACAATCCGGCCGTTGTTTGATAGCAGCGGATATAACATGTTCCACCAGTTTCAGGCACTTGAGAGTATCTGTGGACTCTACATAAAAACCGCGATAAACTATTAACTCCTCAAAGTAGCGATCAACGTCCATAGTGGGATCTGTTGGGCTACCAAGACGTTCTTCGTGAAGGTAGTAGCAAAGCTCATCGACAATATATGCGATTGGAACCCATCGGTGAGCTTGTAACGGCTCATACCCGGGGGCCTGTTCGATAATAGAATCGATGACTTTTATAGCCGACTCGTGCCATCCGGGAGCGATGTCGGAAGGCCAAGAATATTCGGGACGCCACGATATTATAGTCCTGCCACCCCATCTGATAGATCGAAAACCCTCGAGATACTCTATTAGTAATTCTGCAACGAAATTTTCGCTGCCTCTCGAACTAGGACACAGGTTAATTTCTGACGCTCGGCATATAGATAACCAACTAGGAACAATATCTGACACCGGATTGGTAGTTCTATGGTAGAGGACTACGTTAGATAGATAATAAAAAAATGAAAACGGGAGCGCGTCATTAAACCAGAAACTATCCATATTTACCGAACGCAAGCTACGAAGGAAGTGAAATACAGTGTATGTTTTATAGAAATAGGGTGAGAGAGCTGTCGCTATAGGGGTCAGTCCGTCACTGTCGATGGTTAGGCAACCCAATTCTTATGTGGTGAAGTATTGGAATGCTTACGACAGCTGTGCGTTGACATCGGCACCACTCTGGAGTAGCGCTTTTGAGATTTCCAGCTGGTCGAAATATGCAGCTGACTGCTAGTTATAAGTGCTGCTCTCGTTATAGAATTTGTTGGGGCTTACATGAAGAAGAGTCACACCATGTTGATCTCGATCAGAGGGTAGAATACGTTTCTGTGCAAGCATTTCTTGTACGGCGACAATATCACCATCAAAGATAGCATGCCAAACCTCGTGATCTTTTTCAATGATGCGATATACCGGAAATTGGAAACCGAAGACCGGAGAACCTCTTCCATCGTTGGTTTTCCGGTAAACAATTGAGCAGCCCGTTGACAACCAGTGCATTGTTGGAAAAAAGTGCGCTTCAAGACGATAAATTACCAATGGAGGCTGGCTATGTTGGAATTGGACCGTTTGCATGATCGACAGCACAAATCTTCCTATTCGAGTCCTTTTAAAATGCGTTTTCTGGTACACCAAGGCACCAGATTTGCAGTTTCGACGGGATTGAATTTCCCCCGTTTCGTCGTTCCTCTCATAGAGTTGTATTGGGCTTGTTTTCTCATGAGCACCTTCGATCTCATGACATAGCTTCTCATCATATTCGCTGTTATGTGGAAGGTCCGAGACGTCTACGTTATTTGCAAGGCTGGT
The DNA here is from genome assembly GCA_022385695.1 of Xylaria arbuscula. Lineage (NCBI taxonomy): Eukaryota > Fungi > Ascomycota > Sordariomycetes > Xylariales > Xylariaceae > Xylaria > Xylaria arbuscula. The sequence continues at coordinate 184,994 of MU279340.1, forward strand.
AAGAAATTCGTCCATGACCGTACGGGCTGTTCCTCGAAATTCTTTTCGCGTCTCTTGGAGAAGCGAATCTTTGTACTCCTCCATTAGCGGTCGCAAAACATTACCAATGGTATGCTCCAGCGAGTCTCTTTCGGTGGTCAAAGTTGCGAAGAATTGGGAATTCTTCACCTCGGTTTGCGTCAGTGAGTCCATGCATTCGAGGTGTGTTGTTTGGACTAGTTGTGTCAATTGATCGATACCGGTCGACACAGCGGTTTGACTTAAGGTGCTCTGGTGTGATGCATGAGCGTGGAACTTGGAGTTCTCGGCCGCTAGATCAGAAATGGTGTGAAGGACATTGATCTGGTTATTTCTCGTCTCGTCGATATCCAGTCTCAGGCTTCCTAAGGATGACTGAAGTTGGGATACCTTATCCAACACAGCTTTGACATCACCATCCTTGGCTAATTCCAGGGCCTGGCTCTTCTGCACCTGCCAAACATCAAATGTCAAGTGGAGGTGTAACTCTTTACTGAGGTTTTCGAGCTGCTTAATTATTTCGTCAACCTCTTGCTTTTCCCATAAGATCTTGAACGCGATCTTCGCTCGTGGAAGCAGGGCTCTCCCGCCTTTCGATGTATTTTGCACAGTATATGCTTCGAGCCGTGTCGTGAGCTTGTTGGCGAGTTTGCAGCATCCGTCGACTATTGATTGAAGCGCCTACCATGCCTCACTAGTAAGTATCTGCTATACAGATGATTATGAATTCGAAGCTTTACCTTCTCCTCTGAAGTAATGGTAGTCGAGGACAGGGCTATAGTTTGGACCGACGATTTGACCTTACTGGCGATTGGTAAGAGATCGTTTATGACGGCACGGTGGTAGTCATGTTCAGAATGAGCCGCGCCATGCCGCAGCCTATTGTATGTACGTATGAGCTTAGAACTGAAGTCGACGAACTGGACAACATTGGAAGCGAGTCCAACGGCAGCAAGGGCGTCCATTATGGGCGATAATGTACGAGATAGAAGAGAGACGAAGGTTCGGGAGCTTGAAACATTTAAAGGAGCGCAAGGCTCTATGCACCGCCCTGAGGCAGTGCGGGGGCAAGCTGATTGGAAATACTACATAAATATGTAAGCAGCCCAGCACTCAGCACTTGAAGAGTCACAGCGAATGAGATGTCGCGTCTTTCAAGGCAGGCCTAGACCGAAGATTGACGTGATATGTGGCAGGGAAATTGACGGCGGAGCTTGTCATTTAGGCAAATGAACGCTAAGAAAGATATTAGGCGCTTTGGGTGTATATGGTGTGTCGTGATCAAGTGTGCCTTAGTCTTGTTATGGGCGTTGCGAGGCTTTTCTGAGGCTAACTTGCACATTATGTACATCGTAGGGCACCACCAGCGCCGGTGCCATGACGGGTCACACGTCGAAGCTTAATTAGTGATTCCAGAAGATTATCGGTGCGAATGTAATCCAGAATTAAGCACATGGCTCTCTTTTATAGAAATCAGGCACGCTTAAGGTTTGTCTCAGTATCAAGCTATGGCTCGGTCCTGTGTTAGAGTTGTTTATTATTATATTTACCTAAACTAATGCTAAGGACGCAAGAGTTTGGCGAAAGCCCCTTGTTTTGGCTCCCTATATCATACATATTTCTACGTCTCCGAATTAAGCGGCATATCGCCTCCTTAGCAGACATGGAAGAGGTTGATTTCTCTCTAGTTAAGAGTACTTGTTGATCGACATGTTATTCAACGAAGGTCTTTGAGGATTAGATGATGGGGGATTGATAACAACGTTTCTATTATCAATGTCGACACGATCAAAAATAGTGCTGACTCTAATTCCCGTGTGGAATCTAATATGAGTCTGATAGTTGATGGTCGCTCCACGCCAAATTCAACCGATTGGCCACACATGCGACCGGGTATCATGCAATTATACTGCTGTATTTAAAATCATTTCACTCCTTTCTGCTCTTCTTAACTGCAGTGTCCGAGGCCTTAGAAGCAGCCTTCTTCTTTTGCTTATTTCCACTCAGCATTTCGCGCTTCTCTTTTTTACGAGTCTCCTTGTCCAAACTGCCGATGACTTTGCTCTCTTTCCCACAGGGCCACTTCTCAAACGCAGCAGCTTCTTGCTCTTCAGACCATTCTTGGGGAAGAAGAGCAAAAACAAGATAAGAAGTGTGTGTCTTGATCTCGGCTTCGGTGCGATGGACTAGCCTCCCAGCCATCCAAGGTTTGACAGTGGTCGGATCGCTCGTAGCAGCGTTCTCTATATCATCGGCATCTCCACTTTGGCCCTCATGATTCTTCTCTGCATCGACGTCTTCCATGTTGACGTCGATGTCCTGTTTGTCCTTATAGAACTCCTTAAACCGGTTGTCGATCTGTTTTAGCCTTGTAACGGCTTCTAGCACATTACGAGGCGACTGGTTTGTACCTCGTTCTACAGGCATGTTCAGTCCCACCTTTTCCCGCAAAACATTGATTCTTCTTTGAGCCACCTCAACCATTTCGATCTCCATCCAACCTAATCGACGCATTACTTCGACAGTTTTGGTGACTTGTTCGATACAGGGAGAAAAGGTACAGATGTGTACAGTTCGGTCACCGCGAAGTGGAGACTTCCAATTAGATGATGTCTCTTTCAGGGGCTCCAATCCACAACTGGCCAGCTGAGAAGGCGTTGGTTTCGTACGGGATAAATGAGGCAAAGCCTGCCATGGTGCCGGGACGTCCAGGAAGACACATTCTGCTTCAGGGCTGTGATCATCGACGAGAAAGCCATCGCTGTACACATCTCGGTTTGTCACCTGGACAATTCCGTCCAGGCGATGATCCTGGATCTCCTCCCGCATCTTCAGAAAACGATCGTGATTAAACTCAAAGCTCCAGACTTTTCCTTTCCTGTCTTCGGCGTCTTTGGGATACCCGTTGTACACAGCCCTTGTTGCGGCGTGGGTGAAACTTCCACTTCCCGAGCCAGCCTCAATCAGCTGTGCCCCTGGACGAGCACGAATGCGGTGCAAGATGTAGCTATAGTCAGGGGTGTAGACGACTTGAGTCCGATGAGGCAAACTTGATGTCCATATTTCTGCAGTCGGCGGAAGAATATGTATGAAGCCAGTCGGGGCGGTCTTGACGTCTTTCGTATTGCTGGTGCTAGATGCGACAGCCTCTGTGTCATTCCCAGTTGCTTCCGCATCGGTGACACTCGCGAGTTTCCGTTTCCTGCCCCTCGAGCCAGTGTCTACAACGGAGGCACGGATTTGTGAGCCCCATGGTTGGCCGATGAGTGTCGAGTGTGGAAATGAGCCGAACCGGGTGTTGATGACAGGACCTTCTGTATAGCCATCAACTGTGCCAGAATCCTCGCTCAAATAGACAGGCAGGACGTTGTCACGAGAGAGGTGGACGAGCGCAAGAGCGCCGGGGGTTGTCAACGGGCCCGGATCAAGAAATGGAGACGTCGTTGACATTTCGCAGGGGCAGTGTTATTGGCTTGATATCTGTATTGTATGGCGTGTATTTTTGGGCAAATAATAGTATCAATACCAGTGTATGGAGTAGCAATTGTCAGTTTACTTTGTATTTTGTTGTTTTGGTTGTCTATGGTATTGGTGATAAGATAAATGAGCGAACTGACAGGAGCTATCCATCTGCCTACGCACTGCAAAGAATTTTTTTAGGCGGGCTGAATCAATTAACGAGGTCGCGCTAATGGCGGGGTATTTACTTGCTTCTTGCCTGTGATTGTAGGCTCCGTTGTCTGTTTGGGGCTAGACATAGGTAGAGGGGTAATTTGACCAGGGTCGCTGCTGGGGTAGCCAGGGCCTAAAATGTAAGGCTGTTCAGCGCAAAAGCCAATTAGCCTTCCGAATAATACCCCCCCAACACTGTGACTCAAGCCTGCCAATGCAACTTTGATTTGTTTGGATATCTTGAGACACGTCGCTCATTTATTCTATTCTGACTCATTTCTTCCCTTTCCTTTCCTCTCGTATTGCACTTCGTTTCTTGATGTTCATTTTGGCTTCTCGATCATTGCGACAATTCACTCGAATTCCAACAAGATCGACAGAGATTCGATTTCTATTTCGCCGAAGCGTCGCGACACGACTCGCCATGGACTCGATCAAGGTCCACGACTCTCTGCGACCAGGGCAGCCTGTTCTGTTTACGCCGATCGAGAAAGGAAAAATAGCATGGTACGCCTGTGGTCCGACTGTTTACGATCACAGTCACTTGGGCCATGCGCGCAATTATGTCTCGACCGATATCATCCGGCGCATACTGCTTCATTACTTCGGCTTCGACGTTAAGTTTGTCATGAACTTTACAGGTGAGCCATGGATTCCTCAACCTTGTTCAAACATAATGGACCTTTCCAAATGCATGATAGACTGACTCTGTATTCTATGCAGATATCGATGACAAGGTCTGTCCGAAGAGATATACTAAATCTTTCCTTGAGCGCGCAACTCACTCTACGCTTGCAGATCATTCTTAGGGCACGAAGACAGCGGCTGCTAGAGATCGAGAAGAAGAAAGAATATACTGAAGCTGAGCTTACTGAGTTAGGCATAGCCGCCTTCAGAGCATATGCGAAGAGCAACCTCCCTAAGCTTCTTGAAGGCGACGACGGCCAGTTGGACTTGAATAACTATATACCCCGGAGAGATGCCGCGTATGGACAGGTACTTGCTGGAGGGACTTTGACGGGAGAAGGCAAAGCCGGTGATGATGAGGCCAAGTTGAAAATGCACCTCAGCAATATGACCTCTGCTGTTGCTGCCATCGGTGATAATCAGCTATTTTCGGGCGCCGAGGAGATTCTTTTCCCATACTTCGACTCGCTCTACAAAGAATCGTTCGACACTAGCGATCAGACAATCTTCACATCACTTACAAAATTCATGGAGAACGAATTCACCAAAGATATGGATGCGCTCAACGTCCTTCGCCCCGATGTGGTGACGAGGGTTACGGAATACGTGCCGCAAATCGCCAGCTTTGTAGAGAAAGTCGTGGAAAAGGGGTTTGCCTATGAAGCCGAGGGCTCCGTCTACTTCGATATTGCTGCTTTCGAGAAAGCAGGCAACACTTATGCACGACTGCGGCCAGAAAGTCGCAATGACAAGGCTCTTCAGGAAGAGGGAGAGGGCTCTCTAGGCAAGAGCCTTGGAGGTAAGAGGGGCCCCGGAGATTTTGCGCTATGGAAGAAGTCAAAACCCGGTGAGCCTTACTGGCCGAGTAAATGGAGCAATGGGCGACCCGGCTGGCATATGTATGCATTTTCTAGCTCTCTTTCTCAAACCTGTTTAACCTTGTCTGCTGTTCTGGTTTCTATTTATCTTTTTTGGAAACGTCACTAATCCTCAACATATTAGTGAATGCTCGGTGATGGCATCCGATGTGTTGGGATCCCGTATGGATTTTCATTCTGGCGGCATTGACCTGGCTTTTCCACATCACGACAACGAACTTGCGCAGAGCGAAGCCTACTTCTGCGACCATGGGCATGAACACACCTGGGTTAATTACTTCTTGCATATGGGGTAGGTTATTTCAGTTGATCGTCTCCCCCGCGAATTTACAGTCCCAAGCTTCGTAGAACCTCCTCACCCCATATTCCAAGACATGAGTGGCGATTCTTGGTATCATCCAATGACTGACTGATTGACAGCCACTTATCCATATATGGGTCAAAAATGTCTAAATCTCTAAAGAATTTCCAAACTATCAAAGACGCTTTAGCCTCCACATACACTGCTCGATCTATGCGGATCGTGTTCTTGCATGGAAAATGGAATGATGGTGTCGAAATTACGCCAAGTATGCGAACACAAGCAGATACCTGGGAAACAACCGTCAATGTAAGTTTATCATAACCACTGCCAGTGCAACAATTAGTTTACTAATAGAATTAGAACTTCTTCATCAACGTAAAATCACTTTTGGTAGAGGCCAACGAGACAGCAGCTGCTTTGCAAAACGGAGTAGAAGAGCTCTCCATCACCGGAAACGAGTCTCCAGAAGGGCTACTGGCCGATCTCGAACAAGCTAAGAACGATGTTGAGACTGCGCTAAGCAATTCATTCGATACACCGCAAGTGATTCGAACAATCGCGGATATTATCCGGAAAGCCAACATCACAATTGGAGCCTCCAATGGCAAATCAGATTTATCAGCTGTCGAATCTGTTGCAAGATGGGTCACAAAGATTGTTGGCATTTTAGGTCTAGATGCTAATGCAAAACCACCCTACGAAGGACTGGGATGGGCTTCTGCGGCTGCGGCTGCCAATGTAGATCCCACTACAGCTGTCCAGCCTTACAAGGCAGCATACAACTCCGTTCTTTCAGACGCCAAGTCGCTTGATCTTCCGGCCTCAGAAAAATTGACCGAGATATTTTCCCAATCGCCTGGACCTGAATTTGAGTCGTTAGTGAAGACAGGAGTTCGAGACCCTGAACAGCTAGGATTGCCATATCTTCGGGCCACATCTAAATTGCGCGATGAATTGCGACGGATCGTGCCATCGGCTACGCCTGAGCTCAAAGCATCTATCCTTAGTCTCAGCGACCGTATTCGAGATTTTGATCTAACAAATATTGGGGTATACCTTGATGACCGGCCAGATGGTCAACCATCGTTGATCAAATTCATTCCCGCAGCGGAACTCATCACGGCAAGGGAGGAGAAAGTAGCCAAAGATGCAGAAAGAGCAAAGGCTAAGGAGGAGGCGAGACTAGCCCGAGAGAAAGCAGAGGCAGAAAAATGGGAAAAGGCCAAGATAGCACCGCTCGATATGTTCAAGGGCGATGAACGCTACAGTGAATGGGATACTGAAGGCTTACCTACCAAGTTGAAGGATGGCAGCGAAGTGCCTAAAGGACAGTTAAAAAAGCTGAAGAAGGAATGGGACAGGCAGAAGAAGGTTCACGGTGAATATCTCACGAAATTTGGAGGCATATGAGTGGCCAGCCTACGCCAAGGATTGCAATCCTTTGTTTAGATACCACCAATTTAAAGGATCGGCGTACGGAGTTATACAGTGATTGCTAAAAGTCTTGTAACATGATGAATTGACAGCGGTAGCGGAATAAAAACGAGAGCGCCTATCGTTGGTGCAGGTAGTGAAAGAAAGACGTGAGTACCTATTGGAAGCATGGAACTTATTGCCGAGCACAATTTACGTCGGAACAAGCATTGCCAAGACGCGAATCGACTTGGCAGGAACCTTTAGCGTAGAACATCAAAGACGACATGCCATTCTAACAAGCACTCAAAAGCTATCGCTACCTCCTGAAGTGGCTCTAAATCGAGCTTTATAGTTGGTTATCATTAATAGAAGTGGTCATAGTAATACTCAAAGCCCGATCTCCAGGGTCTCTGAATCTATGACGGGCGGCCTCGCAATACCCGAGCTAGTACTAGACCAGCAGCTCCAATTCCAACAGCTGGAAAGGTAGCTAGGGCTATTAGCACGGATGGTTATACATATTGTTGCCGGCAGAAAGTTGCCGAAGCATTGCGAGCTCTTCGGATCTATGTAGGTACTTGTATTAGTCCTTCAAGGGTCGGTATCGTAGCGGCGCAGCCGATACACGCAACGCAACACATGCTCGTATCCCCCCCGAGGGAACCAACAACCCCTGAGGCATATACAGTAGGTAGCATTTAGCCACATTCGTCAGCGAGCGGGCAGAGACGCTAGAGAGTCTAGGTTGGGCCGCTTTAGCTCGTATGATTCAAGACGGTCGTTGCTTCACGTAGCGGCCACAAAGAATCCCACTCGCCGTCCGGCTAGTATATACCTACCTATGATCTAATCCCCAGCTAGCGGGCTCCCCATGTATCGAGGTGGAGTCTGACACTCTCAAACTTGATCTTGCTCGACCCTAAACTTCGCTTAGTCCTCTCCCACTCTCTGACTGGCGGGAGGCCGGCGGGAGACTGGTGGCTGAGTAGCTGTTTGGCCAATGGTTGATTGTGGACTGGCGTACGTCAAGGGGTCTTTGTTTCGACGGGATACCCAGTAGATCCCCAGCCTGCCAGCATCGGGACCTCCTGTTGGCAGGGTTTCGTCATATCGAAAAGGACCCTTTATGCGTTAGGTAATGGCATGCGTACGCGGGATCCAGGAGGAGGTGAGAGGTAGGTAGGTATAAGTACTAGGGTGCTCCTCTCGACCCCTCCTCGTCGGCCCAACACTTGACGAAATCATTCTATTCAAACAAACAACAACGAACTCTATAACACACACCTTCATAAACACTACAATCAGTCAATATGTTCGGATTCGGTATGCCAAACCCCAGTTTCCAATTCCCAATCCCCATTTCCCAATTGTTGTGTAGAGGGACATTCCAGAACCCCCCTCGTGTAATATTGTTACGCTGATGCTGACGTGTGTTTGTCTTGCGTGTAGACGAAGGCCGCGAGAAGCGTGAACAGATCTACGCCGATGAGCCTCACCAGTCGCACCTGAGCCACGAGGTCGTCGCTGGCGGCGCTGCATTCGAGGCCATGAAGCTGTTCGAGGACCGACAGCGAAACGAGGGTATGTGATTCCTCTTCACTCTACACGGAACAACCCTGAAGCTCGTGGAGCTCACTACCCCTCTTCCCCCACCTCCAATCCCATACCCCTGATACACACAGAAGCTTCCTGTTCTTCTTCACCCCGAATCAATGCATGTTATACTATGGCCAAAACTCGTACATCCTGCAGTGTTCTTGGTCCGAATACTAGATCCCACATACCTTCCACCCATCAGCCTGAAGGCAACAATTTACTAACCAGCACTGCGAGTTCACAGGCAAGACAGTCAACCACGGCTTCGCCAAGGAGCTCTTGGCGGGCTTCGCCGGCGCCGAGGTCGACAAGCTATTCGAGACCAAGGGTCTCGACGCCCTCGACCGCGAGAAGGCTAAGCACCAGGCCAAGAGGCACGCCGAGGAGCTATATGACCAGCAGTACGGCCAGTACGACAACTATGACCCGTAAGTAAAAAAAAAAAAACATCTCGATCCATCCCGCTGTAAACTTCAACAGAGCTGACCTGTATGGTATGTGTATAGCAACCAGTACGAACGTCACGAGCAAACGAGATACTAGAGATAGGGATAGGGAAGGTTTTCTAGCGTGTTGAGGACAGAATCCTCATAGAATTGATATCACGTAAATAAGAAAGCCAAATAACTGTCACCTATAGCCAATGATGTCTTCTTGTGTGCCTGTGCGTAGCAACTTGTGTACCCGTGAATTAGAAAGCCTATCTTCAGATATCCCGTTGTCCCCATGAAAAATTGCCCGCCTTACTCGCATTAAATGGACATTTGAATACCTTGAAATTGTCATGGTAAATGCTGCTTCTAAACTAAATTACCATCATCTCCATCTTATAAGCTCAATGGCATGGACCTCGTGTCGACTTTGCCAATGCGTAGTGATTGATCAATGGGGATTACACGAGAAAGATCAGGTCTATTCTCTATATGGTGCGAGCGGGACGCCCAGATTTTCAAAGTGCCATATCCGCTGTGGAAGAAAGCCGTTGCGAAGCCATCGGGGAGCCGTCTTACTATGCACATCCGCAGATTGGTATTTCCCGATGTCGCCAGAAATTTGTCACCATTTTTACCCCCAACGCCATGAAATGTCGAATAAGTAGCTGGTCGTCGTGACTGGAACTGCCTCATCTGTCTCCTCATCCTCTTCCTCTCGGAAGTCAGGCTCAAATATCGCCAATAGTAAATCGTCTCGCGCTTTCGAGTTCATACGTCCTCCTTTCCTTTTATCTTCCACCACGACCACTGGCCCTCGCACGGCTGACGGTCGCACGTCCTCTGGCTAGACCAACACCGCGACCTCGGGCGTTGCGACTTCGGAACATTGGGGCATTTCTAGAAGAAATATAGACGTAAGTCAAGCTGCCTAACACCTTAGGAAACTGAATCAAGCGGGAATAGACGAACTTTAACATATCGGGTACGATGAAGAAGCGCACGTGGCTTCCGCGGATGTAGACTTGATCTAGATGGCTGACTCGGCCGTCACGCGCCGTCACGGTGATGTCCTTGAGTTGTACGTTCATGTTATCCTCGGCTGCATAGACGCGGTTAGCAGAAGTACGAGAAAACAGCCGACAAGAAGAGCATTTCAATGACATCGCACGCATATCAAGGATGGAAAGTCGTACCCTCGAGCAGTTTCCCGCGGTATGTCTGGCCAGACGTGATCTCGAGCGTGACGATGTGGCCTTGCGCCTCGTTCAAGAGTTTGATTGGAATGCCGATTGTGGACGTCATGATGGATGTGGGAACTTCGCACTTTTGTGAGGGGTCGGTATTAAAGCAAGGCGTTTAATTTCGGAGCACCTGAAGTACTTAGGCTCGGTGTCGGTGAGGTTGTCGGATGTTGGATACTGCGGGATGGGGAGCTTTGCTTCCGATAAACAATTTGGATCATCCAGCAGTGGATAAGTACCCAAGTACTGCTGATGCGCCCTGCAGAGGCACCTACGCCAAGTCTTTAGCTGTATGGCCCCACTGTTTGCAGTTTGGGTGGGGAAATAAACCTGGGGCTTTCAGCTATTTTACGGGTGGCATCACCTGGGCACTGCTCTCAATCATCTTATGTACCTAGCATGGTTGGTTGTACCTTAGTTCTCGAATCTTGCTGAGAGCACCTCAAGTGCATCGTCCGCCGTTCAGTCGGCTAAGACTTCGACGAGATGAGAATTAAACGATTCAGTCAACAAGCAACGCTTACTGAATAGATACAATAGGCAGCGGTACGGAACATTTACTTGAGCGTTGACATTAGCTTCAAAAATACTCCAGTGGGCGAAATGAACCCTGTTTATTGTGATCCTCAAAAATATATAGACATCAAAGATGTTCGTTGAGATACCCCAGCAAGCTCGCCGCCTGCAAATGATTTAGAATATTTGATTCTATGTCAAACAATGATAATCCGTTGTCAACCAGATAGCGATGAAATCATATTTGACACCAAGTTTCAATCAATACCATATATGCATATATACAAGACATTGTGATATAAGAGATTCATTTTTAGCTGTAATGCATATATTAGGTCCTATTCACATATGCATACCTACCCTTGTAGGATGTAGGACCCTTGTCGAAGCCCCTCCAAGCCCAGCATCAGAGAGTGCCCCTCCATGGATTGGATTGTCACATCCTGGCGCGTAGTCGCAAGTTGACAAGTAGTCGTTGTGACTCACCTTCAATTCCTCACACAACTCCTTACCACATTTGGGAAAGGGATTCTCAAGAATTCCTCAAAACCATTCTAGTCTTGAGCTCTTATCTGCACAGTTTCCAGTTTCCGTCCCATCGTCATGGCCTCTGAACCAGAAGCACCCGCTGCCGAAGTCCCACCTGTCGCCAACCCAGACGTCGCGAACCCGTCGTCGACGAAGCAGAATGTCGACCCTTGGAATGTTTCGGGCGAAGTAGGCGAAGACGGAAAGGTCAAGGCGATTGACTACAAGAAGCTGGTTGAAGAATTCGGCACCAAGCTTATAGACCAAGCCATCCTGGACCGCTTCGAGAGAGTCACCGGCCACAAGCCCCATAGATTCCTGAGACGCCAGATTGTCTTCAGCCAGAGAGATTTTGAGGTTATCCTTGATCGCTATGAAAAGGTATTATAGCATGGCGCTCACCTGCTGGCCACCTGCCATCCTCTAATTGCGTGTATAGGGAGAACCCTTCTTCTTGTATACCGGCCGTGGCCCCAGTAGCGATTCTATGCATATCGGTCACACCCAGATCTTTGACTTCTGCAAGTCAGTAGTTACTTAAATATTCCCTTATACTATAATATAGAACTAACAACAGCTATACAGATGGCTCCAGAATGTCTTCGACGTTCCTCTCATCATTATGCTCACAGATGGTATGCAGCCCAACATCGCCGATATATCGAGTTGCCCGTTTCATAAGCTAACAAAGACACCTGGTAGATGAGAAATTCTTATTTTCGGAGAAGCGTACCGTCGACGAGGTCATTGGCTACGCACATGACAACTGTAAAGACATTATTGCGATAGGTTTTGACCCAGACAAAACCTTCATCTTCTCTGATTACGAATACATGGGCGGCGCCTTCTATAAAAACGTCACGAGATTCAGTAAACTTGTGACCTACAATGTAGCTAAGGCTGTATTCGGTTTCAATGAAAGGTGCGCCCTCAGCTGTTCTCGAGGCAACTTACTAACCTCATACTGATTTTTGACATGGTATCTATTAACTAACTCAACTGCAGTTCGAACATCGGCAAGATCCACTTCGCTAGTATTCAAGGCAGCACATCATTTGCCACATCATTTCCTCACATATTTGGCGATAACGAGAAAGAGACGGCCAACATCCCTTGCTTGATTCCATGTGCCATCGATCAAGACCCTTACTTCCGTTTGACTCGAGATTGCGCAACGCGGCTAAAGTACGCCAAGCCGTCTTTGATTCATTCTCGTTTCCTAGATGCGCTACAAGGCCCCGGCTCAAAGATGTCTGCGAGTATCGACTCGTCAGCTATCTTCATGAAAGATACCCCCAACCAGATAAAAAACAAAATCAACAAATATGCATTCTCAGGCGGACAAGAAACGGCAGAGGAGCAACGGAGACTGGGCGGTAATCCGGACGTTGATGTCGCTTACCAATATTTGCAGTTCTTCATGGAGGATGACGAGGTATGATGCTCTCAGTATTCTATATGACCAAAATACTAATCGATAATCGATAGGCACTGGCCAAGCTCGGACAGGAGTATAGAGAAGGCAAGCTCTTAACTGGAGAGGTTTGTAATTCATCTCATCATGTCATGTATCTCTACTAACGGCCTTATAGCTCAAAGCCATCTGCATCAAACATCTCCAGGAATATGTAGCAGGTTTCCAAGGACGGAGAAGCAAGGCAACAGATGATGTAGTCAAACAATTCATGTCAGTTCGGCCCCTGAAATGGAGAGGGAATCCTAAAATAGAGAGGATCGTGCCGGTCTTGGATACCCCAGCAGAAGGCGATGCTGGTGATGGAAAACTCTCAAAGAACCAACTCAAGAAATTAGAGAAAGAGAAGCAGATAGCTGCGAAGAAAGCTGCAAAAGCTGCCGAAAAGGCTGGCGAAGCATTATAGACAGCTCTAGAGGTAGATAAAAAGATTTACCCAAGCGGAACTGAAGTGAACATTACTAGTTGTTGTTTTATAGAGTACGTGTGGGATAATCATTACCAACAAACAAGAGAGGAGTAGCCAAATGTTCTCAGATTCGCGCATTCTGACCCTGTATCCTCAGCGCACCAATATACATCTTCCTTTCCCCTATCATTCCTCTTTTTCCTTAGGCAAATCAACTGAAGAGGGTATCATGGAAAGTCTCATAGCGATGATTAACCGTTATAGTTGGCCGGAGACGAGATCATACGGCTGATTATCAACGTAATATTATCATTGACTTGTGAGAATGGTCTATCACGGATAGCCTCTTAACAAGACTGTACTGACTCCGACTTGTATATTTAAGGAAATCGCCTACTACTAGAACTTGAAGTCAGGCTTTGCTTTGTGGAAATCCCAATTAACTCACTAGAAATTCCACCCCCACCGATGACATCCATTCCCTTCTAAGCCCTACCTGATCGCTTTCTGCTCTCACTGGGTAACTCATCTTGCTGTTATCACAATTGTTTACGAGGTCACACAAAACTACCCCACAAGCATGCGCAATGTACCTAGTTCATCTTAAAGGTGACCGAGGAATGGTTATATGCTACCTGTCAAGACCACTGGATGATGAATACCGTTATGCATTTCGATATTTCATTGTATGCGAACAAGCTTGTGACTGGGATTGTTGTTGTTTAGTTGACTAGCGCAACAAAGGCTTTGGTCCAAATCAGCAAGGTATATGACCTTGCAGACACACATACCAGATGACGCAGTTGAATTTTGATTCAGAACAGTTGTAGGAAAGGAACTTGCATGCTGAGCGTAATGAAAAGGGAATATTAGGGAAGAAGCCCGTTCAAATCTCAGCAAACACTATGCAGCTTGAGTCTTTGTAGTGTAGTTCACAATAACGCTGTAGGTTTGTGCTCTCCAGTTTCCACATCCACCACTTTCTTGTGTCTCTTCCAGTTTCATAACGCCACTGTACATTCATGCTGCGCGAGGCAGATCATCCAGCTTTTCGCTCAGCACTTGCGGGTACACAGCCTTGTCATACGTACAGTATGTTCTAGCAGACAATGGTGTAGCGGGCATTGTAGGTGTTGTAGTTCTCACCAGTGTCGTGTCAGTCCTGTCAGAAGTGCTTTGGCTTTCAAAAGCTGAGCGTCCTGGGAATCCGGTTATTGGTAGGACAGAAGGGGTATCACGCCTCTTGTATCGGGCTGCAAGCCAACCAGAAGCCGGTGTGTTTCTCTTCCATCGGATTACATCCATGAAGATCTTGCGGGTGACGGGCATGCAAGCGGCTATGATCGAGAAACCGGGCTCGAAGAAATTGTAAAGGAATCCTCCCACGGAATACACTAATGAGTATGTTAGAACCCCCCTAGACAGCTACTTGGGGTAAGCCGCGCCAGCAATGTCTCACATGGTTGATATTCGTATGTTTCGCTGGCAAGGCGTATGAGGATTACCATTCTCTCTAAGCCGCAAGTGAGGGACCTGAAGAGGAGTCAGTATTATTCACTGAGAACTGGATCAAACATCCTTACGCGAAACCAAAACTCATTGCAATGGCCAAACCGATTTTCTCAAACCGCTTTAGTTCAAGTGACCGCACAATCTTCCAAGGTAAAAATGTGAAATAAGCATCCAGTGCACAGGACAGGACTATAAATTGTAAGCGCTTATAGATTATATTTGAGTGTCTTATGGGAACACGTACTTTGAACCGTGAGGCGAAAAGACGTGATGGACTCAAAGGTGACACATCCTTGCATATCGGTTTGCACGCGATAGGGCTCGGACGGGGAATCACAATCTTGGACCCAGTAGCTCCATGCTTGGACGGCAAACAGGATGTTAATGACAAAAATGGACAGTCCAAGGCTGCTCTTCCACCAGCCTGTTGTCAATCGAATGAAAGTAATGCACAACGAGGTCTTGCTGAGGGCCAGGGCGAAAGAGTTGAAAAGTCCCATCAGACTACCTGACACTATCCTAGCAAGTTAGCAATACATATTACTTGATGAATGAGAAAAGTTCAATCAGTATAGCCGAGGATTTTCACAGAGTGAAAGCGAGGGACAGCGCAGTGTTGGCTCAAGGCAGACACTCACAGACCATGCCACTGGGTGCGGTAGTGGTAACATTAGGCTCAAGCTTGTACGGAACCCATTCTCGAATCGCAATGCCATTGCCGATCAAAAAAACCTGTTAAACGGGGTAGTTAGTCAATATCCTGTTTGCAGACACGACGGCGCCTGTGAAAAACACCAGGGATCCTACCAGAGCGGCGATCAGGAAGTAGTCATCAGACCAAAGTCGACGGCGGCCGCGAAAGATATGGTAATACATGCGAAGTACCACCAGAGAAGCGGCCAATCCCATGACGACCCAAACCGCCAATTCGATCTTTGGGACAGTGTGGTGCTTGATGCGTGCTGCCTCAACATCTGGCGCCACCCAGGGCTGCTGATTCTGCCACTGGTTATCTAGGGTCCAGTTCATCTCGATTGCTCTTTACGCGTTGAAACTGCTAGAGTGCTGTAGAGTTTTAACCAATTGTCTCTTGGGCAGGCGGCTATATCCAGCCCGGGTGGTGTTGAAAGAGAGAATTTTGACGAAGCGTCTGCAGTGTGTTGTTGTGCGTGCGTAAAACAGGGCAAGGAAGAAAATTAACGCGCATTAAATAGACGGGGTTGCAGAGTGTGAATGGCGAGGAAGTTGGGACCATCAAAAGGTCAAGTATTAACCTAGGCAGGTACCTAGGTAGGCAGGCAGCTAAACAGGAGAAAGGCAGGAAGTTAGAAAGGTAAGTACCTAGGAAAGCAGGAGGTACCTGAAAGGTATGAGATACCAGAGTTTTCTTGCTACATTTAATACAAAATACTGCGTTTATTCATGTTTATATTTATGTTTGATATTACCTTAGTGGTTTATATTGGTCTTTAGTTACCAATGTCAATTCTATTGTGGCTTCCATAGTAATGCTGCTATAGATCCTAGGTTTCTTTGAGCAGCATGGTATGTGATTATTTAGATGACAACAATTAACAATAAACCAAGCAGCTTAATTCTTTATCATGGGAATGACTTGAAATATAGCTGCATAATTGGCACGTTGTACTTCACAAATCAAAAGCTTAATTCGACCGTCTGTCTATACTACCATGCTGCCACCTATTGTCTTGCCACCACTGCAAGCCATTGGGAATAGCCTGAGCCTTGTCCTTCTCTGGGCCAATCTGATTATTGTGTAGTAATGAAGAAGTGCTATGTGAAATCCCACTGTAGTTTATTGGCTCCAGCTAACTTTGTGTGAAACCCTCTGAAAAAGAGAAACAACAGACCTATGTACAGTGGTAGCATCAATTATTCATTACTACAATGTATTCTGATATTTTTATCGGTGGGATCATAGATTCTAAGGCCACAAACTCCACATTGCCTCATTGTCAATGAAACCCTACGCTGTCTATGAGAACTCTATGTAAGTCGTGATAAATTTTGAGAGACTTACCTATCAGGGGCACATATAGGAGTGCATTGTTGTGTAGCATAAAAGTATCGGCTGTATTTATAAAGAGATAATGTTATGTACAAGCAAATTGCATGAATATGAATTGTACTCATGACATGAAATAAACATATTTAGGGAGTCAATGATATTGTAGATCGGCTAGGTCTGCCAACATTTGCAGACATTTTCAAGGAATGTTAGAAGACACTTATTATTATGTACCTGTATAGCCATGACTTTCAAGTTGGACGGACAACTGTCAATGACACAATCCCAGTAGGTAGTGTCTTTGTTGACATCATTGTTACTGTATACTAGCCTGCTCTTAGAAGCTGCTTGGGCTGCCTACCTACGTTCAATTGTAGGTAAGGCCAAAAGAAACCAGGTTGGGGAGATGTTGACTTATTTACCTAAGGCTTGGTTTATTTGCTACCTAAGGCTACATGAAACTCTACCAGGATGTAGATACCTAGGGATAATTGAAAATGCCGATTCACAATGGAGGAAGGCAATGGGATGTCAGGAATACCTAAGTGAATGTACATAGAAGACTCGGGAGCAAGTGGCTGCTGTGGTGACATGATACCCGAAAAGGCTAGACCCAAAACCTTAAAGTAAATCATATGACTCCGTGTTCAAGTCGCGTCCATTCTTTGTCTATGTACTTAGTAAGGATTTAGTGCTGCAAGCCCAATGCGGCCCGCGTAAATTGCTTTTCAAGTTTCTTCTCAATCAATCAGTCATTCATTCATGGTCTGCAAGCCGGCGAGTTTCTATGCTAGATATGCGATATGCCACGAAATTTGGCGAGGTCTCTGCTTACAGCGGAGCGAAAGGCTCTAGCTGGCGAGAATGACAGCCAAGATAGCCAGGAAAAATTATTGTTTCTGATTCAGGAGCATGGGATAGGTGTGGTAAGTAAGCGAGCGTCAGCCATGCACATCATCTATATCCCCTGCTCCAACCAATGACCGCTGACCATAATCCTTTTTCTAGACCACCAGTTCACCCACTCCCGATGATGAACCACAGTTGCCAACCAACGGTACAAACACGCATGGTACGGTACTGTACTACAATCAATCGAACTGTCCGTTTCTGACAGCTTTGCCTCCTACTAGTAGTGTTTTTGACCAGTGCACCAACTTCTAACCCAGCCGCGGAAAGAGAGAAGCGACCGCGAAGACCCCAGGTAAGATGCACGCGCGTTGACGAGACCATTAAGCACGGACGCTACCATTCTACACCTGCAAGGGTGGTACTGATGACGTACTTTTAGTATTTCCAGAACGCGTCCAACGCGCCTCTAGACGACCTGAGTATCAATGGCAACACCCACTCCCGCGCCAATGTTGCTGCCCATGCCGACATAACGAGACCCAGCCAACAACTTCGCGAGCCTGGATTCATTGCGCCGGCATCCGTCACGTCCAGCCCCCGAACACGAGACGATGACATACCCCAATCCCTACCACCCGCCGTATTGTTGAAGACGCAGATTAGAGCCATGTCTTCCCAATCGCTGACCCAGTTGAACGAAGATCGCAGCTACGAGCAGTATACCCATGATGGCTCGCAGCCCTCATCTCCACCAGGGACTCTCGCCGAAGAGCATCGCACCCTGGAAGAGGGAGATACTGGCTATGTGAACTTCAAGTATCCATTCGACTTACCAGATACTGCTCCAGTCGAACCCGACACGCCCCTCCCTCGAACTCACGAACGTGATGGCCCGCATGGTCGTTCGCAGCCTACCTCAGAAATCGCTTCAGTCCGTACCGACCACTACGCGCCCGAAACTCCTGCCGTGTTCCCCCAGCCCTTCCTTTCTGGTGGCAATGGACAAGTTATGGCAGCATCCCAACTATTTGGCCAAACCCAACCGACGTCTGGTCTCAAAAAGGCCAGCCCGACGTCATCTCGCCCATCTCCGAATATATTCGAAAATAACGTGACATCTCCTACTCATCCTACGTCGTCCCCGTTGAAAAACCGAGGCTTCGGTACCACTCCACTTCCACCCTATATGTTAACTTCACCCGACTTCCCTCAAAATTCCTCCGGGCCTCTAAACAGTAGACTTTCCAGGTCACCGAGCCCAGCCAATGCACCACAGACAGGCGACGACCGAGATGAAACTGATAACGATGAGACTCCAGTGCCAAAACTTGATTCTCGCAAAAGCAAGACTGGACGGGAGCCCATTGATGAATACCACCCTTACCGAAAACAGAGCTGGGATAGTGATCTGATGAGGCCTTCAAGTCAGCACAGTGAAGATTCAGACTTCGAACGAGATGAGGCTGAACTCCGCCGTCGGCGCGCTAGGCTGCATAAAGAGAATGCTTCAAAATCATTCCCAGAAATAAGTGTGCCTCTGCCTAGCACGGGTAGAGCTAAGATTGAGGTACCATCAACTAACCGTGCTAAACAATCTAAAGACGTTCCAGGCGCTGGCTCTGAAGAGCACATCACCAAGTGCGATGACAATGATGCTACCGATGACAATGGTTCGCAGGAGACTGTAGCCGACTCGCAAGATGATATCATACAACAAAAGTCGATGAATGCCGGTGAGACGCCGATCCTACCGGCTATGGACTCCACAAAATCAGTTCACGAGGACCGTCGTCGGCCATCAAGTGCCCCCATAGAAAACATGGAGAAAGACATGATCCCAGAGACCAGCCCTGCTTGCACCTCCACCGAACAACCCAAACTTATTGGAGACATAATGAAAGAGAGCTCCAGCGCCCCAAGTGGCCTATTTTCATTGTCTTACCCAACATTATCTACGGGTGCATTCATTGCCCCATCAGGCTCACTGGACGAACGTAGTCAATCAATGCGGAATGCATCAGAAGCACATGTCATCGATAGGCCAAGTATGGAATCGATTACTGTTGTATCTTCGCCGTCTATTGTCCCGGCGTCATCGCAACCAAGTGCTAGAGGTCGACCCAGAAGGAACAAGCTGAACACACCATCTTCGACAGCCCCTCTATCACTCTTACCTTCCGACTCTGACACAACACCATCTACGCTAACTGTGCTATCAGCAACACCTGCTATTTCTTCTAGTTTGACACCGAATACTGAGGAAGATCATACCGAAGACCCGCTGGGAAGTATTGTTGCCATCTCATCCCCTGCAACGGACAGAGAACAACGTCGAGGGCGTCCATCATCGTCGTTGCCTGGTCCGGCATCGTCCTTAACGAAACAAAAGCCAGGTAACCGCTCCCGACAGGGTTATGGAAAGGATAGACGTCGATTTTCACGACACAGTTCTCTCTCATTGGATGAGCTAGAGAACTCGTCAACTGTATCTACACCGGCGGACTCCCGAACTGTCACCCGTAAACCGCCTAGGAAGTCAACAACACTACGCGAATTTCAAACGAAAGGTGGTTTGTTCGAAGGCATGGTGTTTGCGATTTCATTTCAAGACCGGCAGCACTCCCAAAGGGGCAGAGATAAATCGTTGTCGAAAGAGAGTCTTGAAGACATGATTCGACAGGAAGGAGGCAAAATCCTAGACGACGGCTTCAATGCCCTTTTCGAGATTGACACGCTCACAACAAGTGTCAAGGCATCGCCTACACCTATCTTGTCAAATTCACTGAAACTACTTGATAAGGAGACTGGATTCACCGCTTTGATAGCTGATGGACACTCGAGAAAGGTAAAATATATGCAAGCCCTTGCCTTGGGTATCCCCTGTTTAGCGCCCCAGTGGGTTAGCACATGCGTGTTGAAGAAAGAAGTAATCAGCTGGTCATCGTATCTCCTATGCGCGGGATCAAGTACAATACTCGGTGATGCCATTCGTTCCAGAGATCTTCAGCCATACGATGCGTCCACTGCCAAATTGGCCCAAATAATATCCCAGAGACCCAAGCTATTAGGCGAGAGGAAAATCCTCTTTATAATGAAGAAAACGAAGAACGAAGAGAAGAGGCTACCTTATATTTTCCTCGCACAAGTCCTCGGAGCGTCCTTGGTGCGTGTCTACAGCGTCGAGGAAGCTAGGGCCAAATTGCGAGACGGTGAATCTGGGAACATTGCCTTCGACTGGGTTTACGTGGACGACAACCTTCAAGATACGAGAAATGCCCTGTTTGGTTCCGGCTTAAGCGACAGAACTTCAAAAAAACGTAAGCGTGCGAGCGCGGGTGCCGACTTGAGGAATGACCACCCGCCCAAACGGATTAGGACAGTGAATGATGAATTGGTCATACAGAGCCTAATATTAGGTAGGCTGATCGAAGAGGATGAGATGGAAGGCTAGGATGAGGATGAGGGCGAATACCACTCGCTTTTATCGGGGAATAACTACGGATTGCATTTCTCGGCATCTTGCTCTGAGCATCTACAGGAGTTATTTTTAAGGCATCATCATCTGCTTGATGTGAACCCTACGTCTACAAGGCGAACCTATTGATTTATCATCAGCTACGATGAAATTGGGTCAACGGTTCCCCTAAGGGTCAAAATACCCGACGAGGCTTGTCTTGTGCAGGTCCATATGCGGCCGAAGTTTGCGATGCCTTGAAGTTTGTCTGCTATGTTGGTACATCAGTAGTCTAGGGGAAGGTGGGGCATGCTGTCTTTTACTGTAGTCTGTTACCATATGTCGTCATTGACGTGAGCCTCTGGGGCACGATGTTGCTTGAACAGTCTGCTCGCGGCCCGGCACGTCAACATACCAAATGAGAACATTATGATATCTGCGAGACATTTCTTTTGGGTTCTAGTGTGCAAGAGCCTTTACCAAAACGTATCGTACACTAACAGATCTGCCGTATCTGCGGGGCCCAGAAGTGGGAAAAGTCACAGATTATCATACCTGGTAACGGAAAATCAAGAATACGCGGTGGAGACTGGATTGATCATGATCGAGGTGTTGAGTGCTTGATCGAGATTTTCTTTCCCCATTCCTTTCTTAGGCTTGTTAGCCTTCCTTGCCGAGCCGACTGCCCATTATGAAAAAGGAAATAAAGCCGTTTGAGCTAAGGAATCGGCTCTTTTAAAGTATACTAAAATTGAAAGTGGCCAGTTACTGGTGGGGGCCTGCCTTCGGGAGTTTCTTGATAGTTGGCCTGAACCACGTGTTTTTGGCGTCTTGTTTCTTCTTCGTTGAGCTAAATATCGGAAAATAAATCTACTTGCTCTCATGGAGAGCGAGCCCCGTAACTTTGTTGCGAGGTTATTTGTGACTTGTTACTACAGCATAAATTCGGACCTATTTTCCCTCTAGAAACTTGTTCTACATCAGTGTATAACTTGGTTTAGACATGCTTAACCCAATCTAAATATCCCTCGACTCGGTAGAGAGTACAGTAACATAACAATTCCAGGTGCAGAATATCTTACAGAATGAGCTTTGTAAGAGACTGGCCGGAGGCTGTATCAGAGGCAATCGAAGCTTACGAGGTATTATGTAAGAGCGAGGGGTTTCTCTTGAGGATGCGGGGAAGCTTGCTAAGTCTGACGGCCGGCATCTTAAAAATAGGGTCTGTTAAGTCGAGAATAGAATGCATAGGCGCCGGTTGCTTTGCCTTCCCTAACAGACACTCCAAGCCACGGCAGCAAGGCTGGCTTCACCAACAGCAGCTTATACTGTCGCCCACTCCATCCTACACATGACATGGAAACGGTCTCTATTCTTGAGAGTTCATATATATTACCGGATGCCCTCTACAACTGGAAAGAGAGAGAGAAAAGACAGTGATAAGATAGCTGTATTGTCATATCTGAATAGTATGTGTGTACCTTAGGTGTATGTAAAGCTCAACAGTAAGATGCATTTTGTTTAAAGGGCTAATTAATCATATAAGCCAGTGGGCAACTACATGTACAATACAGAGTAATCCATGTTCATTTGAGAAGAGCCAGAGAGGTGTGAGCCGTTTTCAGCCGCTTCCCCGAATGCAGGTTTGTACGGCACGAGAGATGCCGTCGAGCAATCATAAGCCGAGCCGTGGGCAGTGAGAGATGGGAGTGTGTGTGGGGAAGGGAAGAAGAGGGGTACCACCTACATTTACAGTACATACATGCGAATGCATGGAGGGGTGGGCATGTCCGTGAAATAATTTATCGACCGTCGACAGAGCTGAGCTGAGATAAGATACTTGGAGGTAGTATCCACGTGCGTCCACTACTCTGTGTAAGTGTTGTTGTAGCTATTTGAACCTCTTATATGTACGCTACTGGGAAAGTTCATGTTGGATGAATAGTTCAAACTGCCTCCGTTCATGCGAACAGCTCTAATCTCTTTAGCTGGCTCTAGAGGACTGGAACCTGTCGACCTAAACAACTTCAGGATCTATAGCTCTAGATATCGTTGTGGAGCTCCTCGGGAGTTGGCGTCGTCGCCTTGCCTAACTGGGCGTTGTACTTGCATCTGGACTGGCACGGCATCAATAGACATGCATGGCTTGACCGCCTTGCACCTTGGCCCGCATCGCTGCTTGTCGAACCTTGCCTTTGCATGTAGCTGCAGGTTACGGCAGATTATCTACGATACATCACTTTGGTATTGTATGTACCTGTATGCGGGACAATACAGTACATGGAAGGATGTGCGACCGGGCCTGACCGGCGGAATTGCCTGGTGTCAACGTACTCACCCATGAGCTTGGGCGAGTCAAAGAAGAGAAGGCTGTCGCTTGCCATAGTACCATATGTAATTAATATACGGGTAATGGAGTAGCACTGACTGCAAGATTGCTTACGTACTCGTTGTCAGGTGCTGTAATTGGTGAGTAGACAAAGTAGTGTACTACAAGCATGTAAGTTGGAAAGGCGCTTGTCTGTAGTGCACTCTAGGGCTATTTCACGTCGAACTTTGTCGAGGCACAGCGGGGTTATAGCGACAGCCCAATATAGAGTTCAATCCAAGGCAGGCCTGGCTAATAAACGACGAGATATAGGGAAATGACGTGTAGATTATGCCTCAAACTCTACACTTTCAGGATTCTTGAGTTCGTGACAATGGAAACCTCGAAGAGAGGTAAAATCGACTTGTTACGTTACAATTTATCGTTTCTTAAGAGGTAGCCTTTAGTGAGGAGTGGCTGCTGCTGTATGAAACAGTCCCGTCATGTTTAGACTACAGCGCAGTGCATGCATGCATTGAGGCAAGCCAACTCCCCGTCGAGTAGCATTGCATATGGCTTCAGCTGACAGTGTTTGCCAATCTTCTTCATAGCCTATGACCCATTGTCGTGGTTGTCTTCGTTCATCAGCTGTTTGCAGATGGACACTTGGCACCTGTCATTTCTGCACATCATTTTCAGGTACGCTTTTGTTTAGGGAGGACCACTGATCATCGTCGTTCCGAACTGGGAACATCCTGAACAAAGGGAGTACTCGGGCAGTACTCGGGGGAAATGGCCAAGTGTGTCGTCATTCATACCTTCATCCGTTTATAAGACATTCTGTCGTGCTTGAATATCACAACGTTCCATCAGGATTCGAGCAATCCAGGGTATCGTCTGCTCATGCGTGACGGGAGACTACACGCATATTCTGATTGGATAAGGCGGCGGTGTGATGGTGCGGATGGCATCATGATTCGAGGGACTTATTACCAGTTGATGAAACGGCAGCAAACTCACAGCTTGTTTGCGTCTGACTAGATGGCGGAACCCGGTCATTGAAACTTTACCTGACCGGTCAGCCTGACCATCTGCATGGGGAACAAACATGTATGTAGGTACTACACTCCAATTTGTACTACCTTCTCGAACCATTATCATGCGTCGACTTACTGAGCCATACTGAGTACAATACTGGTCTTGCTTTGCAGGACCTAGAATTCCCAGGACCGTTCTTAGCACACGCTTCTGTAGTGTACGTAGTAGTATTTTACACCTTGCCCTGGCTAGTATCTGGCCAGGCCAGCCCCAGACTCCAGAAGCAGATAAGGACACTACACTAAATACACGCTATTTATCTAGTTGGTATAAGTAGTGTATACACGAACTCTAATTCTATGTTCTGATCCAAAACACTATGCGAAAATATCCTGTTTTGAACTTTGTACGTATTCAATACAACTCTTCTCAGAGCCGCGCCACGCCATGCAAAAACATCATATCTAGCTCATCACTCATTTTCTGGGGCTTCTGACGTTACTGCTATTATCCCGCCTGTACTGACCCAGACCCTTGCAGCCCCAGCATTTGTTTTCGTAGTGTGTTAGATCGACCGAGGGCAATCCTGGCAACGGACAAGTCAACACCTGAAGGATTTCGACCAAGGGCGGCTTGAGTTGCCCCTCAATTGGTTCGTTCTTTTATCTCTCTCCCCCAATATCAACCAGCTTTTGCTATCGGGAGAAACTCTGATGTGGTGGATACTCCGAGGGGTGACGAAAACTATCGAGTTCTAGTACCTACAGCCTGTCTTAGGGCGAACGGTGAGGTCGATATCCGGCAGCTTGGCTACGAGTGTCGTTGTGCAGGACCCGGGTCCCCAGGTTTTACTTGAGGGGCGGCTAAGAAAAAACCATAGGTATTTACATGTATACACGTTGGTATAAGTGGACCAACGATCTCTCGCAACGGTATACAGGGTAGGTAGTATAAGGTAGTCAAGTTAGTAGAGGGATATATCTATATCATTACGATTACGCTGCAAGCGCAACGCGGCCGTCTCAGGTTAACAAGCGGTTGCGGTATCGCATTCAGTGCGACAACTCGGGGACCGCCGAATTTTTTGAAGATGGGACAGTATCCAAGTTATTGAAGCATGTGTTATACGCCATGAACAACCCGGCTGATAGTTGCACTTAATACCAAGGTTTCTGCCAAGATAATAAATAGCCACCATCGCAGCTACGTTGTAGATAAAGGTGAAGATGTGGGAGGCTACTCCTCGGGGATTTTACTTAGAGGCAGTCCGCTTTTCAGCTGGGAAGACCACTCATGCTCCGAAGAACTCCACCAAAAACACAACGTTCCGACGACGACTCCATATATATCTTACACGGTATTTTTTTTGTTTTGCCCTTTCTAGCTTTTAACTTGCTGGGTTTTTTTGTCCCGGCGCTACCACCGTACAGTATATGTATACTGTCCAGCCGGAGGCAACCGATGAGCTAACATGTCTTACCTACGCAGTAGTACCCGAGAAGCTAGCCGAACCGGCACCGTCGCTCGCTTTTTGACGTCCAATCGACTCTGCAGCATGCGACGCCAGGAAGGGCGAGCGCACTACGCACTACGTCCACTAGAGGGGCGCCGGCGAAACCGAGCGCAAAACACAGAAATGCGGCATCCGGCACCGTATTGTCCCAACGTATACACTAGTAGTCTGCATCACGTCGCGTAATTGGTCGTTAGCGGGCCGATGGTTTGTTTATGTAACGCTTAGATTATTGACATGAAGATGCTTTGCTACTGTACTGTCCACTGCCCTCTCCCGTCATTCTGTCCCGAGCATGACTGTAGCTGAAGTAGGCTTGTTGCCCGATGTAGAAGCGCTTGACGAAATGATCTGGATGTGATCTCATTGATCGGCCACGGCCAGGTACCGAGAGACTCGGGTACATAGCAGGTGCCAGGTACCTAGCTTCTCTGTTGGCGCTAAGGACCCTCCTGTAGCGTCCCTACCTGGAGGGCCTCGACGACTTCTGCGCTCTCACTGGGCAGTTGAACGAACTCCAATTGCTTGGCCGTTCCCCCCCACTAGCACTAAAGCAGCTACAATATCGGACCATTTCATCACACTTGCGCGCGCCCACCTCTTTGAGGTACCTAAGTAAGTACCTACGACGGTACACTGTTGCGTACGCCTGGCCATTCATATACTTGAAGGTACCGGGCCTCTCTATCGTTGTCTCTTGCCATGTCTGTCTGTCTTCCTTTCGAGACAACATAACAGAACACCAGCTCAACCAACCGCCTCATCCGCATACATACCTCCCGCGCACAAGACGGCAACAGCCTGAGCCTGAGCTTGAATCAGCAGCCAGCCCGCATCGGGAACGCACAACATCGCTCCCTACCCTGACTCACCCTCTTCCTAAGGTATAAGGTATGCTTCCACACCAAACCACACCAAAAGAAACTACCCAGCATACACACATACACGCAATCCCCATTCCAGGTCACATCAGGCCTCATACATCTTCGCCCGCACAGCCTGCATTTCTACCCAGCCCACGAATGCCGCATGCGCCATTCGCTCTGTTGCTTCGTTATTGGTAGCAACACAAGCTGGCAGAGGCTCTTATTTTCTTTTGCACGTCCCTCCCTCCCTCCTTCGTTCTCCGTTCCCCAACTTCCACCTCCCTAGCTACATATGATTGTTTATTTATCGGCTGGCCGACCTGTCGCTTTTACGGTCGGGCCAGTCTGGAATACCCAAACCTTAGGCATGCTCTAACCTTTATCCCACTCCAACAGGCGCCTTAATCATCATTGGTTCTTATCGTTATCATCGCAGCCGAACTCGCCCGTCTATATTCCAAGCACCACCGTACAGACCGATCAAACCTTACCTAGGTAGCTCAAAAAGAGTTCGAAAAAGGTTCAAAAAGAGTCCAACAAAGGGACTTTCCACTCTCCAGTTTTTACAGCTACAAAAAACGCGCACTTTACGCCACGCTGAGCGAGGGTCAAAGAGCCCTCGACTCGTTTCATCATGTATGACCCGGACTATGGCACGGCGAGGCGGGCTCTGGAGCCGGCGCCACAGGTCTACTCCCACTCGAGGACGAGAACGACTTCGTCCAACACGTTCCCGGCCCAATACGCTCCTATGCCTACCCATCTGCAACAGCCCCAGCACCCGGGCCACGCTCGACGCTCACCATCTGTAAATACCTTCAGCACGACCTCAAGCAACCCGCCACCCGCTGCTTTTCGCACGTCGCCAACCGCCGACCTTCGTCGTAGCACGTCTTCAAGGTCCATCGGCAACCAACAAGCGAGCTATGTTGCTCTACTTCGCAAACAAAAGGCTACAGTGTGGTGCGACCGAGCACAAACCGAGGATCCGCGTATGCTTGCCCAGCAGCGCGCTGCTAAGCAGAGAGCCGCCCAAGAGGTAATAGGTCGCACGCAAGCCCGGACCTCGACCGGTATCAGCGGCGCCGGAAAAGTCGTGACTAAATTCCGATATCACGGCAAACCAGGCGTTGTCGGATACACCCCGGAGAATAACTACATCGGCGTCGGAGGTGTTCCCCTGAGGCTCAGCGCAACTGAAGTAGAAGGGGAAGATAGTGAGGACGATGATATCTCTGCACGGAGGCTGCACCACCGCAGGACGGGGAGCAGCGGGCGTAGTAGCACGGCTAGCGGCCGTCGCGGCATTGCGTATCGTAACTCGGGAAGCATCGGGCAAGGTGGTAAGCGTTGGAGTCCCAACGATACCCCTGAGCGGGGCAGTATAGTCGATGATCCGGAATACAAGCCAGGCGAGCACCCACTTGAGCGCGCCGCAAGTACGCATAGTGGCAGCAGTGCCGAAAGGGCAGATGCTCTCCCTGAGTTAGCCAGCTCTAACGCTGCCAAGCTTGCGAGCAACAGCCTATTAAATGCGGCCCTTACGAGGGAAAAGAGCGTCAAAAACCCCGAGGACTTGAAAAGGAGAGGCAGTGTCGATGAAAGGACCATGACCCTCACTTCTGGTCGGCTATTCATTGCCAACCCGGACCAATGAACTTGCAGCATCGAATTACAGGATAAGCAAAGGACGGCTTGGCGGTTTTAATACCCAGTGCTGATCTACACCGGCTACAGCTGGTCATGTCAGACACTTGCATTGTTATGGAGTTTATGTCATTCACTACTGGTTTGGGTTGTTTTTGGGACGGGTTGGTTGAGGAAATAAAAAGGAAAAGAAACGGCATTCAGCCAGCACCACACGGTCGTTTATTTGATATCATTCGTTCTCGTATTACGCTTGAATTGCATATTGCACCAAATACCCTCGCTGCAATTTCAGCTCCATTGTTTTCGATTTTCATTGCGTCCGAGCATAAGTGTATTTACTGAGCGAGTGGGAAGTGACGAAAGATTGATGAGCAGGCTAGCTTACTAATTAATGTGTATGTTGTTCGCGGCACTCTGGAAGTGATTTTGGATAGGATCTTCTAATTGATGGGGAATACCGTCGACGAATATCGAGCCGCGAGGTGAGAGATGCTGTAATAAAGCCACCCCTCTACCACGTTTGGTTTAATGTTCACACCGTTGATGTTGCCCCAGTATCTATAACAAACATATAGTTCGAGCTCACTACATATCTCCTTTTGCATTCGCAATGCTAGTGATCATCGCCTCTCCGCATAGATGTTCACAGTGTTGTGTTGCCGACTCTACCTAATCTAGAGATACATCACGACGACCGTAAAATTGTGTATGGGTTGTGTGCTTACACTCTGGGACGGACGCTTTTATCCCACACACACTTCAAGTTCATTAGATTCCAAGTCTATTTATTGTAGCGATGTTGGTATATTGCTATGTATCGACGTACCTAGTGGAAGTAATCAAAACCAAAAACTATGCGCATATTGTGAGGGAGGGACATCTACCTCCTCAGTATATGCAGTGTCAGGGGAGGCCAAGATAGGGATTTGTTTGTGTAAGTAGGGTTTTGCCTCTGCTCGACAGGGTTTATTCCTGGACTTGGTCTAGCAGGGCTCAGGCGAGCTAATCGTTCTACAAAATATGTCCTCTTGGTTGTTTGTAGGAAATTATATATGATTTGCGCACGCTTCGTCGTCATTCATTCATGTGGTCTTTCGAACCGGCAAGAATGAACTCAAAATGGGATTTAGGATGCCCTGAGAAGAGTTGACTTGGTCTAAACAGATTAAAGAAGATTGGAATCTAGGATAATAATATGGAACCGCGGATTTATGTGATGTAAGGGTGTGGTTTATTTGAGTTCGTGGTCAACTAACAGACGAAGAGAAATTCTCGGATAGACATCTCAACCTTATCTTAAACATCGGCTATTAAAAAATAATAGGAGAGAGTGTATTTGAAATATTCGTATACCCAGCTCTATATAGGCAGCATATCACATATACCGCTCTAGAATGAATGAATTACTGACGTGACATGCTCCTCTGGGACATGGACTTGCTGATGAAGGCGAAAATGTGCTGTGCTCGGTTAGAGAGCACTGGTATGCGCCACCAAGATAATAAACATATTCCATGTCATTGCTAAACAGGCAACGATAAGTTACCATTGGTGCGCAAAGCTACCTATCATCATCTCTTTTGGCGTTATTTCTTCCATCAGCCCGGAATTCGCTTCATAACGACTGCTGGTCATCTTGTCATGCTCGACTCCCCTGACCCCATTACTACTAAGCTCTCTCTCCCCTTAGAAGCCCTGCTCCTTGACTTGAGCCTCCGCAGCCGCGATCGTGGCGGCCGCATTCGGGTCGACGAAGCCACACCCCGTCTTCCCGTTCTGCAGAGACGCGGCCTCGGCACTGCAGATGCCTACTTCACCGCCGCTGCCATCGGCGGCCGTGGCGCC
Source organism: Xylaria arbuscula (assembly GCA_022385695.1). Lineage (NCBI taxonomy): Eukaryota > Fungi > Ascomycota > Sordariomycetes > Xylariales > Xylariaceae > Xylaria > Xylaria arbuscula. Next base: position 215,234 of record MU279340.1, read on the forward strand.
GCCAGCACAACACGCCGACTGGCAGTCGGCGTCGTTGACGCAACCTCCCGTAGTGAACTGCGCTGCCTTTCCGTTACCGACGTCGCGGGCGCCTGCATTATTGGGGCTCAGTGCGAGCGCTGTGAGAGCGACTTTTGAGTCGGTAGGTTAGTATTTTGATCTTTTCTTCGTGATGGAAGCGAGAAATGAAGAGGTTGAATGTTCGACGGGATATAGGGGTAGCATGTTTACGAGAGCCTATGCCCGAAATGATTGCTTACAAGTGAAGGTAGCGAGGATGCTGACGCGAACCATTTTGACGTTGATGGAACGAGAGACTCTAATGAGTGTATAAGGATAATGAACAGTTAGAAGTGAAAGACGACACCAGGTCGTTGCATCAGAATTAAATTAAAGAGCGTAGAGAAGCTATCGGACTGGCCGAGCGAGTGGATGGGCGATTTGAGAGTTGGCTGTGCTTGATGCGACATCAAAAGTGTTCGCAGACGATCTCTCGGTGCCTTTATACCAACTCATTTCAACGCTCACGACCCGCCGTCTCAGCAATGTTGCGTCCCAAATATTCGCACCAGCAGGTTTTGGCGGTGATCTTCGCGCGGGCTGGCTGTATTATATGATGCGGCATGCTGAAACTACAGCCGACTGGGCGCCGGGGCGCACCGAAGCGTTGCTCGTCGCAGATCACGTCATGCCGTCCATGATATCCGGAAAAGCACGACGATTATGACACGACAGAAGCTTTGGGACTAATGAAATAGATATATAGAAATGCAATAAGGTTCGGTCTGCAGGAGATCGTTTCCCTTTATTTTGAATGACAGACGGCTTGGTTGATGATCGAAGAGGGAGACGTTTCATGACATGGCGGTGTACAATATATTATCTACCTTATTTCGGACGATGTCAAGTTTCAAAAAATCGGACAGGGGCCAACATCTGTTCAAAATAGAATTGAGGGTTTCCATAATCTTGTGAACAATGGTAGCTTATAGATTGTTTACTTGGAATTTGTCGTAATAAGGTGTCGAATCCTCCGTGCCGTCGTGAAGACGGGGCATATTCTTTGTGTTGTAGCATAACCGACGTATGCACTAGTGCCAGACGACGGCTCATTGCTTTGAAACTATACTGCATGGCAGAGAATAGGTATTGGGTTGACGAAAGAGTCGTTTAGTAGGAGTCGCGTATTTTCATGCATGCTCCAAGATGCTTGGAAAAAAGCAGCTCTTTGCGTATCTATGTACCTAGTCAAACAGGCGTATGCTATGCCCATTAATGACCGCAGAATAATTAGTCAATGTGCGACTGTCGCGATTGGAGTAGAATAGCGTTGCAATTCCTTCAATTGCTTGCCCCCTACTTCCTTGGAGGCTGCTTGTCATAGCTAGGTATTTTATACCATCTGCTCCATTCAATCGAGATTTGAAATAATCCGTGCCGTATACAAGTTTAACAGACACATACTTTTTGGAGCTTCTAACACTATCAAGAGTCGCGAGGATGAGGATTGTCCTGGATCTCTCGGACAACCTCCCTTGTTCGTGCATTATCAACAAAACTGAGCCCGATCAGGTCTATAACCTCATCGACTGTAAAGTAGAGGCTTAGTTCGCTTTCTATCCACAGGAATTTGACATCTTGAAGATTGCTCTGCAATACTTCGCTAAGGTATTTGAGCCGCAGCCAACTAGTAGCATATTGCGATGTTGATGGTATGGCAGTCTTGTCAGCATTTGGGGGAAGGAATAGATCGTCCAGCTCGGTGATCCTTGCGATTAGGTTGGCAATGTTGTAGGCATCGTCTTGACCAATACCCGCAAGATCCATCACGTCGGCAACAATTTTTGAAGCAATGGTGTCCACCAAAGAACCTACCGCCTGGCTCCAAGCAGATTTGGCCAAGATTCCAGACCAAGATGAGGCAGTCGTGCGGACATAGACTATAGCATTATCAACTTGAGATTCCAGATCAGAAGAGCCTAAGGCATCTTGTTGGAGCAGACTTTGAGAGCCTCCAACCAGATCGCGTAAGATGGTGCGGCAGGTGGTCATTTCAGAAGAATATGCACGAGTTGCAAATGATTGCAATGTTTTTACATCATTGTCTAATCGAAGCATAGACTTCGCTCGCGGCACTAGATCGTCCCTGGTTTTCCAGTTCTTGGGAATTTCCGAAAGCTGCTCCGAAAGATACGTCGCGTCATTGTAGAGGAACCTTCATCATGTCAATTCAACAAACAAGAGCAAAGAGTAATGATTTTTACTTACATGTTGCCACTAGCATTCAATGAATAGAAATGCGGAGAAACAGCTCTGAACATAGCTAATACTAATGTTGGGAGAGAGAACAGGCCAGGGGCAGCAGCAGCCATTGGATGCCCTTCGCTGCTACACAAAGTTGTTATTCAAGTGTGATGAGAAAAGCTGATGGTGAACATACCTGACTAAAAATACCGCGTCTTCTAGGATAGCCAGTATGAGTGCAATGACAGGTTCTGGCATCGACGAGATATTGTACGTTTCTTTGAGTGTCAACTCCTGGGTGACAGGATTTGCGATACTGTCCTCTTTGGATGCGCTGGCTGCAATTTCGTCGTCCCCCCAACCCCACGCTGCTGTGGGATCATCATCATCGGTTGAATCAGCCTGTTTAGGATCTGTATCGATACTTGTTGCGTTTGCCCCGTTATCGTTATCCTCGTCACCCCAGCCCCAGGCATCAGCACCGTCATCTTCATTGTTTATTTGTTTCGGCTGATTGTTGTTTTTGGCGGCAACTTCAATGTCATCCCATGCTGCATCCCATCCATCACCGTTAGTCGGGACACCGCTGTTAGGAGCAAGCTTTCGCCCTTCTTCTTGGGATACAGTGTGTGTCTCGACCCGCTCAATTTCTTTCGGATCACCCAGCCCTTGGGCGAGTTTTGTTCGTATTGATTCAAGCGCTGTCTCCCTACACTTAGTGAGCCACACACGTGGTACGGTTTGTATCCACTCCTGAAGTTCTTCGAGTCTTGAGAATTTAAGGATTTTAAGGTGGCTGTGGAATGACCTGGTAGCATCAATTATTTCTTGAAAATCACCCATATCTTTCAGAGATGCTGGAACGGCAGGCTCAAGCCAAAAAGTGATAATACGAGGTATGAGATCAGGCATCATGACATTCGATAAAGAAGTGACCAGCTCCTCTGGTAAACGCTCTGATAAATATTCTAGAGCAGTTTCTAGATCTTGAAAAAGTGATGATATGGTCTTGTCTGCCTTGCCGGTCAACGTCAAAGCCGACTAATTCTGTTAGTATAGCTCTTAAACTAGAGGAAGTATGGCTCACATTCTTTGCCTGAATGGTGGGTATATCTCCAGGCTGAGGAGTAGTTCTTGGACTTATTAAGACTTGATCCAGTGATTTCCAAAATACTGTCATCCTGTGATCAACCTCTTTATAAGCTTTGAGTCCAACCACTGCATCAGCGAGACTCATTTGCTCATCTAGATGGAGGATGTTAGCGTTAGGTAGTGACTAACAGGGAAATACGACTTACTTTCTCGCGAGTTGAATATGGCTATTTGACTGGAGGAGGGGTCTACTCGCACGAGAGAGCTCCATACATGATCGAATACATCATGCACGGCAGACTTGAGCTCGAAGGCTCGGATATCGAGGAGCTTCATGATGCGGCATGATTTGCTGACAGAAATGGCGTCGAGTGCAGTCCATGACTCTAGATACAATCAGCAAGCCGCGTACTGGTTCCGTAGCCCAGATCCTACCTTCGAGTAGATGGAGCGATTGCAGGATGCGTCTTTCGTCTCGTGCTAGCTCGACTTCGTCGAGGAGTTTGCCAACACGTTTGATACTGGTCAGCGCAGTATGGAGCTGGTTGTTGTACGCAGACTCCTGCCCAAGAAACTCTACTTTGTCGGCAGCCTCTCGAATTGTCCTGCCGGACACATCTGGCGCTTCAGACCTCCGCACGATCTCGCTCGCCCAATTGCGCGTTCGATTAATATCGTCTTCGAGTGACTTCGCATTCGCAACCCACTGGCTCACGTCTGAGGCGGTCTCCTCGTTGATTGTATGAATCTCAGCCTGCCGAGGACACAGTTAACTTTGGAAAGCCTCGCCGAGCAACGCGGACACACCTCGAGTTTCAACTTGGCGGAGGCTAAAGACTCCAGCGCGGGAGCGAGATGGCTGACTTCCAGCCGCCTCGAGGAAATATCCTCATCGGGGAAGATACCGTCCAAGGCAAACCCAACTAAGGCTGGGCCGATCTGGCCCCTTTCAACGCTCGTCATTTCTTCGCGGCTCAAGTCCAGGTAGCGACAGTGTTGCTCGTCGGCTATATATCAGCGACGCCGCTCGTGCATTAGGAGCGAGGCCTATATGGTATGGCGTCGCGGCGACGGAGACGCCTTTCGATATTTGGTCGGTTTGGTTCTTTAATCAGCCGTTAATGACTTATATGCGGCTTGTTTCGAGTAGTCTTGGATATGACGCCCAGTAGCTAGTCGTAGCTGGTACCTAAACCGTAGAGCTCGTGTAAATAGGTAAATGAGGGTATGCAGGTACAGAGGTACTTGGGCCATGATAGCTTCAAGCAGTCATTGTCACGGTACACCTGTAAGGGAGCTCGGGCCAGATATGCTTCAGGTTGCTGTTTCTTTTCGCTTATCGATTGATGTAAGTTTCAGGCGCTGGCGGATTCTCACCAATCATATGCGACGACAAAGGTACCTTGTAGGCAAGGGACGTCACCGGCCAGGACCCCTTACCTGCTGAATTGAGAGATGCAGCGGGGTAGTACTCCAGGTGTTTGGGGCGCTATGCAGGTGAAGAAAGTGTGTCGCGGGGTTCAAAGCTGGGTCGGGTACTATTTTACGAGCTGAAGATTTCAGCAAAAATCACATAGACCTACCTACTACTCTTATTTTTGGGAGCTATCTTGATGTCTCTACCGCCGTATTTCTCGATAATGAAACAAATGTGATTCTGGAGAGCTTTCTCGCCTGTCCCTTATATTTAACTGATCCCTTGCGTCTGTCTGACTTTACAAACTGACCACAATATCTTTCATACCATACCACTTATCCCAACCACTGAAGCTTGCGAATTATATAAATCATCTTGTCGCCCATCTCACCTCCCATCTCACCTCCAACCCGAGAGCACGTTATTAGCAGATACGAACAGCAGCCGCCTCCACCTCGTCCCACATAAGCCAAGCTGAAGACTTTCAACTGGGTTGCGGCCTTCGGCTTCCGATCGTCGTCATCTTGGCCTCATCGGCCCTCGGTCGTGCCACTGCTCTGCTCCAGGTATGTCAGCTTTTGGTTTGAAAAGCCCGCCTTGCACGTATCAAGTACCATTGTCGGGATCTGCTTTGGGGGGAATCCGCTCCATTGCGACGTTTGGCTAGGTTGATCGGTTGACGAGCTGTCCTCTTATCTCCTCGCAGTGAATAGGATCGCTACCTTCGCTTAGCCTGCCTTCATCACCATGTCTGGTCTGTTGTCAGCGCGAACCGGTGTTCTTGCTGTTGTTGTTGCCGCCCTCGCTGTCTTTTCTCCTTTTTTCGGCAACCACTCTGGGTATGCTCATATCCTCGTCCCTGGAAGTGCGGCCTCTACCATCCCAACGGCTTGTGTCATGATCCAAGATAGCTGTATTGCATACATATTACGCTGTCCAGCAAGTGCCGTCTGACATATCGGGTAGTTAATGAAATCCTAGTAGCTACCCTGAACCCTGCTACATCTGCCTGACTGCATACGCAAGATGTCGCCTGCTGTGTCGTTTTGCACAACAGCATTTTTGCCACGGGTTGCTCAACCCAATTCGTCTCTCCTTGTGCATTTTGTGCGCTGTCGCAGTCACTCAACTAATCAATGATCAGAATTATTCCATTCTTCCGCTCTCGTTCCCACACTATGGGTTCTCAGAGCCCCAGTGTACGGTTTCGAAAACTTCAAAGTTTTGAGACTGATTACGCACCTACTACCATTACTCAATATGAATCAGAGCGTAGCGGCATGCAGGTCATCGTGGCCGACCGAAAGGGTCCTAAGATAAATGGCTACTTCACCTTGGCCACGGAGATATTCGATGATTCGGGCGCGCCGCACACTCTTGAACATCTCGTTTTCATGGGATCGAAAAGCTACCGGTATAAGGGGTTATTAGACAAGTTGGCCTCGCGAGCGTATGGAAGTACGAATGCCTGGACTGCTACCGATCATACCGCCTATACACTAGAAACGGCAGGCTGGGAGGGTTTCTCACAGATACTGCCTGTGTATCTCGAGCATCTGGTTGTTCCCACTATCACTGATGCCGCATGTTTGACCGAAGTGCATCACGTTGATGGCGAAGGAAACGATGCCGGTGTCGTGTACTCTGAGATGCAAGCAGTGCAGTACACTAGCACGGAGCTCATGGACATCAAGGCTCGATTGCTACTTTACCCAGAAAACGTTGGGTTTCGGTATGAAACTGGAGGCATGATGGAGGCTCTTCGTGTCTTAACACCCGAAAAGATCAGAGACTTCCACCGGACCATGTATCAGCCACGAAACATGTGCATTGTTATTGTTGGCGAGGTGGATCACACCAATCTTCTCCAGATACTTGACTCATTCGAAGAAAGCGTCATAAACGATATTCCCCCACTTGATGCGCCCTTTCGTCGACCGTGGATAGAATCTGCACAGCCGCCCCCGCTTAATGGCACCGTCGTTGAGACCGTCGAGTTTCCTGAAGAAGACGAATCTGTCGGAGATGTAGTGGTAGCATTCTTTGGGCCGCAGTGTACCGATGTAACACAGACGACGGCTCTCAATGTCCTCTTAACTTATCTATGTGGCTCTTCAGTTGCCATCTTAGAAAACGTGATGGTAGAGAAAGAGGAGCTGGCTAGTTCCATATCATACTGGTGGGACGCTCGTCCGAAGTCTGTCATCTGGTTCCAGCCTACGGGAGTTGCTACTGAGAAGCTCCAATTTGTCGAGCAGCGACTCATTTCGTTGCTAAAAGAAGTAGCATCGAAACCTTTAGATATGACATACATCAACGAATGTATCCAGCGAGAACGGCGGCAGGTGAAGGCGCAGGCAGAAGAGTCCGAGTCATTTTATTCCAACAATATAATTACTGATTATCTCTTTGGCGCTAGAGACGGTTCGACATTGAAGGACTTGGCAAGCCTAGGCGAATATGATGTTCTGGAAAAGTGGACGGACGAGGAATGGAGAGTTTTCTTGCGAAAATGGATATCCGATGCTGATCATATTTCTATACTGGGAAAACCATCATTAGAATTGGCCAACAAACAAAAAGCAGATGAAATTGCTCGGGTTGAGAAGAGAAAAGAAGAATTAGGGCCTGAGGGATTGTTGAAGCTTAAGCAGGCATTAGATGATGCTAAGAAGCAGAACGACGTCGAAATTCCTGCCACGCTGCTAGAGAAATGGCAAGTTCCTCCAACTGAGTCGATTCACTTCATTGAGTCCCAAACTGCACGCTCAGGACTAGCTCGCAAGTTAGGCGTGCGCGACAACTCAGCTCAGAAACAAATCGATCATGCATCAGCCGGAGCGCCACTCTTCATCCAGTTCGAAGATGTTCCCACGAACTTCGTTCATATCGCTGTGCATGTTGGCACAAATAAAGTCCCCATGAAGTTTAAACCACTTCTCAGCCTTTTCAACGATAACTTCTTCAACACACCCATTTCCCGAAATGGTCAGCGCATTGACTTCGAGCAAGTCGTGATGGAGCTTGAGAAAGAGACCATCAGCTATAGTTTAGACTCTGGTACGAAAGTCGGAGACTCCGAGAGTCTCTTAATCCGCATGCAAGTCGAGCCGGAGAAGTATGCCATAGCTGTAGAATGGATCCGCACTATGATGTTCGACAGCGTTTTCGATGTAACCCGTCTGAAGGCTGGAGTTTCTAAACAGCTTGCCGACATCCCCGAGGCAAAACGTGACGGCAGAGTGATGGCCAATGAGGTCGAGATCGCTCTCCATAACGAAGCATCGTCTTTGCTTGCGGCGAAAAGGACTCTTGTCAAGGCTACTTACATGAAACGACTCAAGAAAATACTCCAGAGTGACCCTGACACAGCTATTTCATGGCTCGAAGAGGTACGACGAGCTCTATTCACCTCGGACAACATTCGTGTTCTCATCACAGCCGACATCTCCCAATCCAAGATCCCTGAGCCTGTAAAGACATGGGACATATTGTCCAAATCTCTTGACACGGTCCCTACGGACATACAACCTATCGTCAAGTCGCACACTCTCCTTAACCCGGAAGGTCGCAGTCCTGGCTCCATCGGTGCGACGATTATTCCAATGACCACTATTGATAGCTCATATTCTGTGAGCTCCGGCAAAGGCTTGTCATCTTTTACAGACCCAGCTGTACCGGCCCTACTTGTAGCAGTGCAATATTTGGAAACTGTAGAGGGTACACTATGGAATGCTGTTCGCGGAAATGGACTTGCCTATGGGGTCTATTTCGCCAAAGAATTAGATGGTGGTTACCTACATTTCAAGGTATACCGCTCTCCGTCTGCTTCTAAGGCCATTATTGCCGCGCGTTATGCCATCGCGGCTTTGGTCAATGGGACCGTGGCGTTCGAAAAACCTATGATCGAAGGTGCAATTAGTCAACTTGTCATGGGGCTTGCTGATGAACAAGCTACGATGTCGACTGCTGCAATGCAGAATTATGTTACCGCCGTTGTCCGAGGCCTTGAGCCTGACTACAACACTCAGATGCTGGCTAAAGTTCGTGCCGTAACGGTAGAGGATATCAAGGAAGCAATGAAAACCTGGTTACTCCCAATTTTTGAACCGGGAAAGAGCAACATAGTAGTATGCTGTGCACATGTCATGGTCGAGGTAAGATGTCTCATGTTTCCTCCACATTGATGGCGGACAGAGTTACATTAACATTTTGCTACAGAAATTGGAGAAGGAGCTCCAAGATATGGGCTATACAACCCGAATCAGACAGTTGTCAGATTTCTATGACGACTATGGTCTGGAATCTCCCGATGGCGCAGATGATGAGAATGATGACGAGGATGAGGATATGTCCGACGATGACGATGAATCAGGTGATTCTGATGAATCGGAAGACTAGGGTCAAGCTCTCTTATCCAGTTATACTAACCACGATTTGTTTCAAGGACAATAAAGTCTGGCAATGGCTCATAGGGACTTCTAAGTGGAAGGCATCGCATTTCCCTATCAAGAATTCAAATCGAGGTGTGTTAGATATTCAATGGACTGCTATACAAGTTTGCGTTTACGTTGAGTTAGAGATCAAACAAGGGCAGCCCTTAAGAAAAGAATTTGCCCGTCGAACAAATAATACGTCAGGTTGTGATTGAGATATTTGATACTCACATCGTGAAATCAAAAATAGAGGGGTTTATTCTAAGAAGAGCTTTGATATCATTTTGTCCTCCCGGAGCTGCCCTTCGCCAGCGTCAGTCTCATTATCAAAGCCCTTCAACATAAGTCTTTAAATCAGTAGCCTGCGCTTTAAACTGCTCGTTCAGACTACTTGTCAGAAACGCAATTGGTAGCGTGATTAAGCCGAAGTAATAGGTCTCATAACTTAAGACCCTAGATGAGCCATTTCCCAGATCACTAATGACGACAGGGTGTTCGGCTCTCGCGCCGACACCACCAAGCTTGTCATCAAATCGCCAAGACATCAGCAGGTACGGTTTTCCATCACCACCTACGGCTATATCGCTGATGGTGGTCAAAACCTCATTACTGGTAGTGTTGAGTCCACTAATCAACCCTGACGTCGTAAAAACCACTATAATCTTTAGGGTCAGTTATTGTCATCGGGAGTGCAATCCATGAGAGACTGAACAGCACGAGAGGCCTTCAGGATAGCATCTTTTGACCCTAGCAATAGAATTTCTACTCTATTTGAAGGCTACTAAGTAGGAAGACGATGGCTCTGAGCTTTACTTACTAGGCATGCCCACATAGAGGTCTTGCGGCGTTTCTGTCACATTCTCAGGGACTGAGACGGATATGACGAATGAGTTCCACAGATGGTAGGACTTGAAATCGAGGACCACTTCTCGAATGATAATCGGAGAGGCGTAGATATCTATTGACGAACAGACCGTGAAGACTGAGCCGCTGGTTCCATATGTTGGTGTGGTGAGCGTTGAGAGGCTGGATGAGGGACATGAGAGACTCGAGTAGTCAAAGTCGTCGCTGCTAGCAGCGCTAGATATGACATCTTTAGCTACTATTGTAGCCGCTGATCTGCCTGTAGCGGATGTAAACGTTAGTAGTTGAGACAGCACGAAGACTGCTTTCAGGCTTCTTGAGAACATCATTTCTAACTGCGGTTTTCTCGTCTTCTTTCAGATAGTATTTTGAGTCAAGCTTCTTTGATAATGTTGCGGGTTGGGGGATTTTCAACCCGTCATGTGACACCGAAGCTCGAACCGGTCACGCCACAGTATCTTCTGGCATGATCGACTATTGCCGGAGTTGGCGGTAGAGTGGATTCGACTGGGGTTGACACCCACATCATATCTGTTTACGTCGGTTTCCTGCAGGAACATTATCTTGATTTTGTTGCTTCATTACCTTATCTGTCCTGATAAGCTAACTTCCTGGTTCTAACCCCGTCTGGGGCAGGGAGGCAGCGGATAAGCGAGGCCACTTGTGACAAATGAGGAAGATTGAAGCGAATCTTCATCCGAAAGCAATGCTTGTTTGCAGTGACGATGAGGATCATAGCATAGATGTCCCCAGTGAGCGAAGCGCTTCTGCTGGCCAATCAAGCTAAGACACGTTCCTATACAGACCCTCGCCTGATAAACCAAGAAGATACCTGGTTCTATGAGAATGCTTTCCTGTTGAGAGTGGAATTTGATTTCCTTGAATAGAATTGCCACCATCAGCTCTTTTCTCCCTGATAATCGCCATGAATCTGGCCATTCTCCTAAACTGGATGTAGCCGCTTGATACCCGTAACCTGAAATAATACTGTTAGCTTCAGGATTTTACATTCTTGAATAGAGAATGCCGTTAGCAGTAGTACAGGAGAGGGAAATAGCCGAGAAACCAAGTGTGCCTATGTTCCTAAGAAAAGTTCACGACACCGGTCATAGCCGAAGTGGCTCAACTTGAAATGATTATTCATGCATATATATAAATGTCGCTGATTACCTCTAGGAGAATATCTAGCTTAATATATTGATCTTACGCGTGCGACTAACAACAATTTATGCCTCAGGGCTTGAGACCCCTTTGTAGTATTAAGCACGTGGCCCTAGACGGAGAATTAGACATATTCTGGGATTAAATATCTAGCAACCTAATAGTTTGACATAAATAAAGGGGCCGATTGGCTACTCGAGTCTCTCAAAGGTCAAGGGAGTAGACCAATATATAATATTTATATTGAAAATAACCCGTCTCTATTTACGTATATAATCTATTAAAAACTACAAAGAATTTCTATTATATTGAGACACCCCTTTCGAGAATCATCCCTGCTTTGTTCCAATGAAACTCAAAAAACAAAGCACCAGAAGGGCAACAAACGCGCAGGGTTTGACAAAATCCTTATTCTAAGGCGTGTCTTTCTACAGGAATCACATACAGAGTACTAGTATATAAAGGCTACAGCTCGTCATCACTGAACATAGCACAACATTCTCCTACCTCTCTATTTTCATCATTACCCAGCTTAAAGAAACATCACAGTAAACAGCCACAACTCAAGATGTGGATCTCCATCGCATTCATAATCTGCGTGCTCGAGACCCTTGCACTCAGTTCCCCTATAGGGTCGAGCAACTACACGGCCCCATTTCCCCTACCTGGCCAGATAAAAGAGGTCACAGAGGGCGCTTCAGATACTTCTTCAGGATTCCCCACGCCGGCCATCATCGCAATCGTTCTCTTTGGACTGTTAGGCATCATGCTAATCCTTTGGCTGGTGCATTCCGTGGTCGTCCGAAGGCGATTTCGCTGTTGCTGCTGCATCGCGGAGGAGGATAGTGACTAAGTAGATTAATACTTTAAATATCCAGATTATTTAGAAAGCTATTTAATTATAGTAAATGATTATCATAATAAAATAGCTTGGCTTAGATAAAAAAGCACTCTTTAAAACATGAAATATTCTTTTAATAAAAAATTATTTGTTTTACCTATTTCTATCCTTATTTAATCACGAAGGTAAGTGCTTTAAGCTAATTACAGCATATCTGTAATTTCACATATTGAATACACTTTTCACGTATAGCTTCTCTATATCATCAAGCATGTAAACACGGTAGTTTTAGCGCATATCCGAGGTTAAAGTAGCTTCCAATCAATAATAACATCTATTATCTGGGCATGTCGTATATATTAAAGTCTTAATTTTCACCACTACTCGCGAGCCAGTGCGTTAAAAGGGGATGCTACTTAGCCACGTAGGGATACGTGTCTCGATCTCGGACCCTGCGCCTCCCTGCTGAGCGGACAAGAAATCAATTATTTGGAAACCCTTCTCTTCTACTCTGAACCTATTCCGAGCGATCTTCGACCCTCTCGTAACCGTCTATGTGCCACCATTTCCCTCTGAGGCTTTTTTTTTTTGCTCCTCGGAAATGTCGATGACTTAAGCGACATTGCCTCAATGCTCACATTTTTACTAATTTATTTAACTCGACTAGTTGTTTCTTCTGGAGCTTAGTGGGCAAAACTGGCTATTTTGACAATATCAGAATGGTGATTATCGTGATACTCTGTATGACGTTCTAACGGGTAATCCCGCGTCTTCCATGGCTCTGTGTCACAGAGTACAAAGAGATATTTGTATATAGCTAGATAGTGGCCCACGAAGGTTTTGAGGCTTTCGTGCAACAACAAGTGTCTTTACCTACCCCAAAATACGAGGTTCCTGACAATCTGATTAGTGGTGCCCAGCGTGTAGTGAATGGTACCAAATATTCAATCCGCAAATCCTACCCCGCTCCTACAGCCACCCAACAATCACAACATCAACATAAACATCAACTACCTCAGCGTCAGCCCTCATGCTCCACCCCTAATGAACCGCGCGCATCTATTGTGTCTCTCAAGATAAACTAGGTTACTCTCTCACCTTCGCACCATGTTTGCTTGTGGTTGCGGACGGTCGTTTGTGTCGTATACAGTCCTGGCACAGCACCGTAGAGACAAGCAACGGAATGGCACTGATACTGCATGTCAAAGCTACTCCACGTCCAAAATCTCCGGGAGCACCATAATATCTACAACACCACGTTCGGCCCACAGTGAACGGGATCGGTGGATGTGGAGAAATGCTAAAACATCTGCCCCCTTCCACGTCCTGGAGCAGAGTGATATAGAGCCCTGTCTCGCGGCCGTATCGAGCAACACAACGTCAACACTGGTATGCAGCTACAGCTGGCAGCACTCCAAGAAAGAAGCAGTCAGAATACCTGGTATTTTTGTCCGATGATGATGATTCCTGACGTGAACCAGCTATTGACTATTAACAGGCATCGCCCCGATTTGGCGCAATGTGTCGCTCCCTGTAACAGTGCCTCCTGATAGCGAGACTGTATTCACCGCCCAAAATATGCCGCGGATGCCGCGTTACGCCTTCGAACCGCTCTTCCGTGCAGCCAAAATGATGAACCAAGATATTAAATTTACGGATGTCGACATTGTAACCACTAGGAACAGCCTCAGAAAGATGCTCGAGTTTTGTGGTGGTAATGTCTCTAAAAGCTTCCGTGTTGATCTATCAATGATTCATGACACGCTATTCATAGAACGATGTGAAAAATCCTCACGCGCGTTGATGGGAGGGCCCGGAGGGGGACAGACGACAGGATATGGCTTTAGCTTTGAGAAGGCATCCACTAGGTTGCCTCAAGGAGGGGAAAACTGTATCCAGTACCTTCGCGGCTTGAAGTACTTGCTCGGGGAACTGAACTGCGTAGTTGGTTTCGAAATCGATGCGTTCTATCAGGACCCAGATGGAGAGGGGGGGAAGAATGAGAATGAGATTATAAATGACACGACATTCGACGAATTAGCTTCGAAGACAGAAGAACTTAATATTGGAAGCGACACGCCGAGAAACGGAGGTATAACAGTCCAGATGCCGACTGTTGAGTCTGAGACTGAACTCATGCCTCAATCAGCTGCAGCAGAAATCAAGACAAGCTCGAAAAAGCACGGTCCCCTCGACCGTTGTCTTCCACAGATGTGGTTTGGCCGAACGCCTTGGCTCATCAGAGCGCGTCACACTGAAGGAACATTTGATGATGCCATCATCACTCAAGCAGGGGACAAGTTTACGACATGGGAGAACAAGCACCAGACGGAACTTAAAAAGATGGTATCGCTTCTGTCTCAGCTACGAGAGGCGGTCAAGACGAGTGGTTCGAAACGCTGCATGGCTATCTATGAAAAGCACGGACAAAACCAAGACCTCAAGCTATTCGTTTCCGCCCGCGAGACCAGGGCCCTCCCAGAGGATCTGATCAACAAGTTCTGGGGCTGAAAGCAAGGATAAAGTTGCTGTTGGAGGGCTTACTATGTACATTACGTCGAGAGGCCTAAATACGAGATACGAGACTACTGTTCCAAGTAAATGTGGTATTGCATTGAAGAGGGACAAAATTTGGTGTAAATTGAGATACCTGTTACTTTAGAAGCTCTTATTGGCTGTTGGGTCAAATCGAGTATCATGGTAGTTCGCTGGAGGTCTAGAAACGATCTAGAGATCCTGAACTGAACGTACATTACCATATCAAGGCCGAATAATAAGATAATATACAGCACAACGGTTTCATTGTACCTTTTACTTACACACTTGGAGGAAGGAGCGTGAGCTAAGCCTGCTTATCTCAACTTCAATCTCATAGATTATGATAGATCTCTAGCACTTCCGGCAAGGTTCATTGTAGAAAATCCCTATTGCATTTTCCTACTTATGAAGGAGGTAACTCTCCCCGACGCCATCATTGGGGCTCAAGTGATGAGCATTTAGCCCGAGCCAATCCATCCAAATTAGCCCATCAATTCTGACAAAGCCCATCACCGCATGTCACAGAGTACAAAGAGACATTTGTATATAGTTAGATAGTTGCCTACGAAGGTTTTGAGACCTTCGTGCAACAACAAGTGTCTTTACCTACCCCAAAGTTCGAGGTTCATGACACCGCAATTCAGCCACCGCTGCATGTGCCACCCGGCGGCTAGCTGTCATCTCCCCTAAACCTCCGCTGCTGTCACGCGAGGGCAGCCTGCTAGAACGGGTCCAAGTTTGCCAAAGTACGTGGTAAGTTATAACAAACTCGAACAACTATCCTCGCTGCCTGGGCTAGGCATTTATTCCAGAATGAAGGACGTGGAGTTGACGAATGAAATTACCTCCCTAACCCCTTCATAACAATGCAACTGTAACCCCAAGGGTGACTATGCCCTCGTGGCTTAGACCTGGAACCGAGGTTGAACGTGTTGGGGCTGACATCAGCCCGAGTCCAATAGGATCTATTATTTTTGAGAGGTCAGTGAAAGAGTGGTTATCTCTCTCTCTCTCTCTCTCTCTCTCTCTCGTGCCCGCCTCGTTGTTGGCCGCACCTGTGGCACACTACATACGAACTAGTAATCTTGAAATAATGTTCTCGGGCCGTTGAAACTAGCACGGCATAACGCTCTCGCCCAAACGATACGCTAACAGAACGCTCACAACCCCAACCTATATCCCCGAATTTTGCTGAACTAATTGGCGTTGTTAATGATATCAAAACGCTTCTGGCCTGCCTGCGGCTTCGCGCTCCATGTCATCTATAGAAGAGCTGGCATGCCCACAGTTCCGATGTGCGGCATGCCTTTGTGGGTTACCACCCGGAATTTCCAATCTTCCCAACGATTCCCCTATCGAGTCCCCATTTGAGCCTAATCATCCATGGGACGGACATCACATGGTAAACTCAGTTATCCTCAAAGTCTCTTCTCAGCGGTGATGCCTCGCTTGTAAGGGCATTAAATATTCTAGTAGTATCCTCTGGAGGCCAGGGGGTTTCGATACTGCAAAGGGAAAGTGGGACGTCTTCACGCTAGCTGAGGACGATAACCATTGGCCTGATCGAAACACATCTGCGTCGTCTTGCAGGATTCCAGTTCTTATGGATCGATTAATGTTTAACTTGGCTTTATTTTTAAGTTATTTAATTTAAAGCAGTATTTAATTATTAAAATTATATATAAAACAAGTAACTATTTTTAATATGTATAACTAATTATATAGTTATTTATTATAAACCAAAAGTTTTTTAGTTTATTAATTTATTTTTAACCTTGCGCAGGAACAACGATATAGCTTAAGTTTTATATTTCCTTGTTTTTAATAATCTTTAAAAGCGATTCACTCAAGTCGCTAAAGCCCCCGACCTTGCCACACTTGTCGCTAAGGTAGCGGATATCACGAAACATACTGCAGGAACTGATTAGCACCGTTGCCCTTCCAAACATCATGGGTAACTCAACAGGGCACAAGTAGCATCCCTACTTACCAATCACGACCATCCTCAGTCTTCAGAGTTGCCTCCTTAAACACGTGTCCTAGTTGCTCTTTGTAGCCGGAGAACACCGGCGCCATCACCTGCGCTACCACCCATGCTGGCCGGCGCTTACTGAGTGCCTTATATAGCTTAGTCGTGTCTCCGGTCAGGTCGACAATATAACTTCGTACGTTTTCGGCCTTTTCACTGTCCCACTCAATCTCACGTGCCTTTTTGGAGTGGATGCGTGCTCGCGACGCCATGATGTCCGCCAGTTTTTCGTAGATACTCTCCTGGTGCTCCTGGAGGGCACGCCGTACTTTGTCGAATTCGCCTACAAGGTTCGCGTTTGGCCGGCCGGCTGGCGCGTGGCGCCGTACAAACTCGCGAATATACGGGACGATGGTGGCGATAAATGTTACCGCCTGTAACGCCACTACTAGATTTGTTGTCGAGATATTCCTAAGGCCAGCAGATAGTATAGAGCCGGCGCCGAGGATGAGTTGGCGACATCGAGAGTCAAACGTTTGCAGGTATGATATGAGTGACGCGGTGATATCAGGTGTCATGGATGGAATACCGCCTATTAGGCGGAGGAAATTTGATATTCCTTCGAGGCAGAGGATGGCGGAGGAAGGGAGCAAGAATTTCTCCTCATCGATAGTGGCAGGTCGAGCCTTGTCTTTTACTTCGCTATCCTTGGTTACGTTTGACATGGCCCCCTCCCGCGAAAGGGACCAGATCTTGCTCATCTCGGCCCATTCTGGCGGGTCCGACGTGCTACATTGCAGAACTAGCTCTAAAATCTCGTTGTCTCTAGCGGTAAAGTCCTTATCTTGCCAGTCATCAGAGCTCATTCGGTCGGCAAGAATCTTATTTTCCCTATCTCCGTAGGCCGTGATATAGCTCAGAATGTGGTCATTAACAACAGTTTTCAGTGACGCTCCTGCTCGTCCAGAGATAGCTTCACATTCATTAGCAAAAAGAAGATTGAGGGCGAAGTAGCAGAGAAAGGAAGCCAGTGGCAAGTTTATAGTTTGCTTAGATCGAACTTGAAGAATCTTGATAATTTTTTCGAAGCCGACATCCACTGCGTGACCCAAGAGATTTGAGACATCAAATGAATTGTGTATCTCCTCCTGTAACTCGGTGATTACAGGCGCTTTAGCGATATCTTCGGTATCGGTATTTTCGGAGGTACAGGCAAGATCCAAAAGGATGCTTGATTGAGTCTTCACTCGCCTAAGCGTCTCTGTAACGCCAATGAAGATGGAGGAAAATAAACTTTCCGCATCTTCTGCGTTCAGAGCACGGATATTCCGAGCGAGGATGGAAGACCTCTCCTGACTTAGGCGACTACGGCCACTACCCACAGTTGATGCCGACATAACAGATTCTGCATCTTCGGTTGAAGAGGGGAGTGGCCGGCGCACTATATTTCGAATTTCTTTGAGTACTAATTCCCGGTATGCTAAGATAGCTGTTGCGATAGATCTTGATCGGTAGAGCCCAGAAATGTTAGGAGAAAGGGCGGTGCGAAATTCATTAGTCATGCCCATATAAGCTGGAAATGTTGAAAGTTCTCGAGCACTACTTCCCTTTGCCCGTAGTGACGAGGCCTCCCACCTAGAGAGAACTTCCTCTATCGTTATAGACTGAACATGCCGCCGGAGGTCATCAATAAGCAGACTATGAACCTGAGCCTCAAACACCTTGCCGATCCGACAACGGAGAATAGTCAGGTCACCGGCCACACATTGAAGTAACGTGGCCCCACGTAAGTCCCGAAGCCGGATTTTTGGTGATGCTGTAGTCCCAGATATCTCATCGCGTTCGCCACTCATCAGCAGCTCAATAGCATCAATCTCCGTAAGAGCCTTTTCAACATCTCCTTTGTCGACTAAGGACTCGGAATAGCCAACTGCATCCGCAACACGCCTCAACTGCTGCACAGCATCATGCAGCTGTTGCAGATTGTGATTCCTACGTTGTTTCTGTAAGAGTTGAAGACCGCCAGTAACCACGCTATCATTTAATAAGCCTAAGTCCTTGCGCAAAGAACTGATATGCTCAACAAATTCTGTCGCTTCCCAGTGAAGCTCTTTTAAAGAATTAAGAGCAGATAAGAAAGTAACTGAAGCCATAGAAATAGAGTCAATCAGATGCATTTCCGCTACATCCATGTACCATGAAAGCTTCTCCTGCAAAATTGCATTCGTAGCTAAGACTTTTCTTGGCTGCGTAACGTTCTCATCGCTTGCTTTCTGAATTGTTGGGTCTGGGGGAACAATGTCGGATCGCTCGCTGACAACATGGAATGTTCTTGGGGTTTCAAGATGAAAGTGCTCGTCGAAGTATATGCTGGGGATTACAGCAAATGGTGGTGGAGCGTAGTTGCTTCTCCAACTAAGGCTACCCCTTCCTCGTCGGTGAAATAGGCGTTTGAACGGTATGTCCATCGACGTGATGGACGTGATAGAGCCCTTACGAGTAGACCGGGCGTCGGGACTACCAAAATCCGTATTGCCTTGAAGGAGGTTATCTGAATTGCTTTCTGGCTTTGTCCGCACTTCGTTCTCACTGTCTTTTATTCGATGCAGCTGCTCATATAGTGCACCAACTTGTGATATATACAGCTTAAACTCCGCAACTTCGATGTGCTGTATATTTGTCAGAGCCACCGGGGGGATATCGCGCGTAGTTGGCGTGTTATACAAGCTCGAAGGCGGCGTAAATGAGTGAGGTTCAAGTCCGCTTCGCACGATCGGTGGCTGCAAGAGGGTGAAGATAGCTACAAGACCACGTTAGCAGAGAGTTGCGCAGCGAGACGCAAAATGCTTACCATTTTGACCTGGCTCAAAAACAGTCGCCGACCGTTCACTCGTAGCTGTACCAATATAGCCACTTTTTAAAATTATCAGGCTTGCGGTTAAGGCTTGTCTTGACTTCGGAGAGGTTTGCATCTCGCTATGCCTAAGGGGCGTTGTTAATATTAAAGTATTAGTATTGTTTTTTCTTTGTTTTTGAATTGAAAACTGGCCACGACAAATTAAATGTAGTGTTGTTGCTCTCACGGCACTGTTATGACTAGCTACTCCTGGGTAGCACACCTAATAAAGCCGCATAAAGCAATAATGATTTGTTTTACAGGGATAAAAAACCCACCGCACATTTTCCCTTTTACAACACTAGAAATAAAAGCACAAATAGCTTAAATATAGCATTTAATTATAAAAAGTTAAAAATATTATAAGCAGTTTTATAAAATTTATTTAAAGTTATTAAAAATAATATTATAAAGTTAATTTAAATATATTACATATATTATTTTTATTAATATGCTATTAATTTTATTAAATTAATTATTATTTAATTTTTTAATTAATATTTTTAATTTGTTTATATAATTATTATAAAAAAATTTAATTATAATATTAAATATATTCTTTATTTAACTTTATTTTAAAAATAAAATTTTGCAATATATAAAAAAACGCTAAAAAATTAATATAGCAAGTATTTTATTATTTTTTTAAAAAAAAATCTAATTATATAAGCTAAAACTATATTTAATAAAATTTAAACGCAAAAAACGCAAAAAAAAAAAAATCGCAATTAAAAACTATATATATATTAAACGCGTTTTAAATTAATAGCTAGCTAAACTATAAATTTAATAATTTATATAAATTATTTTTAATTATTTAATTAATTATAAGCAAATTTTTAAATATTAATTAAAAATAAATAATAATTATTTATTATAATAATTTTAAATTAATAAATTTAATAAAATTATAAATTAATAAAAGCATTAATGCTTTGCTTTAAAGCTTATAATTAAAATATTATAATTTAAGCTTATTATTTTACAATATATATAATAATTTACCAACGCTTATTTAAAACATAAGCATATATTATATTAATTATAATAAATTTTACTTAAATAATATATAAATTAAGCATTATATATATAATAAAAACAATAATATTATTTGCAATAATAAAAATAAAGTATTATTATTAAAAGCAATTGCTTATATACGCACCTAGCACCCGGTTATGTAACGGGTGCACATTCGTTTTCAATATAGTAGCTAACAGTGTTCGCTAGTGTAGCGGTATAAGTGCTGCCTACACCCCTGTTTTTCTTTGGGATTAAATACCCTATATTAAACTTACGCGCGCAAAAGCTGCTATTTAAACCCAAATAAAGGCACACAGGCTCAAATACTATACTTACCTTTAATATAAGCTAAAACTTGGAATATTGTAAAAATTTAACCAATTGCAGCTAATAGTTTACCATATTTGCTATATATATATATAAGCTATAGCATATATATAGTATAAAAAAAATGTTAAAAGCAGTTGTTTATATATGCACTTAACACCCGGTTATATAATAAGTGCGCATTTGTTTTTAATAATTATTTAATAATTTTTTAAATAGTTATTTTTTAATTAAAATAAAATTATAAATAAAAGTAAGTTTATTTATTATTAATAATTTAAAAATTAATTAAATAATTAATAAAGCTATTTAAATTATTATAAATGTTATTTAATTAAAAACTATTTTAAATATAAATTTAAATTTGCTATAAATAAAATAAAAGAAATTATAATTATAATTTAAGCTTAAATATATATTTAAAATAATATATATATTAATGTTATAAAAATAATTATAAAAAGCTTAATTACGTAAAAAAAAAAAAAAAGTTATTAATTAATAATAGCATAGCTATTAATTTTATATAATATAAATTAGTTTTAAATTTAATAAAATAAATAAATAGTTTAATTAATTAATTATTAATAATATAAATTATTTAAAATAGCTTTTTATTAAAATTATAATTTAATTTAAATATAAAGCTTATGTTTTAAATATTTAATTTATTAAATGTTTTTTTATTAAACTTTTTATTTTTATTATATAACAAAGCTTAATATAAAATGCTATATATATATTTAAGTAATTTTGCAAATATATTATAAAAAATTTTAATATATAAAATATTATTAAATTTTAATAAATTTTTAATTTTAATATAAGCAAATAATTTATAATTAGTTAATAAAAACTATATTATAATTAATTTATAAATTATTTTAAAATTATTTTTTAATTAAATTATTAAGCTAAATAGCTTAAAAAATTATTTTAAAATTATTTTTTAATTAAATTATTAAATTAAAAAGCTTAAAAAAATTGTTTTATTTATTATTAAAATTAATATTAAAAGCAATAAATAATTAACGTTATATATAACATGGTTTATAAGCAAGCAACGCATTTAAGCAAGCAACGCACTTTTTCTATACTATTAAGTTTAATCATTAATAATTTTACAACTAAAGTAGTTATAATTAAAAATTAATTGGATTTTAATTTATTACTTGTTTTTATTTTTTTATTACAAGTTTTAGCATTGTGGCCGGTTTTGCCGCACCGTTTACATTGTTGCTAGCGCAGCAAATTTAACTCACTATTATTACAATTTTTTAACGTTTGCAACCGTACCAAGTCCTGCGCATCTCTTTAAGCAATTAAATCAGTTGTATTTTTTACAGTAAAACTATATCCATTTTATAGGCGCTTTTTTTTGCCTTTTTAGCGCTTGCTTAGTGCTTTATTTGCTTTGCGAAGCTTTTGGTTTTTATCGCTTATAAAGGTTAGTTAATGCGCTAACATTTGATTTAACTTCGCAAGCTGGTTAATAGCGTTTAAAATTAGCTTTAAAAAGCTTTTTTGGTAACTAGAGATTTGACTTTTAATAAAAGTTAACTGCGTAGTTGTTTTTCTGGCGGTTTTTAGCGTTTGGAAGACCTAAGGGTTGGGTAGCTCAACAGTGTTGTGAATTAGCATTAGTGACCGTAATTGCATATCTAGCTTTAAAATCACAGCCTGCAAATCGTAAAGCATTAATTTTAACCTTTAAAAACCTTTTAAAATATTTGATTTTATAAAAATAACAAAGTAAGCTTTTTTAAATGCAATAAAAAACTTGGGCTTAATGATATAATTAATATATAATTTAACAAATTTATTAATTTAGCAATTATACGCTTAATTTAAAATATTATAAAGCTTAATATTAAGTGGTTAAATTAAATGCAATAAATAAAAAAACAAAAAAATAGTTATAATGTTTTGTTTTTTATAATACTTTTTAAACTTAGCTAATATATAACTTTTGTGCTGGTTTAGCACTAATAATTAATATATGCCTTTTTATAATAATTAAGTATGCTTATTAAAATGTTTTACCTATTTTAATTTTATATTATTGTTTATCCATTTATTAAGATTAGTATTAAGTACCCAATCGGTTAAAAGGTTGATGTTTTTATACTAATACTAAAGATAAAAAACGCTTTAAAAGATAAAGTACAGCAAAATAAATAAACCACGCAAATTAATAGCATAAATTGCTGTTAACCATTTTTTATTACTAGGCTGCACTGCTTTACGCTTTCTATGTCGATCGGCGCATGTAATAACCATATATGCGCAAATCTGGCCTATTATAAACCCAGTCTTATTAAAGTTTTAAATATTGTTATTATAAATGCTATATTGCGTTTTTACGCACATATAACGCTTAACTATATGCCAATAATTTTTAAATCTTTGTACAATGCCCTTTAATAATTGTAAAAACGTATAAACTGCGTTTAAAGCTTTTTATAGCAATTAACAAAGTTATAAGCCCAGTGCTTGCTAACCAAAGGTGCGCTACACAAATTGCAGAGAAAATCAGCTATATTTTTTATAATAGCATAAGCAGAAAAATATCCTCGCTTATTTAAATTAAGTATATATTTAAAAAGAACATCTTTTTTAATTAAATTAAGTTTATGCATATTGGCGCGGGTTTTATCTCGTGTAGTGCGACCGTTTATTTTATAACGTACGGTGCTTTCAGGAAGTTAATAGATTTTATAAGCGCGTTAAATGCTAATTTTTTAATAGGAATTAATAGCCTAAATAGCAAAAAGTATTCTAGCTTTTTTAGTTTTATTTGATATTATATTGTTAAGGAATTATTACGTAATAAAGTTAAACTAACGCATTTATAAAAAAAGTGCGTTGTTTGCTTAAATGCATCGCTTGCTTATAAACCACGTTATATATATTTTTTTTTAAAATTTAATTAATTAATAATTATATTTTATTTAATTATAAAGCGTTATAATATATTTTAATATTATATATATTTTAGCTAGTTTGTTAAGCGAAAAAAAGCGCGCATATAATTAAAAAAAACTTAAAAAATACATTTTAGCTTATTTTAATAACATTATAATATTAATAGCTTTTTAATTTTAAGTAAAAAAATAAGTTTTTTTATAAAAATTACTTGTTTTTTAACTTATATATAGCTTTTTTTTATTTAATTTATTTGTAAAAAATTTATATTAAATATTAAAAACATTATTGCTAATAATAATATTAATTTATTATTTTAACAATTTTATTTTTGTTATTTTATTAAGTTAAATTTAAATTATATTAGCAATATATTAACGTTATAAATAATTATTAAAAGCATTAAAATTAATATAATTATAATATAAATTTAGCTTTTTAAATATAAGCTAAAAAAAGCAATTTATTTTTTATTTAAGCTATTAATAAAGCTGTAAATATTTTAACGTAAATTTAAACAAATTATAAATTATTTAAGTTTTTATTTAATAGTAATTTTATTAAAGCATGTTTTTTTAAGTAATTTATAACAATTATTAACAAAATTTAAAATATAATAATTTTATTTTTTATTAAATAATATAAAGTTTAAATTAATTTAATAATAAATTTTTTTTAATATTTTTAATAATATTTATTTTTTAATTAATATAAATTGTTTATTATTTTATTTATTTATTAATATATTAAATATAAATATAAATAATTTTTAGTTTAAAAATAACTTAAAATTAATAAATTAATAAAATAGCTTTTTTATTTATAAAATATATACGTTTAATTATATAAAACTTAAAATTAAAGCAAATTTATATATAAATATATATAAAATTATTATAATTTAAATTATTTTTTAACGTTAAGCTTTAATTTAAGCATTAAAAATAATTATAATTTATATAAATAATATAATAACTTAAATCAAGCTAATAAATATATTAATTAAAAATTTGCTATTATTATTATTATTATAAAAACTTTTTATATTAGCTATAAATTATAATATTTTAATTTAAATTTAAAAAGTTTTATTAAAAAATAATATTTTAATTAACGCTTTATTTTGCTTTAATTTTGTTTTAATTATTAATATTTGCTTTTATTAATAAAACTTATTAAAAGCAAACTTTTTGCAAAATTTATAGCTAAATTAATTAAGTTTAACGCATTATATAATAATAATTATATTTGTTTACTATTTATAAAGCCTGTAAATTTAATTTATTATAAATATAAAGCAATATTTAACTTTTATAAAAATTAATATATATTAACATATTTTTTATTTAAGTTAAACATGTTAAAATTAAACAAGTTTAATTAATATGTTTTAATTAATTAATTAAATATATATTATATTATAATATATAAAAAAAATTTAAATGTATTATATAAACTATATATATATAAGTTATGTTTTTAATAAAGCTAATTATATAACCTTTTAAATTTAACACATTTTTTTAAAAAAACTTTATATAAATAAGCTTTTTTATAAATTTTTTATATTATAATATTTATAAATACTAGTAAATTTTAATTATTATAAAAATTAATTTTATTTTGCTATATTTAATAATTTTATAAAGCTATTTATAATTATATTATTAATTAGCATATAAATAATATATAAGGTTTTATTTTTAACTTTTTGCTATAGCTAATAATTATATATATTAACATGTTTTAATTTTATACGTAATATAATTATTTTTTTTATAATTAGCTTAATAATTTGCTAATTATTATATTAAATAAAAATATGCTAGTTTATTAAAGTTATTTTTAATTTTTTAATAAAGCAGCCTATAAATATAGCTTTTTTAATTGCTTGCGTTAATATTAATAACTTAACTTTTATAATAAATATAATTATACACTTTAATAAGCATATTAAAACGCAAACAAAAAGTTTATATTGCTTTTTGATTTTAAATGGTTATAAAAGCTATATTTTAGCAGAGTTTAAGCTATATTACAAAAACAATGGCATTATTACGCTTAGTATGCCGCTTTATTTATCCCATTTGCTTTAGCTATTAAATGTGGCATTTTATTTGCTTTTAAAACGCGTTTATTTAAAGAAAATCAAGCTGTTTATTAAAGCTTTAATAAACTACATTATAAAGCTAAAGTTTTTTATTGCTTTTAAAGCCGTGCATTTTGCTACTTTTACAAAAACTAATATTAAATTTAAATTTAATGCATTTAGTTTAGTACTTTACTATTTAAACAAAGTAACTAGCAAGTTAAATGTGCGTCTCCGGACGCTTACACCTAGCCCGTTACGTCTAGGGACGGCTAGTACTTACAACCCTAAACGCTATTTAACTCTTAATAAACAAGTAAATACTTTTCTTTTATTAAAACTAGAGTTTTAGTTTATAAAAGAAGCTTCCTAACATTAATTTTAAATACGGTAAACTAAATGGCAAAAGGTATAAATATAATAGCGTATAAAATAACCCTTATAAAAAATTAAATACATATATTATAAAAGGCTAATTTGGTTTTTTTTAAGCGCCGGAGAGCTAAAAAATTGCGTGTATAGCTTAAAAAACCTTTTACTGTTAAGGAATTTTAAAAGCTATAAAACAACAAAGCAAAAAGTAAACGCCTAGCGATTAATAAAGGTGAAAATAAAGGTCCGTTAAAACGAAGGAAAACAAATAGCAGGTGTTATAGCAGCTATAGTAAAACAAGTCATAATTTAAAGACTTATAAAATCATTATAAAATTAGGTAGCAAGTTAAATAACAATTAATTTAAATTAATTAAAGGTGTTTTAATTAAGATATTTTATTATAAAGTAATAAAAAGTAGTAAAGGTGCGCTATTAAGTGATACGCGCCACTTAATAATAAACCACGTTATATATTATTTTGCTTAAGCGTAAAAAATTATGCTATGTTATTATAAACGCTACGTTTATTATTAATATATTTTAAAAAGTTTTATTTATTATAGCTTAGTTTAATATTAGCTTAACTAATAATTGTTTTAAAATTAAAGCTTTTAATAAAGTATTTTATTAACGTAAAAATAAATATATTGTTTTTTAAATTAAACAGCAAATATAAAAGCTTTTAAAAATTAATGTTTTAAAAAAAAATTAATATAAACTAAGCAAAAAGCAAATATATATAAATTTAACATTAATATTTACAAAAACTTTTAAAATAAATTATATATTTTGTTATAAATATAAAATGCTAGCACTTTTTTTTAAATTAGCTATATTTAAACTAAATATAACGCATTTTTTACTTAAGCTAAACATTTAATTAAGCTGGCCACTTACGTGACATGTATAATACCGGTAATTTTATATAAAGTACTACTTACCCCTTTTTTTAATAACTTGACAAAAGGTAGGCCTATAAACTAATAATTAATATATTTAAAATCTTTTTTTAAAGAGGAATTTAATGGTATTTTCTATTATTTTATAGCTATTTTATTTAAGGCTATATAAAAAATACGCTAAAATAATCCCTGTAAAATAAAGTTTTATAAATGCACGCTTAAATAAAATGGCTATGAAATAATAAAAAATACCATTGGATTCCTCTTTAAATAAGGATTTCAAATATACTAATTATTAGTTTATAGGCCCACCTTTCGTTAAGTTATTAAAAAGGGGGGTAAGTAGTACCCCATATAAAATTGCCGGTGCTATATATGTCACGTGGGTGGCCAGCTCAATTAGGTGTTCAGCTTAAGTGGGAAATGCGTTATAGCTTTTATTAAAAAACAGCTTAATATGCTTATAATATAAATATAAATAAAAGTAATATTATGCTTTTAAATTATTAATTATTTAATATAATTAAATGTTATTATAAAACTTTTTTAAAAAAAAATTGCAAATAAATAAATGTTTTATATTTAATATAATTTTAGCAAAATTATTAATATAGCAAAGTTAATATAATATAAACTAGCTAATAAATATATTTTAAATTTAATTTTTTAAAATTAATTGCAAATTAAATGCTATTTTAAATAATTATAATTAAAATAATTTATTTAAGTTATATTATTATTTATATTTTATAAATTTAAATTTAAATTAATTAATAATAAAGCATTTTTGTTTAATAAATTTAACTATATAATATTATTATTGCTATATATATAAATTTGCTTTTAATTAATAAATAATAATTTTTAATTAATTAAAATAATAATTAACTATAAATATAATTAAAAAGTTTTTTAATAAATTTGCTTTAAATTTGCAAAAAAATTAATTATTAAAATTAAACAATAATATTAATTTATTTAATATATAATAATTATAAATAAATTAAAAATATATAAGCTTTTTAATAAAAAAAATTTAATTAATTTAAAATTTACTATTTAAATTTAATATAAATTTAATGTTTATTTTTTTTTATATTATTTATTTAAAACTTAAATTATTTTTATTTTTTTATTTTTATTATTATTATTATTGTTATTATTTAAGCTAAAGCTAATTTAATTTAAGTTAAAATAATAAAAAATTTATTATTAATAATGCAAATATTTTTATAAAACATATTAAAAATAAATAATTTTTAAATTTTAATTATAATAAAATTTTTAATATTAATTTAATATAAATTAATTTTAAATTTATATTTAAAATGTATTATTTACTTAACGTAGTTTATAAATAAACAACGCATTTAAGCAAGCAACGCACTTTTTTTATATTATTAAGTTTAATTATTAATAATTTTATAACTAAAGTAGTTATAATTAAAAATTAATTGGATTTTAATTTATTACTTGTTTTTATTTCTTTATTATAAGTTTTAGCATTGTGGCCGGTTTTGCTGCACCGTTTATATTGTTGCTGGTGCGGCAAATTTAACTTACTACTACTACGATTTTTTAACGTTTGCAACCGTATTAAGTCCTGCGCATTTTTTTGGGCAATTAAATTAGTTGCATTTTTTACATTAAAACTATGTTTATTTTATAGGTGTTTTTTTTTGCCTCTCCGGCGCTTATTTAGTGCTTTATTTGCCTTGCGAAGCCTTTAGTTTTTATTGCTTATAAAAGTTAATTAATGCGCTAACATTTAATTTAACTTTGTAAGCTGGTTAATAGCGTTTAAAATTAGCTTTAAAAAGCTTTTTTAGTAACTAAAGATTTAACTTTTAATAAAAGTTAATTGTACGGTTGTTTTTTTGGCGGTTTTTAGCGTTTGGAAAACCTAAAGGTTAAATAGCTTAACAATGTTGTAAATTAGCGTTAATAACCATAATTACACATCTAGCTTTAAAATTACAGCCTGCAAATCGTAAGATATTAATTTTAACTTTTAAAAACCTTTTAAAATATTTGATTTTATAAAAATAGCAAAATAGGCTTTTTTAAACGTAATAAAAAACTTGGGCTTAATAATATAGTTAATATATAACTTAATAAATTTATTGATTTAACAACTATACGCCTGCTTTAAAACACTATAAAGCTTAATGTTAAGTGGTTAAATTAAATGCAATAAGTAAAAAGGCAAAGGAATAATTATAATGTTTTATTTTTTGCAATACTTTTTAAACTTAGCCAATATATAACTTTTATACTAGTTTAGCATTAATAATTAATATATTTTTTTTATAACAATTAAATATATTTATTAAAATGTTTTACTTATTTTAATCTTATATTATTATTTGTTTATTTATTAAAACTAGTATTAAATACCCAATCGGTTAAAAGGTTGGTGTTTTTGTACTAATGCTAAAAATAAAAAACGCTTTAAAAAATAAAGTACAGCAAAATAAATAAACCACGCAAATTAATAGCATAAATTGCTATTAACCATTTTTTATTACTAAGCTGCACTATTTTACGCTTTTTATGTTGATTAGCGCGTGTAATAACTATATGTGCGCAAATTTAGCTTATTATAAACCTAGTTTTGTTAAAGTTTTAAATATTGTTATTGTAAATGCTATATTGCGTTTTTACGCGCATATAACGCTTAAACTATATGCCAATAATCTTTGGATTTTTGCACAATGCCCTTTAATAATTGTAAAGATATATAAACTGCGTTTAAAGCTTTTTGTAGCAATTAATAAAGTTGTAAGCTTAGTGCTTGCCAACTAGGGGTGCGCTATGTAAATTGCAAAAAAAATTGGCCATATTTTTTATAATAGCGTAAGCAGGAGAATATCCTTGCTTATTTAAATCAAATATATATTTAAAAAAAACATTTTTTTTAATTGGATCGAGTTTATGTATATTGGCGTGGGTTTTATTTTGTATAGTGCAACCGTTTATTTTATAACATACAGTGCTTTTAAAAAGTTGATAAATTTTATAAGCGCGTTAAATGCTAATTTTTTAACAAAAATTAATAACTTAAATAGCAAAAAGTATTTTAGCTTTTTTAGTTTTATTTAACATTGTGTTGTTAAAAAATTATTACGCAATAAAGTTAAACTAATATATTTATAAAAAAAGTGCGTTGCTTGTTTAAATGCATCGCTCGCTTATAAACCACGTTATTAAAATATAATTATTTTAAATATAACTTTTATAAAATAAAATATAAAAATATTAATATTATTTAAATAATAATTATTAAAATTTTATATAAATTAATAATAAATTTATATTAATTTATTATATATATTTAAGTAATATAATAAAAATAATAAATATAATAAATTATTTATTTATTTATAATAAATATATTTTAATTTAAATTAAATTAGCATTAAATTTAAATTAATATTAAATTATATATTGTTTATATATAAAACAGCAAAAAAAAAAGCTAAAAAAGGTTTATATATAAACGTTTTTTTTTAAAATATGCTTAATAATATAATTATTAAAGCTTTTTATAAACGTTATATTTTTTAAAAATATTATAACTTAAATTTAAAAACTATTTAAATAAAATTAAAAAATTAAAATAAAAAAACTATATATATTTATATTAATATTAAATTTAAAAGAAATTTAAAAAAAAATTAAGCTAAGCTTAAAATTAATTAAAAATAAATAATATTAAAAAAAAATTATTTTGCTTTAATAAATTATTTATATATATTTTAACTTTTTTTATTTATTAATAAATTTATTTTTTTAATTAATTAATTTTATAATATAATTTTTTTTATTAAATTTATGTTAAATTTATAATATATTAATTAAAAAAAAATAATAATAAAAAAATTTAAAAAAACATTATAAATAATAATTATTAAAGCATAAATTAAATAAATTTTAATTAATTTTTAAAGCGTTAATGTGTTTTATTATCAAGTGACAAATATCATTAAATGACAAAAGTCTTAGGTTTTTCCACTTTTTATTATTTAAACTTTATTTTTTTTACTTATAACAATAAACCACGCGTTAAAACAAGCTAGGTTATTAATTGCTGCTAGCGCTTTTAAACGCAACTTTTACATTTTTATTTATAAGCTTGCAAAAATGTATAACGTTTTCGATAAGACCTTTTGCCGCAAAATTGCCGGTGTTGCGCCCCGGCGCAGCAGCAAAAATATAAAGTCAAAATTAACCGACTCCAAAAAGCAGGCGATTATACAGTTTATAATTTACCTAAATTTAAAAGCGTTTTCCTCCCAGGTGTGTTATGTTTAAGATATAGCCAACCGACTATTGGCTGAACGGGGTAGCCAACCTGTCGGAAAGTGCTAGACGACGCGCTTTATAAACCGTACACCAGCCCTCCGAACGCATTTAAACCGTTAAATCAACTATAGCCAAGTCCTCTGCAAAAATCCTACCAAATATAACGCATATTACAAACGCATAAAAAAAACTATTAAGCATTAAGGCATTGCAAAAAAGAATATATATAATTTTAATAAAACAGGGTTTATAATAGGCATAATTACAATTAATATAGTTATAACAAGTGTTAAAAGGCAAAATAGGCTTAGGCAAGCCCAGCAAAGCAATCGGAATTAGTTTACAGCCGTTTGTTCGATCAATTTACAAAGTTAATTAGTGCCGCCTTTTATTATTTTAAAGAAAAAAACCTACTTTACTTCTTAGTATTGCAATAGCTTTTTACCACTTAAATAGCAAATTACAGTTTTATATAACAGCTAAATTAATAATAATCTTAGTTTAAAATAAATTAAACATTTTAATAAATATACTTAACTATATTTAATAAGCACAAAACATTTTTTTATTTTTAATAGTTATAAAAGCTACTATTTAGAGAAATTTAAAAACTATTGCCAGAAAAATAATATTTTTACCAAAATAATGCCTGCGCATTTTTTTTACAAACTTCAGCTTTTAAACGTAGCATGTTTTAGCCCGTTAAAAAAAGCATATAGTATTAAAATTAGCAATATTATGCAAACAAATATAACGCATATTTTAAAAAAGAACTTTTTACCTGCGTTTTTTAAGGCCTATACTTAAGCAATAATACCTGTAAACATTACGTCTGGGTTTAAGGCCATTGGCCTTGTCCCATTTAACCCAGAAGTTGTTATTTCGGGGCTTAATATTACGCTAATTCTTTTTACACCGTCGCCAAAGCCTGAGTTACCCCTTACTGTTTAAGTTTCAAAAACTCCTACTACTATTAAAAAAGCCATTTTGCAAACTATTTACTTAAAAACCCAAATTGCTAAGCATTAAAGTAGCTCACCTAGCAAAATTATTAACGCTGTAAACTTGTTATCAAAAGCTACGTACCATTTACTGCATAAGCAGACGTTAATACTAAATAAGGTAGCTAAGCTTCGGGAAGCCAACCACATCCTTAGTAAACGTTAAAAAACAAAAAATAAACAATTACGGACTAGAGGAGTATTTACTTGATCTAAGAAAACAGATCTTCAGATTTTTAGAGAGAGTGGTAGTTAAGTAGATCAAGAAAATAGTAAAGAAAGTGGTCGTTGGGTGAGGGCATCTACGCGC
The DNA here is from genome assembly GCA_022385695.1 of Xylaria arbuscula. Lineage (NCBI taxonomy): Eukaryota > Fungi > Ascomycota > Sordariomycetes > Xylariales > Xylariaceae > Xylaria > Xylaria arbuscula. The sequence continues at coordinate 247,949 of MU279340.1, forward strand.
GCGCGCCATTGTGGCATATGCAGCAACACCGGTCATAATGCGCGCACTTGTACAGTAAATATAAATACATCTAATAAAAAAAATTTTGATTAATTTAAAGTAATTTAATTGCGTTATGGTTATTTTTTTTATATTGCAACTTAAATAGTGCTTGAGACTTTTGTTACTTGATAATATTTATCACTTGATAATAAAACACATTATTTTCTTTTATAATATTAAAAATAAAAGCATAAATAGTTTAAATATAACATTTAATTATTTTGCTTACTTTTTTAAATTATAAAGTTATTAACTTATATTTATATTTTTATATATTTATTAATTTATTTTATTTATAAAGTAAATTTTAACTAGTTTTTAAATTGTTATTACGCTTATTTTATTATGTAAAGCTATATTTATAAAAAATTTAAGCTTTATTATTAAAGCTAATTAAAATAAGCTTATTTTTTTTAATATAAATTATATTTAAGTGTGTATGCTTTAGTTAATAATATAAAACTTAATTAGTAAGTCCTAAAGACTTATTTTTCCTAAACAAGCTCTCAACCATATCCTAGTTAACCTAGTGAGTGAATTTTATTACCATATGCTAACAGCACTATACCTAGGTTATAAGTCGTAAAATTTATTGTTTAAAACTTAATAATATCTCTGCGATACTGCAATTTTGATGTGGCATCTGGGATGTACTTGCGCGATGCTCCCGAGAACAAGAGGTGGCGTTGTTGGCACGGATCTGAAAGTGTATGGGGTCGAGAACCTGCGAATAGTAGATTCTAGCGCACTTCCGATGATAAGCACTGCAAATCTCCAAGTATAACAAGGGCTGGTTTCAGGGCTTGGAATTGACTCTATTCAGAATACAATAATCTGTTATGGCTGCCTAAGACCTTGACTATTCGGATTTTCTTCCGTTTAGGTGGCTTGGCTACGTATCTATATACAACTCTGGCCAATAGAGTAAACCTCCGACCTCGGCAACTCTGTCTCAGTTAAGCGAGGGCTAAATAGCCTCGCGTAGGACATCAGGAAGAATATCAGTAATAGACGGGAAGACGCGTTTCAGCGCGTGTAACGCGTTCAGAGGGTCTGAGACTTGCAGCCTCGTATTCGCTACGTGTGACACCAAGCGACTGTTTACGCTTTTGCTGAATGCGCATCCGATATTATCAAGGCAACATATGATAGTGTATGATGCTCACTTAGTACGAGGAACTAATAGTGCAAGTCAAAAATGTAGCAAAGTATTTCCGGCTAATATACAAGACGAGGATATGTAATAAAGTTAGTTACAAGATTCACTATCTAAAAGTTTGATAAACCAATATATATCGAGCTAGACTTCGTATATAAACCCGAGCGATTTTCGACTACGCAACAAGCCTCCCAGTTATTAGCAGTCAGCATATATAGAGTTAGCATAGAGTGCGTATGTATCAGCGTTGTTCAGCTCATCAGCAGTGTCGAGATCAGTTACACAGCCATCGTAGCCATAGCAAACATCGTCAGTGCCCTTCACTGCAACCAAGTGCGTCGATTCGTGAATAATGACATATGGCTGATCAGCATCGTGGCAAATATCGTTGGTGGCGGGGAATTGGAACCAGTACGGGCACAGAACAATCTGTTACGATTTAGAGTCAGTACTTATTGTCAAAATAATCATATCATTAGTGTAGAAGAAAGCAAACCCAGGCAAAGCGAAAAAGGTTTCATGTGAACTTCATCACTCTTCACTGCAGTCAGGAGCAGTGATGGTGGCTAGAAGACTACTTACATATTCGTCAGTTCCTGGCTGCGTGTAGGCGACGACACCATCTGTACAGAAATCGCCAACGTCGGTGCAGTAGAGCTTCGCACTACCGCTTGAGCTGCTATTGACGACAACAGTAGCGATCTTGTTGAACACACCTACGACGGTGCTCTTAGTAGAACTGCTAGTCGACTTGAAGTATTCTTCCAAGTTGGTACCGGCATTGGCAGCGGCTTCTGCATTTTCAGCGTATGTCTTGGCTACACCTAAAGCAGCATCGACGGTAGTTTGCTGAGAGCTGGTACAGTCACTCTGGACAACGATACGCTTTGCATTCAACGACTCGTGGAACGCATTATGCACAGCAGCAGCTTGGACGCCATCCACCTTAGCTTCGATGACATTGGAGCCGTAGATAACTTGACCGGCGATCTGGTTACTGCCCTCCCCTGCATATCGGAGGCTACCATGGGTGCTGATGCTGAAGTTACCACCTGCACTAAGGTCATGAAACTGAGCGGTATCCCATTGAACCTCAATGGTCTCATTAGCCCTGATATTCTGGAAAGCTGCATCTTGTAGATCCTTTGTATGGACGTAAACACGAATGCCCGTGAATGGAACAGCCTTGGCTGTAATATTGTTAGCTCCTTTCTCCGCTTCATACGTCAAAAAGCTCGCATACCGTTTTGAGCAACCTTTACTTTCTCAACAGGGGATGAATCGAGAATACTCCCGGCTTTCAACACTCTTAACGTTGCGCCGCCGGTATTAGTAATACTGGCCTTGATCTCACTGTTCCCAACCTGCTCAATCTCGACAGCAAGAGGCGACTGCCCTCTACGATTGACTGCAGCCGCATTGGCTAGAGCAGCGAAGCATGAGGCGATAGCGGCAGCCTTCATATTGACAACTAAATAGTAATACAAATTCGAGAATGCGACTTTCTAATCAGGACGACTACAGTTATTGCTTATGACGAGCCACGAAAGGCCTTTGCCAGTTTTAAAGAATAACAGTCAGTTGATTTCCTTTTCTGATTACGGTCTTCCCATCGCCGGATGCTCGGCGTTTATTCTGTTTCATTGGAGGACAAGATATCATTAGGAATTTGTATCCTAGATTCTCCGGAGATGCCAAGAGCGTCAACTGATCCCGGCACCCTACTCTAGCTAACATACATGAAACAACTTAAGCGTATCATGGTCGTATATATTTGGAGGATCAACACATCTTATGCTTTTGCCAACCACCTCTACTCCTTTGGATCAGTTGAATCAAGAAATCACCATTGATTGGTGGAAAGTAATGGCCCCTCGCTGAAAAGGGAGCAACTCAACAGCGGGCCACAACATAGCTTCAGGAAGGTAGTAGATAGTATCGGATTTTAGTAATAATTCTCTCTCCACGTAGCTTATTGATAGAGATTGGACTTTCGGTATGATTAAGGTTGGAGTCCGGCTCATCTACTCAAATTAATTAGCATCTCATGTCAACTGGCGAATTAATCAACAAATTAATAAGAACTACCGACATCCGGTTGTCTGCCGAGAATTCCTGTTCGGGAATATCTTTGGAAGTCCCTCTTTATGAAATAAAGATATGTGCTACTGCTTTGATCAACTTAACACAAGAAAACGCTTTTCTACTTGGTACATGGAAATTTTACACCGCTCCCATTTTCTTAATTTTTCCATCGTCTTGGCACTTGGCATTATCATCCTGGCGTCACCCCACATCAGCAATTCGCTTGATCTACAGACAAGACACACCATGTCACAACAGTCGTTCTTGACTTACCTTCAAGTAAACATCACCCAATCGACCACCGCTCTACATGCTATTACGGTATCCGTCACAAACATTCACCCATCAATTCCTGTGACGTTCCTGAAATGGGGCTCTCCTCTGGATCCGGCCGCGCTTGGATTAGGTCTAGTACGGGTCATACCAGCTGGGGCTGCAGAGCCAATTCACATCGACGCAATCAAGATTAGCAGAATGATGCCCCCGAAAGCAGAATCATTAGTGACGCTTCTGCCTCGGCATAGCATCACGGGCACCGTGGATTTACGGAGTCCCATTGTGCCAGGTCATATATGGGAAACTGGACCGGCGAAAGTCGCGATGAAAGGAAGATGGATGGCTGTCTGGCCGGAACTAACGAAAGAATACCTCCTATTACACACGGAAAAGCTGCAGTCGGTTGGAGCAGGGGTTGGATCCCTGATCGGAGAATGGGAGTCTGAATACATTGAAATCAGCTAATAGATAGACTCCCTGTGAGACACAGAAAGTAGAGTTGGTTATGGTGTTATACCAACTATATTCTTTTACAGCCACCGGCTGACTGTTGGTTGTGATAACTGGAGCGACACATCAACAGTCAGTTACCAGAAACAGTTGCTTACGATGACTGGTCTTCACCAACTTGCTGTAGTCGGGATCATCTATTCCTTTCCAGGCCAGCAGTAATGGATATACGTCCTCTTTTTTTTTTCGTACGAAGCAGCTTATCCTCCTTCGTAGTTGTTATATGACTATAGTATATACGTCAGCGTTCTTTGATCTTTAGTATCGTCATACTTTCTATGTGTAATTATATGCAATCCTTTATGTCATGCAGTACGTGACGAAAGACTAGAACCAGTCTGTCAGTCTTCGCGTTATATTAAATGTGCAATTATTTTATCAACGAACAATATTATTTAAACTATGGAGTCATTTTAGATGAGAAAAGTCTGGTTGTATTAAGCATCACTAAATGATGGTCCTTAGTAAAGTATTATATTAAGGGGTACATATATATCGTCTTGTCACTAATGATTCAGCACGGTATTCACTAAGGTAATTAATACTCTTCTCTTAATCTTAGAAGGGAAGTACAGTATTCTTCCTGTAAATTGCTTGGGCTGTGAGGTAAATATGGATATAGTTAACAACCTACTTTTGAGTATTCTCTTTAACATTTTATGGTGTATTGTACTCTCGATATACATAAAATGGAGCTTAAGTCCATCTCCTGTCAGCGTTACCTTAAGTCTTCAACAGCAATGCTTTTCAGCTTGCGGGAACTGCCAGTCACCGTAGTGTTTAGACGAGACAGGTAGGTCTTTTTGAGAGCCATAGCAATTGTTATCATATCCCAGATGTTATGCGCTTTATTTTACTGAACTTCAGCTTGCACATCTCGGCTAACATTGGCAATAAAGATAATGGACATCTCCAGTACCACCAACTAGTCTAAACAAGTCTTACCATTTCCTATTTCAGACAACAGGAATAACGGGATAGATCAATGAGCAGGAATAAGCTTTATATAACAGAACGGAGAGCTTACACATGGGGGCTTAGCAGTCTCTTGTAAGGGGGATCAGGTGTTGCATACCTACTCACTTATTCAGCAGTAGTCCAAACCATCAATGTCTCCAACAAGCCCCCATGTGACGCTGTTAGACACCCACTCCACTGGTAGTTGGGTATTTAATAAGGCGCGCACGATAAACTAGCACCGTCATAGAAGTTAACATAGAGGTATTTTTATCCTGAAACATTAGTAAATTACTTAACTTAGTAGAGCACTCTGCATAACATGCGTAACATACTATGAAAAGCATGTTCTTGTACCGTGTTTATGCCGAATATATCCCACAGAAATCGAATCGAAACTGGTAGTACGGTGTACACTTTAGTTAGATTGGCTAGTGTCCCCTACTGAGAAAGTAGTGTAAGTATATGGCTAAGAACTGACAGAAGAGATGACGTAGTTATATCATTGAGTGTAGGAGTTTAGTTTATGAGTGTGTTGAATGACTAGATTATTTATATTGATATTGACTTCTTGTACCACCCTCTTTGATGGAAACAAAACGAATCAGTTGTCGTACGGGCATTCTTGTGGAGTATCTTAAGTGAGGCCGTACCCTCCCTTCTAGCCTATAGCGGCAAACTTCAACGCATAGGTTGCTATCTATCTCCACTTACGACCCTTTTTGTTTGTTTTCTGTCTCTCCCTTATGTGTGATAGGTCAATAGTTGACGAATTAGCGGCTTTTGTATCTAGCACGCTTGCCAACTGGAACGAGAGGTTCGTCATAGAGGGGCTACACATTCGTACATTGAGAAATACGATCACGAGAATAAGAGACTGGATCCTAACTAAGTGTAGAAATAGAGTATGAACCAGGCGTGAAGTTACGGCCAAAGGCCAAAACTCCGGCAGCTTCATTCTGTCTAAAGAAGCACTGCAGATGAAGCCAAATACGCAAAAAAAAAAAAAAAAAGGCCGAGAGAATTGAGGTATTGGTAAGAGCTTAAATGAGAAAGTATATCTTAAACACACGCAACTATGAGCAGGGGTCATACTTGTTCCCTTTGCAGAGGAGGTCGTGGACCCCCCTATCGACTGGCCACTATTGACTCGTTCATGACACCTTTTAGTTCTAAGACTGTACAAGTGTAGCATCGTCACCAATACTTTTGGCTGCACAAACTGAAAAATCGCCTCGTGACCAATATTTAGGTAGGACTAGCTCTGGATGCAATGCTTCAGAGTCGCCCCACGGTTCGAGAGCTCATCCCTATAAAGCTTCGAGACGGCTGCGGAAAAAAGTCTCTTATGACTCTCTCAGTTCCCAACAAAAGTACCGACATCTCTTCACTTCGCCTGTATCGAGTTAGCTATACTTGGCCGAGCAAATAAGCTAAACAGAGACCTTACCCCCTCTTTCTTATAGATACCAAGCTCGCCGATGCTGAAGCATCCACCTAACGTCTGTAGGTAAGTAACATGAATAAGTAACAAAGTGTCGCGAGCTAACGTCGTCAACTAGCTGCTTCCGAACCACGCTGGTCTCAAAAATCCTAAAAGATGTGTTGGCCCATCGTACATACCTGGACATGCGGCTCTGTCACCATCACTTACCAACGTTGCATGGGCTGGCGTCCAGACGAACGAGGGATTGAGGGCAGCCCGTACTGCCGTGGGTGGGATCCTTCACGCCCCGTTCGGTCCACCGAAGACAGGAGGTGCGGGAGGACGTCCGTATGCCTCTCGTGCGAAGACCATAGTTCCCGACAGCGGCAAAGAGCAAGGCGCCGTGAGAGATCAAGGCACCGTGAGAGATCAAGGAGCTGGGAGAGAACAAGGAGCAGTGAGAGAAGAAGGAACAGCGAGAGATAGGCGTTCGAGACACAGGAACGCGAAATTGAGGCATACATTCATAACTGAGTTCATATCTCAGATTTCATACACTTGCTTGCTCTCAGAGGGAGTAGGGCGGATCCTAAGGGCGGATGCGGATCTGATGATCAACAAATACAGCCGACTTTCGGAATCACTATCTGGCTTCTAATTTGAGGGCAAAGCTAATATACTAGGTTGAATTATATCTACTCATTAGATCTTGTTGCACAGATTACCCTTGCTTTGACGTCATGCTCCTATTTAATGATTGGTTGATATTAGTATGCATCTATGTGATGTCCTCCCTTGACACGTCATATAGTAACTCTAAGAGCTATTTAGGTGGTACACACTTCCTGATCTGTATAACTTAGTCTGCACTAGGCATCCCTTGCCAGGTTTATTGGAAGGGAGGTTAACTCTCGCGCTTCGAGGGACGATCTCCTTGGAATTATTATGTCTTTTGCTTGGTGGATCGAAACTAGGCTTTAGAAGGTATGTCGCTCACGGGCAGAGCATAGATATATCGGGTAGTTATAATTTTTAGAAGACGTATGGGTGACATGAACGTATAGAACGGGCCATTGGCGAAGGGTTTCAAGAAATGATCAGTTCTATGTTTACTCCAATGCTGTTAAGCTATTATTCTTTGCTTCGGTCAGCTGAGTTTGCTAATGTCGTCCTTGTCTTTTATGGCACACTTTCGAGCAGTATTCAGCAACTTCCTGTTTGGCGTTGTGTATCTCACTTCGTATTCGCTCTTCTTTTGTTTGTACTTAAAAGTTCGATGTGAATTGGCTTGAATCTATGTTGATATATTCCCAACTTACCTAAAGGGGCGGGAGTATCCGACTTCATTCGGACTGCAGTCCAGCTTCGATGAAGAAACAGAAAGCGAGAAACATGACCAGGAGACGTTCAAGCTATCAAGATGTACAAAGAATAAGGGGCAAAGGTTACAGCCTGCTCAGACGTCAGTTTAATCACGTGTTTGCGATGAACATGAACAACTCTAATCTCACAGTTATAAAGAAACAGACTAATAAGAAATGGGCTAGGTATTGGGGGCCACGGCACTCAGCCTTGCCGACGCTCTCTGTTTGCCTGAATCTCCATTAAATTTGACCCAGGTGCCGATCCCCAAAGTACACCCTTGAAAGTTTAAATGTGGCTTAATGTCCACAACGAGGTACAGGAGAGGTAGCAGTACTTCGCTTACCGCTCCTTTGAATGCCGTCAATGAAGTTTATTCCACAAATTGGCGGACCGTTACTGTGTATACTCGAGTCTGAGATAAGTTACCACAAACAGCACGGCGTACCGGGAAGGGTGGGATCAAAATACCTAGACCCCTATGCTGAATAAACTGATCCTTGTCATACTACACCTTATTTTTTGCTGGGCTGACGGACCGAAATGAGATCATTTGGCAATTGGGTTGCACAGCTGCCTGGCCAAGTCTCATGATCCAGACTGTTAATATCCTGCAATGTACATCGCTTGTGTACTCACCAGGTATGCATAAGCGTAACTTTGACATTTGAAATCAGCTTGATCTTCGCACCTTAGAGAGTGGCGGTGTAATGTAAATAACAGAAAGTGCAGTTCAAACTATTTGCCTTAGCTAAACCCGTGAACATGGTCCGCGCGGTGTAGGGGGGTCGAGCGCCGACGTTGTTGAGCGCTAGGACAGAATAAGGAGTGTTCGCCTCACTATTCAAAACTTCTGCGGCTTGTGTGATACATTCAGATCTCAGTCTCAGAAAGCCGTCCGGTTGAGGTACACTAAGCAGGGGGATAGAATGATTAGCTCGTCATGCCCACGACAGCTTCCACGCAGGGGTTTTTTTTCCAGATGGGTTACCTAGAAAAGGACCGTGTAGAAACCGGGTTAGACGGGCAGTTATTTTTTTCTTATCCAACACAACCCCTGCTTCCCAACATTTGGTAATCTTGTGTATCTAATCCTATGCAGTGATTCGTTCTCGGCATCTTTCCCCGCGTAGGGATGACCAAGGACAGTGCGGAAGACTTTCACAGTCGGTGTCTAATCACTCATTAGTCTAGCATCTTGTTACATGCTAGTGCAGTGTATCTAAGACACGGCTTACCATGCTAAGCGTACGAAGGCAGCGAGCTGTAGAAGATGATGTCTATAACCTACAACAATAATAATGTAAAAACGCTAATAAAGTAGTACAGTTGAATGACTAGGCGAACCGCATGGTGGTTGCTTATACTATAGGTATATAGCTCTCATTTTTACACGTACTATCAAAATAATCAGAGCGCCGTTATCTCGCTTACAGTGGTTGCTACGAGAAATACACCACCCGTCCAGCGAGCTTCTGGCAGTACACCGTCGATCAATAATTAAGTACCATTGTCATTACAACATGCACAGGCTAGCGAAGACAGAGCTTGGAGGGCTAAGTATCAGCATCAGATTCATCTGAGCATCAAATTCAGAGAGCTGATAATGATGCTCGTATTATTAGACTACGAGGACATATTCCTGGGTATGTAGTCTCCTCAAGGTTGAGGGTTCCTCCGTCCACTCCTACCACCAGTACCCGACTTTAAGCCTGGGACGGAAACTTGTGCACGCAGCGGCCCAAAATATTCCTTGGCCAACTTGTCTTTGAGTTTCTGAGAGGGAACAATTTCATGTTGCTTCTGAAATTTCTCTCGTAGAGCCCTCGGGGAAAGCAGCCGTTGAGGCTTGGGCGTTTGATCGTTCATCGTGGAGTTAGAGGAGTTTTGTTTCGGCAGCGGTCTTTTCAGGTGCTGTGCAATTCGATAGATGATTGAAGGGAAGACTGGTCGAGTTGGGGACGAAAAATCAAGCGAGACGAGAGCTATGGAGGTGTGCATGAGCGATAGACTGGTTTGTTATCGTCAATAATAGGAAGCAAGCAACGATCAAGCTCTAATGCATACCTCATGCGACGCGTTGGTAGGATAATGAGGGTTACAAGTTATGTCGATACTCTCGTAAGGGGATGGCAGCAACTCCGCTATTCATCGTCAAGGGGAAAAGGGCGGCAGCACCTTCTTATCCTCCAGATCCAATACAGGATATCGCATAGTGTCGACCGGATATCAGGACAGGGTACATTGTATCTGCTCAGCGGCGAGCATACTGTCGGAACAAGGTACCGATTAGGCGTGACGGTTGACGCGACAGGGTTCAGGGTATCCAAAGAGGTGACGCTAACTTGATATCGACTTGTTGATAATTTTGTTGAGGCTATGTTCACAAATCCATAGTCATGTATCGCCCAAGGAGTACCGACCAGGTATCTGGTGTGTAAGGCAACTGCATGATTTTTTCCAGAGTCAGTGCTGATTTGATGGTCGTAGTGGAGTCCACAGTCAACGTAGTACTCAGTAGATCTAGATACAAGTACGGATCCTAAGATATGCTATAAGCGGTCTCTGATGCGATGGCGCGATGAACCCCTGCTGTAAATTAGTACCCGACGGGTCCTTCCGCCGTCTAGTGTAGACAGTAGCCCAGGTAGCCCCCGGGTGCCGTACTGTGCAGTAAACACCAGAAGCAGTTCCTCAGAAGCAGGTCTCTTCTACCTTGTCAGAAAACCTAGTCAGTTGGCCTAGACGAGGAAAAAGGCAAGCCAACTAGCGAAACTATTAGTACTGAAAATAGATCAACACCAGGAGCGAACCATACGATTGAGAGCGCCGATACAAGCGATTAGATAGTGCTGGGATAATGAAAGTGACCAAATATAGCCCCACGCACTGGGCGAAGAAGCCCCGACCACTAGCAGGTAGGTTGCCATCATCAACATCTCGTAACGTAGGCAGCCTGTGCGCATCTCTCAAAATATAAGAGACCGAATCATGGAGAGGGATCGGATTTGGCACAGAATAAAGACATCACCATTTGAAGTCTTAATCGGCAATGGTAGCAAAGCGTCGCCTCTAAGTAGCTTTGTCGACGATTGGTAGTAGACCCAAGGCTAGCCACTTGCAAGTGTTCGCCTTTGTAGGACGACGAACTTGTAATGATGAGGGTGACATTGAAGCCTTGAAATTGCCGGTGCTGTCGATTGAATGGCAATCAATTAAGCACTTCAAGGTTAACTGGTAAGTAAGTTGTCGTCGGGTCAAGACGTCATCCCGCTAGAATCTGGGGTATCATGCATGAAAGCACCAGTAGCACGTTTATGTAGTGCTTGAGCCGCAACTCGGTTCCTTGGTCCCGAGCGTTTGGCTCACACTACCAGCAAGTACCTTGTATCCTATCACGCATTAGCCAAGTCAGAGTCCAATGTTAGGGCGTATCATGACACAAGCCATGGCACATCTACTCCAGGGGGCCAGAGCGCAGGGTCTAGGTATGAGACCCCGTTCTTTCCCGACCTGTCCACATCAGCTGGCGCACTCGGTCTACTGCTCGGCTCTGATAAGCTGACGGTTGTACTGCAACAGGAGATGTAAATCGTTGCAACGTGGGGTTTTCGCCCATCGCCTTTGACATTCTCCTAACCCGAGAGCGAGGGCACAGCTCCAGATGCTTGCTAATAGAGATACCATCTTGGCAGAACCATCTTGGCAGAGTGTTGGTGTTGTGGGTGGGGTTTCTCTTAACTAGGTAGGTCCATAATAAGAAGATCCTTCTTATAAATGGCTTCATGTACATAGGTAGGTATGTATCCACCAAGCGAAAGAGGGGTTCATCGCTGCAGCCACCGGCATTGGTTGGGTTCATCAGGTCATCACTTAAGTTCCTGCCAAAAGAAAACAAATGACTCTCGGTCTAGATCGGATCTCGGGTTAGGTTTCCAGAAGCTATTCTTCTTTCTCTTTTTCAAATACCGGTGCTGTTGGGCTGTAGCCATCCTATATTTTTATATTTCCCCTTTCCTTTTTTTAAAGCCAAGCTATTCATCTTCGAGGAGTTCATCCAGTAGAAGTCTCTATCCATACCGACACATGTGCACCCAAGACTGACCTACTCGGTGCTAGCATCCATCATTCATATATTGTACAAGTAGGGTAGGCCATGGTACTCACAGATAAATCCTCTACACTTCACTCTACGCTGCACTACAACGTTTATTGAGTAGTGTTCTTTCTTATCTACTTGCCAGCTTCATAAATATCTGTACTCAATTCGCAATGGAAAGTGTTTTTCCTGTGTTGTTCTGTCTTGTGCTTTGATGGAAACCAATATTACAAAGTGGCTGTCCCGATACGTCCCGACACGTCCCGAATACCGATCCAGCGACATCAACAAGCGGCTCCGATAAAATACCAGCGTTAACGACACCACTCTCTGTGTTGACAGAGACCGCTTGGTTTGTAGCTAGCGATTAATTGTCGAATAACAGGCGCTCGTGTAGCAGTCCACTAGAATCGGAAGACGTCATCGCGACTGGCCCCCTACTCCAACTATCGAGACGTTTCCTCAGGAGGCATCAATGATTTGAAATAACATGAAAAAGGACAGAGGCTACCCGGAATACTTCGCCAGGCACTGCATAGACGTTTCTATTCTCATTCATGATTGAGGCACGAGGGCTTGTAACCGGTGAAACAATGATTAAATAGGCTAAGCAAGCGCCAGCCTACATGAAGGTGAAGAGAGCCTTACTGATTTCTGATCTAACAAACTGTCCATCTTCCCAATTCTATCACGACATCTTGAAAGATGCAAATCCATTACTTGTTTTTTTTTTCAGAAGTTGTCGCGATAGTCTTCGCTTCGCTTCGATCTCGTTTAGATTCACCGTTTAGTTCCGGTTTTCCCACTCTCACACTGCTTGTTCCATTCCGTCGTTGTGAGGCTTCGCCGGCTGCCTACTCCAAATGCCTTCTTCCGAATGGCGCCTGTTGGTTCAAGCCGCAGGTGTAATGCAGGAGAGGGGGCCATGGCCAGTCCAGTGAAGCCACTGCTATTGGACACCTGTCGAAGTATCGCAACCCACCGAGTTTCCCATGTTGGACAGGAATAGCAGACTTTTCTCTCCGGCGCGTTTCTTGCGTAATTATTAGCTCCGTTTCCCTATTCACTGCGACGTCGAGCCTTCGAAACTGAAATCCACGATGCTGCGATCTCGACCCTGAACCAATGGCACTACACCCACCTCACGCACAAACTACATATGATGTCTTGAGCCCCGTATGGGGGCTGATCCAAAGGGTGAGCTTTCATTCTTTCGTGTCTATCGTCGACTCCATCTCGTTCTGGGGCCTATAATTCCTCGTCCAGTTGCGTCCTACTGCTCCTGAACGCATATAAATAGTGGTCGCCTTCGAGAGCAACGTTATGGGTTCGCCGCAAAATCTTTATCATTTCAGTCTTTTCACTAGTATCAATCCTCCTTTCAGCGTTCCAGATACCAAAAGAAGCTTGAAGATATGGCAGCGGTCTTTAGTCCTGGCACTATACACTCGGACGCCTATCATCTTAGGATGTCCAAGCTCTCTGATCTAGAGAAGCAGTCAATGCCAGATAAACATGAACAGTTCTACAAAAGTTCGGAATTTGGTTTGTATTTCTCTTTTATATCTGTTTAACCTCGTACATCCGGACTAATTTAAGACAGAAGATGCAGCGCCTACCGGGCTTCCATCAATGGCGGTGAAGAGGTCGCGCTTTCCTAACTTTTCGACTTTCCGAACCTTCGAATGCCTCTACCAGCGACAGCTCGAGTTCTACGAGGCGAAACTATGCTACCTAGAAAACCAATTATACATGCTTGACAAGGCAGAGGACAGTGCCATGCATGGATTGCAGAGAAAGAGCGTCTCCTTTGACAAGAATATTTTCATGGATTGTCGCTGCGCAGATTTCGGCCCCTCAGATGTGTCTGAAGCACTCGAACCTCCTGAAAACATGCTCCAATTTAAGTTCATGGATATTCGAGAAAGGCTGCACGCCCACGTCGACTCGCTCTCGAAGAAACATCGTTGGTCTTCAACATTGTCAGCTAGTCCAGGCTAATGAGCTGACTTTTTATAGGCGAAGTGACTTGCTGGCTGAGGGAAGTAAGAAAATTCCCACGAGTCCTAGGACACGCTCATCGTCAATTATTTGAAACTGCACAAGAATACTATGGACTTGACAATGAGGCCCTCGATCATTGGAGGGCTATGGATGAGATGGCCTACACGAGCATTGATCCAGTCGAATTATGGATCGAAAACATCTGGTTTTCCGTGAAACCTTGGGTCGAGGTCAGTTTTCTACTCTAGTTGTCTTTTATGTTATCACAACCTATTATACCCTTTCATCTATAAGTTACTTTTATATGTACACCACTTCAAGTTGCAAGGCGTCGGCCACTCTTAGGGTGCGAGACAGAAAGGCACTCTCCAAATACTAATATGTTTACTCTGATAGAGAATAGCTCGATGCTTGCCTACGAGAAAAAACTCACCAAGGCATAACGGCGACCAGCCATACAAAGACGTGATGGTCAATACGTTTACAATTCTTCACAAAGTTCTTGTGGTTCTATCCGGGCTCGCCCTGATACTTGTACCTGTTAGCCTTTTGTGTCTGGGAGGCCTCAGCAAAGCGCTTTCTCTTGGAGTTGTAGTCATATTCGGAGTCATTTTCGCCGTTGGTATAACCATCATCGAAGACCGCATTAGTCATGTAGTGGTGGGCATCATTGCATATCTTGCGGTGCTTTCCGCATTCTTGGCAAACACGACATAGACGAGAGGGTTTTGTTTCTTCCGAAGGGAATGGCTCTTCTTATTTTTCTTATTTTCTTCTTCTTCCTCTTCTTTTCTTCTTCCTTTTCTCTTTTTTCTCCTCCTTCTTATACTCTGGTTATATCTGTAGTATAGATACTATAGTTAAACGACGTTCTCTTGTTTACCTTGCACTTTGGTTGTTTCCATAGATTGCCAGAAAAGTCATAACAGTATAAAGGGGGGAGTAGGTCATATCTAGGTAGTATCTGTGTATAGTTACTGCGGTAGGTACTTTCCTAGGTGCATAAGGTACCTGGCGTTTACAAGTTGATACAATAACTGATCTGTGCACTATGAAAAGTGGCAGATGTTCTTTCGTAACAACCTGGGGAACAACGTTGTCACCTAGTAACGTGGCACGTCAAGAGATGAACACGTTGCTCAGGTGCATACCCTGCTGTAGAGGTAGGGATCGTTATAACCAGGTTTATCTTGATAAGCTTAGTGGAGCTAGTGAGGAAATATACTACCTAAGGTATGGCGATAACTAGCCCTGAGGTTAAGTAAGGGTTAGGTAAGGTGCACTATACATATTGTGGCTTTAGTGGCTTTAGTGTGCAGGGGTTGCTACCTTAAGGTTACTTTTTAGAGCTTGTTGGCGGTGACCAGCCATCGTCATGAATTCATCGTTGTTCGAATCACTTGGTCGATGAGCAACTACATCTTGCTCTACCTTGATCGCGCATCTAAAACAGAAGACTAAGAACAAGTGATGCCCGGTCACCCTATTTCATTGCCGACGACGTTGCTATAAAACACGACTACCCATGCTCCTCTAGCAAAAGACCCATCATCTCCCAAAACTATACTAGAGACGGAGCTTCCACCGCGTATCGCAACGGCGATTATCCTCGACGATGCCCTCAACATGGACTCCAAACATACCATGATTCCGACGCGTCTGCTTGATGCAGCACGGATAATACCGATTGCAGAGCTGTCTCCTGACCATGCCGATCCAAGCACCCAGGCGATTGGCGGTGTGGTCACTATCACTTGGCCATACAATAAAGTCAAGGGCACATTTGCCTTCACTCTTGCCGAACCCGACTTCCGTCTACGTCGAAACAAGGGCCAGGTTCGAATAGACTTTACAGGCAGAGCTGCCAAAGCTGTGGGCGACTCTGGGCTTGGCGGCAACGACGAGGTTCTCCTGAGTCTAGAGGGTGCCACTTGGGAGGCCGAGGCCATAGACAGACGGCGGAGCCTGCCAGGCGCGGACATAGGATGGAAGCTCGTCTTTTCCGAAAGGGTTTCTCTCAAGATAAAACGAGCCGAAACCAACGAAACCGATATTGTCATCGTCGACGACCGAGCTAGTGAGCGCGAACCAACTTCGGATTTGAAACCCCCTGAGCCCATTGACATTACCAAATCTCCCTCTCCGCTTGCTCCTCTTTCTCCTATGGACCGCACAACGCCGACGCGGGAAGTAAAGACCACGAAACCCAATGATAACGAGTTCGCTTCCCCTGCATTTGTCAGGAGGGCTAGAATATCATATGGGGCGCTGTTCGAAGACGGCTTCGACATCTTTCGGGACGACGGTGGTGTGGAGGGAAAGGGACGTAAACGGACACGGTTTGGTCGGCATAGCAGCTCTTGGCGATATGCTAGCCGCTCTGCAAGCCCCGAGCCTGCTGCTGCATCTCCTGAGAGTGTTGGTGAACAGGTCAGTTCTCCGACAAAAGCCGCTGGTTTGCCGAGCAAGGCACAGATGGCCGATGAAGGATGCCAGACCATGGAACTGGATGAGTCTTCACCTCAGCCTATCAGCACTGCTCCAGAGGCAGAAATGCATGGAATGTTGCCTAACGCACCAATGGATAATGCGTCTATTGAAACTCCCATGGACTCTACAAAGGATCGGAAGACGCAAATGCCACCATTGAACGATTGGCTCTCAGAGCCAGGTGACCAAAGCATATCTGCTCCCAAGTCTAACGATATTTCACTTGCTAACTCAGATGCGCCTCTGCCCCACCCTGGCCAACCATTCAGTTCGTCAGGTTACAATTTTGCCGAGAATTCGTGGAACATGAGCGTCCCGCCACCTGCGTTTGAGCCACAGCAAACTGGGCTATCACCTGTTTTGCATGAACCTTTCGGCTCTTCAGGATTCGGAAATGCTGCTTCCAGTATTCCACCTACACCGCTTGGTGGATCACATGATTTGAATATAACATACCCAGATACCAGTGAGACTCAAGAACCTGTGGATGACGGTATGGCCCATTCGATCGAACCAAGTCCTCCAGGGACCAACTATTTACATCTCGAACCTGATGACGATACACATAGAAAGCTAATTCACGATGAGGCTATAACCAACTACCCCGCTAGCTATCTAGAAGGTGGCCATATATCTCAACACGGCCTGATGATAGCAGAAGAACTATCCGAATATCCGGGAGTGCCCAAATTAGGATCAAGTTCTTGGGCCACAGTCAACCAAACTTCAAGAGCAACCGCAACAGCTCCGACGGATCGCCTTGGGAGTGGAGACGGAGACACACCAGAACAGGCAGTTGTCATTGACGAGAGCGACGCGAACTCTGATTCTGGACCTGAGCCGATGGCAGTGGAAGATACTGTTAACAACGGCCGAGCTTATGCTCTAAGCATGTATCAGGATGCGGAAGCCGAGGATGAAGTTGATGCACAGTACTCTGATGATGACGAGCCTGAGTATGATGCGGATGAGATGGGCGGCGACTATGATACCAGAAATTATGAGCAGCCAGGTGACGATGATGAGGGTAGTCCTGACCAAATTCGTCGGCCACAATCTTTAGAGCCAGAGTTCGACGACGGTGAGAGTTGCGATGAAGAAGAAGCAGAGCAAGAGGAGCTTCTCGATGAAGAGGACGAAGGGGGTTATGAGACGGACGTTGATATAAACGGAAATGTCTCTCACTCTGCGGTACGAGCCAACCCTACGGTAATTGATTTAGTGTCATCTTCGGAAGACGAATTTGAGGATGAAAATGAGGATGAGGGCGGTGACACTATGACAGAAGTTGAACAATCTGGCGCTCACATTGACTCCAGGACACTGCCTAGTAATCAACAAATGGTCCAACAAGATGACCCTGAACAAGTCCTATTGAGAGACGAAGAATCTGACATCATTTCTCAAGTTTCCATATCTGAGGCCGATGATTATTCTGAGGCAGATGAAGAGCGGCACGAGTATATGAACTCTCACGAAGAAAGGGAAGAGGAGTACGAGGGTGAAGCTGAAGACAACGGTCTAGACAACGACGAAGCAATTCCAAAGGCGGTCAGACTCGAAAGGGAACCGGGTTCACACGACGAAGGGAATATATGGAAGCCCGAGTCCAGATACCAAGCGGAACAGCAGATGGAGCCAGAAATCAAATCCGAAACCAAAGAGGAGCGTACAGATAATGCCGTCCTGGGTATTGCGCACAGCCATGCGGATGTTTCATGTCGTCAAACACCACCTATAACGGAGGTGAATGAAAGCATCGGTGCTGCAACCAGCAAGGGATCTCCAAAGGAGGAATCATCCATGCCACTATCAGCAGCTGATGGCCTAGAAATGCTCAGTCGCGCAGTTGATAAAGAGTCCAGTGCTTACAGTCACAATACGCCTACCAAACCAGTGGAAACCCGTCTGGCTGAACAGTCAACAGCCGAACCACCTGGAGGGGATAATATCCAACTGCAGGACTCACCAAGCTATCAACCAAACACAAATTTGGGGGTTGATATAAACGAACTGCCCGCACGTGACGATGAAGAAGCGTCGGTTGATCCAATAGCATCATCAAAGTCTCACACCAGGTCTCCTTCCGTTAATATTGATAAGAATGAACCCACTGTGGCCGCGCCATCTTCGCCTCCATTTACTCATTCATTTCGATCACTCATCGAAGACAACAATGGTACATTAGAGGAGACGACAGTGAAAATGACAGCTGAACTAGCTACAACCCAGCTCCCAACTCCACACAACACACAACCCACTGATATTGCATTAAATATTTCTACGCCCGCCTCTATTAACATTGCAGAGTCATTCGAGTCGCACATGACTATTAAACAACAAGATTACCAACCCTACGAAGGGCCGTTGGCCGAGAATTTAGTAGAGAATCTCACGCAGCAAGACAGCGAAATGAATTTGGACCAAGAAAACATAGTACAGGACCACGATGATGAACCCATCCCTGATTATCACGCACAGCAATTTCTAGGCGACTCCTCAGCTACTTCATCCCCACCACACAGCTTTGAGACCCAAGTTGCAGAGAAAGATCCTGTTCTACCGGGTAGCGTAGAGAAGACAAAAAACGACAGTCAATATCCTCAAAGGTTTTCATCCGAGAGTAGTTCAAGTGCCTCAGATACCAACAAATCTTTCGCATCGCATATGGAGATTGACGAAGAACTCCAGGCTAGCATCCTTGAAGACTCTCGAATTGAAGATTATTTTGATCTTAGCGACCGAGATGAAAACAATGAAATTTCCCAAGATAATACGAGTGAGGCTTACGTCGAGCCAGAAGAATCGAGCCAAGCAAAATCCACGTCTTCATTGTATGAAAATACTCCGGCTAGGCAGCTTGCGGAGGATATATCTGCACAACTGAAGCGAAATTTCATGGCGGACAGCTCCGGAGAAGAATCCGATACTTCGACACGCAATGATCCCAGCCTGCATCTAGCGCGTGCAGCCAATGCTTCTAGGAAAGCAAAGAGAAAACGCGCCGCATCGAGCGACTCCTACCGTCCCCGTAAAAGACTCTTTGATACTCGTCGCAGTCGAACACCCGAGACTGACGATTCGAGCATGTACCTTACGAGGGCCTCCCTTGCGAGCCAAACACCAAGATCCGAGGAAGACAGCTATTCCATGACTGCTGCCAAACTGCAACTAGCCCGCCATCTCCGCGATGAGCTTCTTGATTGCACTTCTTTGAAGGGTTTGCGTCAGCACCTCACAAAGTCACTTGATGTCATTGCAGTAGCAGTTATGCAGCCCCCAGAACCGCAACGAGCTAAGGGCAGGCCGAGGGAGTATATGATGTCTTTTACGATCGCTGATCACTCTATCGGCCCCTACGCAGTCGCCGAGGCTCTGATATATCGCCCGCACAAGGATTCACTTCCACAGGTGAGATATGGTGATATCGTGCTCCTTCGGAATTTCACAGTTGTGGCCCTGGCCAACAAGGGTTTCGGCTTACGGACCAACAACAGGTCTAGCTGGGCCGTTTTCGACTATGAGGGTGAACCGCCGCAGATTAAGGGACCACCCGTCGAATATAGCGAAAAAGAGACGCTCTATGTTGATTACCTGCGAGAGTGGTTCAGACTACTCGATGTCAAGGCACGGCAGAAATTGGAATTGGCCAACCAGAAGATCATTAATACGGGCAAATCTAACTAGAGCGAAACAATGCCAAACATGATTAGAGTAGTAGCGATTTACGAAAGGTTTTGCTTTCATATGATACCACCTAAAAGCCATATTGTCTTACCAGTCTTAGTGTATTAGTCACGAATAATGAGAAAACGCAAAGCCTTCGTTGGTCATCAGAAATAGATTAAAAATATAATTTATCGTCAATAATAAACATGGAACTTGTCCAGCAGATGAATACCTGACTCACTTTTTAGATGGCAACTAACAGCTGCTGCACCACAGCAAAAATGAGATCCGAAGCCAGCCCCAAGCTTGCTACCACGAATCAATTACTGGTCTACAAAGGGGATATGCCTACCAACTCACTTATGGTACCTACCTAGTTTTATTTCGGTTACGCAGTGGCATACTCCGGGCATGCAGAAGGTTCGGCGCTGTCGGCGCTGGATACTACAGGTGGTCATCATGCGCTGTGAAAGGGGTCGGGAACTAACATAGAGTTATAGAGAGCAGGCTCCGCTATCCATGCTAGCAATCGAGCCGATACTTGCCGCCGCTGTGTTCCTTAGTCGCTTATTCAAGGCCATCTCTAATTGCGTACATCGAATAGTAGTGGTACATATCTTTGTGTCAAGAGTTTTTATCGCTGTTAGTCTCACTTGGGAGGGCCTGTGATTGCTGTTTCCAACTCCATAGAATTGAACTCTTGCCGTACTAGAGACCTCTTAGAGTGTTCAGTTTAACTACCTAGTGGGTATATCAATGCTGCATCATCCCTTAGTGCACTTAAGTAATGAGTAGGGAGCCAGGCTAAACAGCTGAGAGAAAATCTGGGAGTGATTTTACCCTGATAGCAGCAAAGTCTTCGTGCGCGATTACGCATATTCTGTAGCTAAAAGTTCGATAATATAGTACTTCGCGACAATAGGCAGTAACAGTACTTAGCTGTCTCACTAGAATATGCACACTTTTGCTAGATAGAAAGGCATGGAAGATGTAGTAAGGAATGCCCGTGAAGATAATCATCACGACATCATCTGCGTAACTCCGGTGCTTGATGTGAACGAATCATGAGAAGCTTCGGAGCTACAGCTAACCGAGGATGCTCCGAGTTTCAGTGTTGAGAGTTTTGTCCGCCGCCCTTTCCATTCGAAAAAGATGATAGCATTAAGCATTTACACATCGCCCTCGTGCATAAACACTCGATTAGTGGGAGATGATTGTTTGTCTAGGTAAGACATCAGAAAGGCGCATATCACATTTGTCTGTTTCAGTGAAAGCATCGATGTGACGTCACCAGTCGACCCGCGGGCCTTCTCCGTCGCCAAACGGTCGACATGCCACATGTTCGTCTGCCACGATAGAGTCAGAATCTGGACCAAAACGGCAAGTCGCGATGGAGTCACATGTGTTGTAGGGCATCGATCGGATGACCTGCGTAGAAATGCGCGTTTCCGAAAGCTGCTATCTGCATAGGACCTACTGTAGGTACTTACACAATAGGTAGGCTCGGTAGGGTAAGCACTTACATACCAAGGTTACTGCTAATATCTTGAGGCTCTCGCGGAGCATTGCCTCCGTGTCATCTTACGTCATTAGTTGAATCGTAAGCCAGGAGTGTGGCTGGTGTCACTGCGCTAATGCTGAGCAATGACCGGCAGGATCGACAGATTCAATCGAGATCGAAGATGTCGAGACAGAGCGTGACCTGCTGCTTCTGCTACTGTACCTTGTTGCTCGGCGTCTCCACAAAATGTACCGTCTTGGCAGTTCCCCATGTTCTAGAACGTTTGTGGCTTGAGTGCGGGCAGAACGGGCTTGTACGTAGTGATGCGGTCATAGCTAGGAGTGGCCAGGCAGCTCGAGCCAATCACTAAGAATACCCACATTTAGCAGGCTGTTGCCTCTAATTGGGCGTATCACATTGACAGGAGCGAACCTCACAACAGCTATCCGGTAGATGGCAATATGCAAATCCAGTCAATTGCTTTGGAGAATACATGGGAATTCGGACAGATTTACAAGAAAATGATCTTCACTAGGAGAATTGGCCTCAAACACTAAGATCTGTGGGAAAGGATCAGCTCCCGCGTGCTATTTTGCGGGTATGCTTGCTTTGTTTTTGCTCTTTCTAGAAGAGACACCGAGACAGATTGCAGAGGTACAGATTCAATGACGTCAGCTATTCAGGGCAACTGCAGGCCCCTGTACGCGTAAGTGGAATACAGTTCAATACCAAGTGGGATTCCACTTTCCCCGCGTGTTTCTGGGAGCAGAGACAGATAGGCAGTAGGTACTGACCGACCGAGACTGACCAAGGAAAAAGACATGTGACGTAGCACGTCTATCCATAGTGTCTATCCATAGTGCAGGCGCTTGGGCTAACCCACTCCTTACGTATGTACAGTAGGGCTCTACGACAATGATGCGTGTGCTTGCCTCCGCGGCTGCCACAGCAATCGGTGGGATGCTGCTGGTAGCTAGTGGCTTTCCTTTGTCAGTTGATTGATCGAGCAGGCACCAGTTGTCGAATCCACGGATCGATCATTTGTTTATTTAAACGCTGCCTCCCTCCATCTTCCATCTCTTCTCTTTTCTCTCCATCAACACCAAGCACCTACATCACAACCACAACAGTTCCACAATCACAAACAACACCTACAAACCCCAAACCACAGCAACAAACCATCAAAATGGATAACGTCAAGAACGCCGCCAACTACGTTGCCGACTCTGTCAAGAGTACGATTCCCTCTTCCCTTCTCACTCTCGTGCCACTTCATGACTGACATGCTCAATAGGCGCTACCAACACTGGCTCCAAGGAGGCCAACAAGCAGGTCGCCAAGGACAGCGACGCTTCCCTCGGCACTCGGTGAGTCTACATCTTCGAAAACTCTACGCTATAATCCGCATACTAACATCAGACCAGTGCCTCTGCCGCTAAGGATGCCGTTGGCGACAAGTTCAACGAGCAGAAGAACGACAAGTCCGCTGAGGTCCACAAGGAGGCTGCCAAGCACTAAACATCTCCTTCACGAACCCCTTCGGTCAACCGCCGAGTGTACGATTTATGGATCATGAACAGATGACTTGCTACGGGCAAGCACATTTCCTTTTGGTTTCGAAATGGCATGGATCCTGGTGAACCTGTACTGGAAGACACCTTTGCACGCTCGATATACCCCTAAGATAGCTTAGAATAAAGCCGCTTGTTCATCGCCACTTTGCATCTCGCCAGTACTTATCAATGTGATTGTCTTTTTGGACCCGTCTTGCAATCTCACTGTGTCGTTGCTTTTGCCTCAGGTTAGTCTCTTCGAACTTGACAATAAGTTAGCACACCCGCTAGCTACTCCAATGTCATACCTTACAGCAGGTTTTACATGAACAAAGGTGAAACAATCGTGATTTTCTAATTATATCAGCAGACAACTATAAGCTCAACCAACTAACTCCATATTTTCGATCATTCATTGTCAACTTATAAACAAATCAAATCAAATGTCAGAAGTTGTACCTGAAGATCCCACGACGTGATGGGTAACCAACAAGCATGTCCCTTTTAGGAAGGTCTCTAGCTAGGACTACGCACAGGCCACTTTCGCTCTCAAGGTCCGTAAGCTGAGGCAGCTCAACCGCAGATATGTTTCAGGAAATCCATTTCAATTTGCGACTACACCACTTCGCTTCTCTTTCTCCCTAAACCTTCGCTTGTAGATATTCGCGACAGCGATTGCATCATTGCGCAACCACGTCGAATTCAGAACCGGCTTCAACATGGATTTCCTCAAGGAGAATCTGCCAGCCGACCTCTCCGATCCGGTGACGCTTTGGTCGCTTGCTTCGACCGTTGCAATCCTGGGCGTCGCATACGGCCTCTCGCTCGCCGTGCTCGACAGCACCATCTCCAAGGCTCGCCGCTTCCTGTTCATCTGGCATGCCTTCGATGCTCTGATTCACTTCTGTCTGGAGGGCAGTTTTCTATACCACTGCTTCTTCTCGTGGATTCCCCTCGGAAGCGTCTCGAACCCTAGCGCCCTCGCCCCCACGGCCTACAACTTCCTCGGACACACCAACCGCGCTTATGGCCCCCAGGCCGGCGGTGATGCGCCTATGGCTCAATTGTGGATGATCTATGCGAAGGCTGACCGTCGTTGGGGAGGCGCCGACTTGGTATGTTGGATAGATTTCTGCTTACTCTCGCGCCTCTTACCCCTCATTCGTCCCCCGGTTCTCCCGAAACCCCTCCCGACGTACCATCGTCAAATACGACATTGCTAATATGCTGTTTTTCCCTACAGGCCGTAATCAGCCTCGAGCTCCTGACTGTGTTCATCGCCGGCCCGCTGGCTGCCTACGTCTCGTACGGTATCGCGAAAAAGAAGGAAAACGTCAACGTGATCATGGTCGTGATCGCGACAATGGAAATGTACGGCGGCTGGATCACGTTCTGCCCTGAGTGGCTGGTCATGAACTACAACCTCGACCTCAGCACGTTCATGTATAAGTGGGTGTACCTGGTCTTCTTCAATGTCCTCTGGGTCTTCATCCCGCTGTACGCCTGCTACATCGGTATCTCCGACATGAATGACGCGTATGCCGTAAGGGCCAAGGTCAATGCCACCAAGAAGTCGAAGTAAATACAATTGTGTTGATTTCTAATGGGGGGATGTCATGGCGAAGGTTCGGGGATTAACGGATGCTTTCTCGGCGACTTGTAGCGAGCGCTTGACTTGGATGGACACTTGGATAACTCTGGCGGACTTTAGATCCTTTACTTACATCTATCTGAATCTCTACATAATCATTTGGGACTTGAAGCTTTTGGCCCGCGTTGTTGCCCTTGAGACGACGTGACTTCAGTCTTTTCTTTTCGCTCGGAACGTTAGCCAAAGGTAGAACTCATCTTTGTCGTGTATACTAACCCCGCCGATAAACCACCCTTCCGATTGGCCAGCGTATTCGTAATTATATATACATACATGGCCTACCGTATTCAGCTCGGGATTCATGTCGAACGAAAGCTGACGATTACCCGCGGCGTGTAGGCTTCTGCTTACTACTTGCAGAACGTATGGCATATATGGTACCAAAAGCGCATTTAATTGTTAATGTTCGTGGACCTATTTGGCCCCCGTTGGCGTAGGAACAGGTACCGAGAATAAAGTCAAATACCTGGCCGAATACGAGGTTGAAAATAAGCGCCAGAAAATACAGCGGAGGTGCGACAAGAAGTCTTGTTAAGAGTAAAACGTATTCGTACCTACGGGAACCGTTGGTTGGAGTACCTATTGTAGCACCGCATAGGTCTCTAGACAGGTGTCCGGTTCCAGAACACACATGTCTATACGGGGTCCTCCTCATACGTCATGCTGTCCCTTTGAGCCTCCACGCACATCCACAATTGCGACGGCAATTTATAGATTGCTCTGGGGGAGCTCTCTTGGATCCAGATTTAGTCTATCTAGTCTAGTCTAGTATCTCTCCAGAACCCACATCCTCCTCGCTTCCTCGGGTATGGAATTCAGCAATTCGATCTCTCCCTTCTTGACGGCGACGTATCGCTCCACGAAGTCCTCCCCAAGCAGCTTAACCATTTTGGCATCGCCCGCGAGAGCTTCCAAGGCCTCTTCAAGACTTGAAGGGAATTGTTTATGAATACCCAAAAATCGTCGCTCCTCGCTGCTCAGTTTCGCGGGGTCGGTTGTACAATCTCCCATGGTCAATGCCGCGCCCTCGGTACCGCTTAGGATGAGCGCCGCTAGAGCCAGATACGGGTTCGCCATCCCGTCCAGCACCTTGACCTCCCAATGGCTGTCTTTGCACTTCCGGAGTGGCGTCTCCTTGTTTTGCGTCCCCCACGCAACCCAGCGGCCTCCCGCCCATAATCCATCAACCGTAATACGCTCATAACTCGTCGGATGGCTGTTCGTAAACGCGATGATAGCGGGGAAATGCTCGATTATGCCGCCGTAGAATCGTTCGTAAATCTCCGGATCGTCGCCGTCCTTGGACGTGATGGAAATATGCGCGTGAGCCCCGTTTCCCATCCCCGATGCGAAGGGTCGCGGATGGAGCGTCACGCGGAACCCGTGACGGGCAGCAGTGCTTTCTACGATCTGTCGGGTATGCAAGAGGATATCGCAGGCCACGAGCGGCCTCTGCGGAGGGAGGACAATCTCGTACTGGCCGGGGGCTCCTTCGGCGTGGAAATTCTCGAAATTTATACCAGCATTTTCTAGGGCTTCTAGAATCTCGCCCGCGGCCGTGTTGAAGCTTCCTTTGGCGCCCCAGTTGGCAAGGGCTCGAGCCATCGACCATGCGTGGCCGTCGTTGGTGAGCATCCGGTATTTGTCTTTCGGGTCCCCGGTTTGTTCGAGCACGATGAATTCCAGCTCGAAGCCCACCTGAAACGTCAAGCCGGCGAGGGCGGCCTGCATCGTTACGCGAGATAAGATGCCGCGCGGACATAGACGCGCTATTGAGCCGTCTTCCTCCAGCATGAAAGCGTAGCAGCTTAGGTGGTCGGGAGCTGGGCCACCCTTCAATGTCTCCCAGTCCGGATCAAGTATATATGCGCCTGTGCCGGTTACTCCCGTGACAAGGCAGTCATTGGGGAGGATTCCTAGAGACGCTTTGGTGATGGTGATTGTGAAAGGCTTGCCATCGTTCAAGGCGGCGACGACGCGACGAGAGGGGATGACGTGGCACTTGGCGGAGGATGTGTAGTCGTGCCAATATATCCTGATATATTTGGCGCGTTGGATCTTGGAGAGGGTCGTGTGAGAAGCTCTGTCTTTACTACGAGCTAGCCGGTGCCTTTCACTGCTGATATACTCTTCGAGGGTTTGTGGTTCATTCACCTCGCCTTTCCCTTTTCTACTGGGGGGATTCGTGGTGGCTGACATAGAGTAGGAACCGAATCACTCTCAACCGGGCGCGGTTACGGGAACGCGCTGAAAGTCTTCTTTATAGTCTGTGGACGTGAGCCTGGAAGGTAATAGCTACGTGTAGGAAGAGTAGTTAACGAGCGGGTGACATGTAGAACGACAAACCGGACCGTGGGGCGCCTGTCAACCGGAACGAAATTTCGTGGCGTTTGTGACACGACCGTGCAGAGACATTTACGGATACTGGACTGTGCCGTCTGCGTGTTATTGAGACATTGCTATGATGTACCGTTCATACTTGAGACATGCATCTTTAACTTGTCATGTACCATCACATCTTACCCCTTTTCACGAATCACTCATGATTTCACAGTGCGCATCAGGTGAGGGCTGGCTCTTGCGCTATGCATCGCTATATCGCAGAGTCAATTCTGTCGGTGGCTTAACAAGCTGCGTCAAGTATAAATTACGAAGACACAGGGAAAGGTGCATATCCCCTGTAAACTCTCGGTCTCGATATCTCAACGTCGATAAAGTTTTCACGATCTTCCTGTTCAACAATATTAAAATAGGCAATGCTTCGCAGCAAGCTATGATGTATTTCAGTGTTGATCGTGTCTACTAGATTACCATTCCAGAATGTCGAACCAAGTTCATCTGTCTATCTACATCACCGCCACTTATTCCGTACGTAATGGGAGTGCCTCGTACTTGTTCTGCATGCCATGAAGCATGGGCATGAAGTCACTGCGTTCTTCCAACAGGAGCCATATCGTCTGTCTTGTGGCATGCTATGTCAACAGACAGAGTTTTGATAAAGGATTGTCATCAGTGTCAATGAGATTCTTGTGAGAATATCTACTAATATTATTCGCAAAGGGCTGGCCAGTAGTCTCATTTAGATTTTCATATGAAGACGACAAGTCTCATGCAAATATCTACGTTTCCCAGTGTAACAGAGACTTTATGCTCGAGTCGGGTTTGGAGCAACGGGCAGGTGTGATTTCTTTTCTAATGGTAGTATTAGATCCATGCCGCGCATAGAACATTGTGTCACAGAGTACAAAGAGATATTTGTATATAGTTAGATAGTTGCCCGAAGGCTTTAAAACCTTCGTGCAACAACAAGTGTCTTTACCTACCCTAAAGTGTGAGGTTCCTGACACATCGTGACTATGTATCAACTTGGGCGCAAAGAGCAATCCTGCTGTGATATATTTCGCCGTGCGCAGTGAAATACGTCGCAAGATACCGTTGCGGCTCAAGAAGACAGTGACTTCACCTGGGTCCGACGTTCGAGTCGTGATTCTGGTCCCTCTGGATTCCATCCCGAAATGGAAAAGAATTAAATGGTCCAGATATATATAGATATAGATATCTGTGATTGTATTCCGGTAGAGGTATCTACACGTGTGACGAAACTACTGGTGTCATAAGGCACATATTCATGTACATAGTTAGTTGCTCATAAAGTTCTCAGAGCCCTCACTCAACGAAAAGTGTCTTTTTCCCATCCGAAGTACATGGTTCCCAACAACTCTTATATATGTGTATCACAGATATTATAGCCATAAAGAACTCCCGATACCCTTTTTCTAATGGCTCTATGCTACCTTGTAGCCTGGGTCTGAATAGAGAAGCCTGCCTGTCAGGAGCCAACTATGGGGGCACAATACGACTTTTATTATTGCGCAATGATCTCCAATAGGCTCTATATGCCCTTACGCTATATACGATCTGAAATTTGTCTATATCGTAACACTGACTACAAACAAGGCTAATAATTCTAGAATTTTACATCTATTTAAAACCCTTTCTATCGCTCGCCCTTTTACTATACTTCGAGGTCCAGGTATCTCTGTCTGCGGATCATGCGAACGCACAACTCATTCCACGGGCGGAGTTCCGCATATTGATTATAAATGATTAGTTATCTATGTTAGCTAGCTCTATTTCTCGTTTAGGTAGCAGTCCAAATCGAGTGTTTGATGAACTAACCTTTCCTACTCTGCCTTTCCGCCTCGGTTAGAATATCTATTCGGAATTCAAGCTGCTAACATTCTCATATCCAAAAGCCTCCCCTTGATCTGTTTGATATTTTCTATACTAAGGACTTTAATACATCGAGATTTATGTCTCGCTACTCTCAAGCACAGTTAGTCCCTTGGAGTCTTCGTCTTCTTCCCACCCCCCTCTCTTGACTAGGTCCCTGTATCCGTTACACGTATAAAATTATGTAGATAAATCGCTTGAATCATTATTGTTTACGGTAATTGCTAAACCCAGGTACAAACAGCGCGGAAAGGGCTGGTCCCGGTGATGCACGGCCGACGGCTCTGCAGATTATCAAAGATGAAGGCCGTGAAGGCACCTTAGCAGACAAGGTATTCTTTGTTACTGGTGCCTCGTCAGGCATCGGCATTGAAACAGGTCGAGCTCTTGCCGCCACCGGCGGGAAAGTGTTTCTTGCTGTTCGCGATCCCGAGAAGGGCAGGACTGCATGCCAGTCGTTCTTAGAGCCCGGTCGCGTCGAACTTATCGAGCTTGATGTCAGCAAGCTACAGTCTGTTCGCACTGCTGTCGCCAATTTTCTACAGAAATCGGCGCAGCTCAATGTCCTCGTCTGCAATGCCGGTATTATACAGGTGCCTGCTACACGAGAGGAAACCGAGGATGGATTCGAGATGCAGCTCGCTACAAACTATTTAGGCCACTTCCTTCTGTTCTGGCTGCTGAAGGAGACATTGATTGAATCATCGAACCCCGAGTTTCAATCAAGGTTAATTAACGTTTCCAGTTCTGGTCATCATACATGCGAGATTGTGTGGGATGATTTCAACCTGGAGAAAGACGGCGCTTATGATCCTGCGACTGCATACAGTCAGTCGAAACTCGCGCAGATCTACCAGGCCAATTATGTTGATCGCCACTTTGGCCCCAAAGGCATCCACGCTCTGAGCGTTATGCCTGGCGGCATCATCGAGACTGGTTTGGCTAAATACGCCCCTAAGGAGGTCCTGGAAGGCTTCAAGCAACACCCAGTCTTGTCGAAATGGTTGAAGAGTCGCGAGCAAGGTGCTGCTACTACGGTTTTCGCAGCGGTGGGCAAGGAGTGGGAAGGCAAGGGCGGTAAATACTTGGAGGACTGCGTGGTAGCAAAAGATGAGCCGTTCATGCCCAATCTCATGGGTATTAGGGACTATACATATGACGAGGCTAAGGAATCCAAGACTTGGGAGCTGACCTTGAAGACATTGGGGCCTTTTTTAGGAATATTATGAGTAGTATTATTTAATCATAGATTAGATGATTGCAAATCCCCGGAAGCTTCTACTGAGTTAATCTTTTTAACGTCGGATTATACGGTTGATATCCAATAAATTCTGATCCAACACAAGTAGTCTAGTATCAGTACTCAAGATTATCTCTATTATATCTTGCATGTAAATTGATACAAAAGCTTAGAGCTCTCTACTTACATTATGGATGGGCATGATGGCCTCTTTTCGTTATATCAAAATAGAACAAATCTACTTTGCTAGTTTACACGATCTTGAATATACGATCTTCATACCAAAAGTTTCCGTCGGTGCTCTTCCGGGCCATCTCCATTTACAAAACAGAGTCCCAATAGACTCTCCTTTCATGAGAGCCTGCGAAGCGGGAGACCTTCCTCTGATGAAACAATGTCTTGCCGATCAGCCATGGGCATTGCGGAGCAAGGCTATTACAACAGGAGAGACGCCATTGCTAGTGAGTAATATTTTCTATAGACTTCAATCAACATCAGTCACTTGGGAGGAAATTAGGCTAATAGGGTACCTGTAAAGCTCGCCATAAAGGGCGAAAGTTTTGAAGCGGTACGGTGGCTCTTAGAACAGGGTGCAGACCCAAACGATGGGGACGATGACCAAGTGTGAGTTTTAATGCTATCTTCCATTCGCCCTTGCTTGGTGAGCGTCTAGATTAATGCAACTTGTCGGTTATAGTCCTCCAGCTTTCGCTACAGTTAGAATGCAACCTCGACGAATGCGGCATTTGGTGCAGCTTCCCCCCTCATGGAATTCCTGGTTCGAATGCCTTCAACTCTTATTCTCCCACGGTGCGTCAGTCCACGACGTAGCGCGTGGGAAAACAATGGGAATGCTTAATGTCTATACGTTTTCCAGACGCCAAACACCGAGTTCCCACGACTACACCCTAGATTATATCAATCTGTTGCGATCTGAGAATTATGTAGACTTTGATACGTGTGATGAAATTGGCTGGTCTACCCTTGTGAGTGCTTTCCGAAGCCCCTGTCATGGACTCAAGACTCTCCAAACTCTGGTGGATACAGGTGTAGATATTTCAAGAATCCTAGACGACGGGCGGACATATCTTTCTCTAGCGGCGGAGATGAGTAGAGACATCAGCGTCTTACGATACCTCTACGATAATGGCTGTGCTTCTCACGTCAATCGGCAAGATAGATGGGGCTGGACACCTTTGCATTATTGCGTTTTGGGAGAATCTGGAATACACCACGACACTGAGATGCATAGGCTCAGATTTTTACTAACGTCGGTGACCCACATCCTGGCCACCCCTACATCTTGGCCACCTTAAAACCCACACCGCTTTTACTGACCTTCCAACTTTTAACAACAATAACTTTGTTATTTTCTGCCATTTTTTATTTAATTTTTACTTATAGGTGCAAATATGCTTAAATATAATAAAACTTAGGTTTTAAGCGCTATTTAAAACGTTATAAACAGCTATAGCGTACAAAAATCAGCTTTGCGATAAAAAGTACCTTAAGCAACTTTTTAAAGTTAACTAAACAATATATAGCCTAAGTTTTTAGCTTTTTAAAACTTGCAAAAGCTATTTTAAGCTTAAAAATTTTATTTAATTACATAGGTTATTACTTAGGCTATAATTGGCAATTTACCTTTTTATTAATAACTTTGAGATTTTGCTTAAAGAATTTTTTAGGCTAACAATAACCTTATAATATTTAAAAAGCGCTAAGTGCAGCATTTTTTGCAAAAATATCTAGCTATAAAAATTTAAAAAAAAAAGGCTATTAATTTTTAACGAATAAATAGTATTATTTTTAAAGTTATTTATAATTAGTTTTAACAATTTAAAAATTTAATAATTAAAGCTATTAAACCTAAGAATTATTATAACTTTAATAAAAAAAGCATTATAAAAAAAAAAAGTATTAATGGCTTAATGCTAAAAAGCCAAAAGTTAAAATCCATTTGTAAAAAACAGCCTGGTTTAAAAATTTAAACTTTTTTTTTAAAATATATTTTAGCTATTAAAATAGCTTTTAACCCTTTTATAATTTTTAAAAGCAAAATGCTTTAATAGTAATAATTTTTTTTAAATTTAACTTTTTTTAATAGCTAAAGATTTACACTATATTTTAAAGGTTAAACTTGTAATAAAACCGTGCTAAAATGGCTTTAAAAGGTATTTATTTTAAAAACTACCTTTTAAAGCACTTAAAAAAGGTTTTACTTATTAAATGCTAAATTATTAATATATAATATATATAATAATTATATAACAAACAATTTTATATAGTTATGCTATTAAAATAATATATATATATTATATTTATTTGCATATACCTTTTATATATTGCAACCTTTAAATATGGCTATATTTAAGCCATTAAAATTGGCTTACCGTAAAAAGCTTGTTAATTTACTTATTTTAAATGATTTTATAGCAGTTAAAAAGCAAAATTTTTTTATTTGCTATAAAAAAGCTAAAAAAAAAGCCTTAACAAAGTTAAATATTAAAGCTAATTAAAAAAATAATAAATTGTGGCTTTTTTTAATTACTAAGATTTTAGCTAACTTTTTAATTATTAAAACCAAATTAAAATTAATAAAAGCTTAATTTAAACTATTAAATATTTTATTTTAAAAGGTTTTTTAAATATATTAAAAAACTTTTTATATAGCTAAAGTTTTACGCAATAAATTTTGTTTATTTAACCAGTTAAATAAAAATCTTTATATAAAAAGGCTATTGTTTTAAAAAATTAATAAAGCGTTTAATAAAAAAAATATTAACATAGCTGTTAAACAGCGCAAAATCAAAGTATTTTAAGCCCAGCTAAATAATATTTAGGCCCGCAAGCGTAAAAAGATCCAGCTAAGCCTAAATAGCAAATTTGCAACTATTAAGAACATTTACCAGGCCTAATCGGCTTTTAAAAACTGCAAAAGCATTTTCAGCAAGTCCGGCAAGTCTAAATTATCTAGCAAAGCTAAAAGCTGTATTGTTATTAGTAGAAAGTTGTTATAATATATTTTTGTAGGTTGGAGGGTGTTGATGTTTTAAGGTGGCCAAGATGTAGGGGTGGCCAGGATGTGGGTCACCGACGTTAGATAAGGGCGCAAACCTGGGGACTAAGGCCGGCGCCCATGAGCGAATGCCTATACCTACTCTTGATAGTGGTGGTTTTACGCCCATAGAAATGGCTAATCACTTTGAAAAGCTATGGCCGTGGACCACAGGTGTAGCTTCTCTACTTCGTACCTATGTCTGTGAGGAGGATGTCTTCTACGACGCCATGGAGTCGCAAGATGATGCACCGGCCGCCGCACGGTAGATATCGTGGTCCTCTTTGAGTCTATTAGAGGAGGGATAGTACTAACGTCATCCACAACTGGATGTCACACTTTTTACCAACCTCTCATCTTTCAACTCAGGCTTCTCAATCGATCGGACAAATAATCTGACCGATCAGAAAATCCGATAGCTATACCGACCGATCCTCTACGATCAACATGTCCGTCCGATCGCGCCGGATTTGACGATAGCCCTATCCGATGGCATTGGATCAGATAGAAATCTCATGCGATCGATGATTCCAACGATGTTATCTAAGGAGAGGCTACTAAGCAAGGTTAGGGGTGGTGTAAGGGGTGCTTAGGGTTGGCATTGGTTAGAATCGCTCTGCTACTCGAGTGTCAGACTCTCACGGCCTAGGAAACATGGTTCTATCAACATGTGCTTCTTTGTATTTTCGCTCTACGATCTATACGCTTCTATGAAGTATTTTTATCTAGGTTCTTGTTATGGGAAGACGCTTTCCTACTCATCTATATTAGAAATCAATCAAATTACACTTTACTGCTTCGCTATCTTTTTCATATAGTTAATCAAAGAAATTTTCAACATGGTACCTTTATCCTCTTTTGCTTCTCCCGGCTTTCCGGGCGCTTCTAACGAAATAATAATAGTAAGCTCAAGTCCCTCTGCGAGTCCGATGCCTTCATCACCCTCATCTTCGGCAACTCCCACGCCTTCTCACCGCCCTCCCAGCTTTCCAGACTACAGTGTCTAGACGGAAGAACGATTTCGCGAGTACCCGGGGTACGTCACATGTCACAAGATACGCGCCGAGGTGAAGTGGTGGTGGGAGCATGGCTATCGCCTGCTCAACACCACTAAAGCCCCAAAGCGCGAGATAGTGTGTATAACAAGGGCTAGCTTCAGGGCTTGGAATTGACTCTATTCAGAATACAATAATCTGTTATGGCTGCCTAAGACCTTGACCATTCGGATTCTCTTCCGTTCAGGTGGCTTGGCTACGTATCTATATACAACTCTGGCCAATAGAGTAAACCTCCGACCTCGGCGACTATGTCTCAGTTAAGCGAGGGCTGAATAGCCTCACGTAGGACATCAGGAAGAACATCAGTAATAGACGGGAAGACGCGTCTCAGCGCGTGTAACGCGTTCAGAGGGTCCGAGACTTGCAGCCTCGTATTCGCTACGTGTGACAGTGTGGGTGTGTGAATATTGCATACAAATGTTAAAGTGTTGGTATAAAAGCTTCGAAGACTAAAAGTTCTAGCATCTGAAATTGGAGTCCTCTGTACTACGTTTGCCCTACATTGAGGAAACCTTTATATTCTCTTACTCAATCCCAAAAAAAACAAATGTAGTGTTAATTGTGTCCTCAACAGAGCCCTCCATAAGTGATATCAAGTTCATGCCCTCTCCTCCGTTTCTTCCTCCACATGACGAGTCTCTGAGTCTTTCGGCCACTGGATCATGATCTTCAGCTGCTGTCTTCCATCAGGATTACTTTGCTTGGCTTGAATAAGTACCCTTTCTGTCCCCTCATTCCACGTAGCTTCTACTGTTTCTGGGCGTTCCCCGCGGAACAAATTCTCCGCAACCAGTAGCTCTCGCAGAACGTAGTTTTGGGGCCAAAAGCATGGCCTCCCTTCGTCTTCCATTTCTATAATATCGATTATTTGCTGCCATAGGCTGCTTTGTTCTGTCCACACAAACGCTTTCCAGGTCCCATCGCTGGCATCTAAGCCCCAAGCTACCACAGCTTGAAATGTGGAATTAGCCTTCGCGGGGTCAATTGTGAACCGTCCTTTTGCCCGCCGTCCTCCTGTCCGCCGTCCTTCTGTCCACGGCCCTGTGATTCGAAAATGACAATATATTAGATATGCAGAGTCGTCAACATACCAGACACAATGGTCATAGTTGTTGTCAACGGGGCCTGTTTCGGTAGGAAGTGGAAAGTAACTTATTACCGAGACGAGTTGAGGTATTAACAAAGTTATAGAGATTAAGCTGGCACGCTTCAATGCCCTTGGTATTGCCTCTCTTGGGGTTAGAATTTTCTTGGCATTTATAGTCTGCACAGTTCCCCGGTGAGGATCAATGTAAACGTCTTTGTATAATCGATAGGCTTCTCGGCGAACAGAGTAGCCATCTATGTCATCAAGAAGTATCCCAAGAGGTGCCGGGTTTTGCGCCTCACTAGATTCCGGGCTATAGCAATCCAACATTAATATTTTGGATTCCGCAGTGGATGAAAGAGTAAGGCCCTTATCAAATACAAGCGCATTACTTGTGACTTTAAAGCCATTGTCACGTCTGCGACTGGGTGAGAACCGAACCAACCCGCGACAAGACGAATACTCTGCGGGCGGTCTTGCGAAGAGGCCACTGTTCAGGAAACCGTCCGGGTGCTGTCGTTTCCAAGCAAATATCGAAAGATCATCTGTACTTTTGCATATCTCCTCCTGCAATCGTAAGAACGCGTTTTCTCCTTCGCCATACAGCATTGGCATGTATATATCAAAAATGCCCAAAAGGCAATAAGCAATATCTTCCAGTCGCGAAGTCTCCCTTTTAGCGCCCCATGACATTCGAACGGCGACAGGATAATCTTCAAGAGGCCGTGATTTCATGAGAGCCTGCACATCGATCCCAGTAATTGCCGAGAGTGGGTATTTCAATGATTCTTTGGTTCCCCGTAAATTCCATTGCTGGTCATAGAATTCAATGTTGCTGGGCGCCAACAGTTCTTGGAGCGTCCAACCTCTGGTAAACCATCGACATTGTGCGAGCCGAACCTCTGCCTGGGAATGTCCGATGGAACGTT
Source organism: Xylaria arbuscula (assembly GCA_022385695.1). Lineage (NCBI taxonomy): Eukaryota > Fungi > Ascomycota > Sordariomycetes > Xylariales > Xylariaceae > Xylaria > Xylaria arbuscula. The sequence continues at coordinate 284,338 of MU279340.1, forward strand.
TGCGCTTGAGATGCTTCTTTGACTTATCGCCCAGGACCTCCATTGATCCACGCGACTCTTTCTGTAAGTCTTTCGCGGACTCTACCCCTTTCGAATTCTGTTTAGAGGGTCTCTTGGTGCTGTCCGCTGTCATTTGATGGTCCGTTTGAAGTGTGCTGAGGGCGCCATCATCCTCTGCTGGCAAATCCGATAAGTAAGCACAGCAGAGAGTGGCATTCTGATACCATCGATACATGGAATTAATAGCTTCACTCAGCTCGGCGCTGCTCGTCTTATCAATGCAGCAAGTATCGACCCAGGCCCATTTCATTTTGAACTTGCATGCTAAGCGACATGTCTCTTCAATTTTAGAGAATCCCTTCTTGGTGCGCGCGACGTCAAGATTTTGGAAGTCCTGGAATGTGACTTCCTCGTCTTCCCAGGTGTGTGACAGGATCACATACTCATTGGAGGGTTGAGATGGGTGTAATACCAACTTAAGGGTGAGAGTATCAATGAGCCACATTATTACTCAATGAGCCGATGGTGATCTTGATGACAGCTTGACAGTTTTGAAGTGGTGTTGAGTTTTGGAGGACAGTTGCCTACAGGTTGCCTGGGACACTTGAACGGCTCAATTGATCGCCAATAGCTGTGCCACGCTCGCTACCCTGCCACATATTAGGACTTTTATGAAACGCATAGCCACGGAAGGGTACCGTAAGCTCAGCATGTATCAACGTGCATTTCAATTTAACACATCCATGTTTCAAATATTACTATTAAAGACATGGGTTAAGTTAGCTGCGCCCACTGAATAGATAAATTAGTGTCTGGACTCCTTACCAGTAGTGGCAGTGGGATTGTAGCGCAGATATTGTGATTGACCTACGTTTTTCTTAATTAATTAGAAGAATGCTACATCTACAGTTAACAGGCCGAGTCTACTCACGCTACCCAGCTGGCCTTATTATCTATTACTGTAGGATATAGTGCGGCAACTATAGTAACCAGATGTCTGACGGCTGAAGAGCACCCGGTTACTACAAACCCAGAAACAGATTGACTGCAGATGCAGCATTGCTCATTGATTAGCCAAACTAGACTAGCATCACCGAGGTGATTCGTCGTATTCCGTTTGATATTTTCTTGTTTGATGTTGTGGATAGGCAGATTCGACTTGTAGATGAGTCTACAGCTCCAAATCCCGGTCGCGCGGCTGAATCCTTGACAGCTGACCCTTTTTTTAGAGCAGTGCCCGGGGTGCAGGGTACTGTTGTTAGATTTAAGGGGTTACATGACTAGCTTCATTAGGGACATGACCCACACACACACAGTTTATATAGTGCACCCAGATTTCCCTTATATATTATAACATAATAATTTTTTTAATTAATTAATTAAAATACATTAATAAAACTTGTTTAATTTTAATAATTAAAAGTTTTATATATTATATATTATTTATAAAGCTAAATTAAACAATTAATTAATATTAATAGCTTTAGCAATAAATATAAAAATAATTTTAGCTAAATTAAAAAATTATACGTTTTAAAATAAAAAATTTATAGCAAAAGCAAGCTTTTTAAACTTTTAAAAATATTTTTAATTAAAAAATAAATTTATATAATTTTTAACATTAAAAATGTTAAAATATAAAAACTATTTAAAAAAAACTTTTAATAAATTTATAAAAGCGTAATTATTAATTATTGTTATTAATAATAAAGTTAATTTAATAAATAAACTTTAAAACTTTTTTAAAATAATAAAAAAAAGTAAAAAATTTTATTAAGTTAATTAAAATTAATATATTTATTTTAAATGCAATTATAATAATTATTAAAAATATATTATAAATTTAATTATATAATTAAATAAATTAATTTTTTTTAATTATAAACAAATTATTTTTTAATTTATAAAAACAATTAAAAAATAATATAATTAAATATAAAAACTAAAAAAATATTTAAAAGCTATTTAATAATTATAAACTAAAGCTTAATATTATTAATATATAAAAAAAATATATATAAAAATATTATTTAGTTATAAAAAAGCATAACGTGGTTTATAAACAAGCAATATATTTAAGCAAACAATGCACTTTTTTTATAAATGTGTTAATTTAACTTTATTGCATAATAATTTTTTAACAATATAATGTTAAATAAAATTAAAAAAGCTAAAATACTTTTTGCTATTTAGGCTATTAATTTCTGTTAAAAAATTAGCATTTAATATGTTTATAAAATCTATTAACTTTTTAAAAGCATTATACGTTATAAAATAAACGGTTGCACTGCATAAAACAAAACTCACGCCAATATGCATAAACTTGATTTAATTAAAAAGGATGTTCTTTTTAAGTATATATTTGATTTAAATAAGCAAAGATATTCCTTTGCTTACGCTATTATAAAAAATATGGCCGATTTTCTCTGCAATTTGTGTAGCGCACCTTTAGTTGGCAAGCACTAGGCTTACAACTTTGTCAATTGCTATAAAAAGCTTTAAATGCAATTTATACATTCTTATAATTATTAAAAAGCATTGTGCAAAATTTTAAAGATCATTAGCACGTAGTTTAAGCGTTATATACGCGTAAAAACGCAATATAGCATTTATAATAACAATATTTGGAACTTTAATAAAACTAGGTTTATAATAGGCCAAATCTGCGCATATATGGTTATTACACGCGCCAATCAACGTAAAAAGCGTAAAGCAGTACAGCTTAGTAATAAAAAATGGTTAACAGCAATTTGTGCTATTAATTTGCATGGTCTATTTATTTTGCTGTACCTTATTTTCTAAGGCGTTTTTTATTTTTAGCATTGGTACAAAAACACCAACCTTTTAACCGATTAAATACTTAATACTAGTTTTAATAAATAAACAAACAATAATATAGGATTAAAATAAGTAAAACATTTTAATAAGCATACTTAATTGTTATAAAAAAGCATATATTAATTATTAATGCTAAATTAGCATAAAAGTTATATATTAGCTAAGTTTAAAAAGTATTGCAAAAAATAAAACATTATAACTATTTTTTTGCTTTTTCACTTGTTATATTTAACTTAACCACTTAACATTAGGCTTTATAGTGTTTTAAAGCAGGCGTATAGTTGCCAAATTAACAAATTTATTAAGTTATACGTTAATTATATTACTAAGCCCAAGTTTTTTATTACGTTTAAAAAAGCCTACTTTGCTACTTTTATAAAATCAAATATTTTAAAAAGTTTTCAAAAGTTAAAATTAATGCCTTATAATCCGCAGGCTATAATTTTAAAGCTAGATATGCAATTATAATTACTAACGCTAATTTACAACACTGTTAAGCTACCCAACCCTTAGGTTTTTCAAACGCTAAAAACCGCTAAAAAAGCAACCGCGCAGTTAATTTTTATTAAAAGTCAAATCTTTAGTTACCAAAAAAGCTTTTTAAAGCTAATTTTAAACATTATTAACCAGCTTGCAAAGTTAAATCAAATGTTAGCGCATTAACTAACCTTTATAAGCAATAAAAACCAAAGGTTTTACAAAGCAAATAAAGCACTAAGCAAGCGCTGGAAAGGCAAAAAAAGGCGCTTACAAAATAAATACAGTTTTACTGTAAAAAATACAACTAATTTAATTGCCTAAAAAAATGCGCAAAACTTAGTACGGTTGCAAACGTTGAAAAATTGTAGTAATAGTAAGTTAAGTTTGCTGCGCCAGCAACAATGTAAACGCTGCAGCAAAACCGGCCACAATGCTAAAACTTATAATAAAAAAATAAAAACAAATAATAAATTAAAATCCAATTAATTTTTAATTATAACTACTTTAGTTGTAAAGTTATTAATAATTAAACTTAATAATATAAAAAAAATGTATTGCTTGCTTAAATGTATTGCTTGCTTATAAACCACATTAAATAATATTATAGCTTAATAAAACTTTATATAGCTTATAAAAATTACCTTTGCTTTAATAAAAAAAACTTACTTTAATATTAATAAAAATAAAATATATAATAATATTATATAAGTTTTATTGCTATTTATACAAAAAAGTTTTTATTTTTATTTATATTAATAATATTATATTAATTTATAAAAAAAACCTTAAATTAATTGCTTAAAAAGCTATAAAATAACTTTAATAAATATATTAAATAATTAATAAAAATAATTTATAATAGTTTTTAAATATTAAAATTATATAAAATTATTAAAAATAATTAATATAGTTATTTTAAGCTTTATATTTAAAAAAAAAAAAATTTTTATTATTTATTTTTATAAACATAATTAAACTGCTTTTATATATAAAAATAACTATTAAATAAAAAATTTATTTATATTAAAAAAAAATTAATTATATATATAATAATAATTATTTAATTTAATATTGCTTTTAATATTTTAAAACTTTTTTAATTTTTTTTAAATTTAAATTTAAAATATTATAAAAATGTCAGTTGTTTATTAAGCTATTTTAAACGCATTTAATATTATGTTTTTTAATTTAAAAATAATAATAATTTTAAAATAATTAATAATGCTTTTTTTACAAACAATACATTTAACTAAAAAAATTTATAAATTTATATAATAAAGCTATTTAATAATATAATAAAATAGCAAATAAATAAGCAAAATATAATAATTATATTTATTATAAAAATTAAATTATTAGCATTAACGCAAATAATTATATTAATATATATAATTATTAATGTTAAAAACAGGTGTTAATTATTATTAAAAGCAGTCGCTTATATACGCACCTAGCACCTGGTTATATAACGGGTGTGCATTCGTTTTTAATATAGTAGCTAGCGGTGTTTGCTAGTGTAGCGGTATAAGTGCTGCTTATACCTTTGTTTTTTTTTGGGATTAAGCACTTTACATTAAACTTGCGCACGCAAAGGCTATTGTTTAAACTTAAATAAAAGCAAACAAAACTTAAAATGTTATAAAAACTTAACTAATTACAGCTAATGGTTTGCTATACTTGCTATATATATATGTAAGCCATAGCATATATATAATATAAAAAAAGTGTTAAAAGCAGTTGCTTATATATACACCTAGCACCCGGTTATATAACGGGTGCGCATTTGTTTTTAATAATTATAATAAATATAAGTATTATATTATAATTAACAAGCATTTATCGAAAAATAACTGCAAAAAAATGTGAAAAATAAATATAATGCTAAAAACAAAAGATATAATAAGCAATAATCACTATATTAAATAAAATAATTAAAGAAATAATTAAAATATAAAAAAAATTTAAAAGCTATATATTTTATATTATAATAAATTTAATATTAATAATATAAAATATATAATATATTATTTATTTAAATAAAAAGAAATTAGCTAATATAATTATATTAAATAAAATTTATAATTATTTAAGCTAATGTTATTAATAGCATTATTTAATAAAAAAATAAATTAGCCGGCTTATTTTGCATTAAATGTTATAACTAATAATTAACTTTAAAATAAATATTTTATAACATTATTTTTAAAACCGAATAACTTTATAAATAATGTTTTAAAATAACTTATAAACTTAAGTTTTAATGCTTATATAACTTTATATTTATTTAGCAAAAGCTTTATATATATTTAACATTTTAATTTAATATTAATAAAGCTTTATAATTATTTATATAAGGTTTATTTATATTTAAAACTAATATAAATTAATTTATAAAAATTTTTAAAGTAATTATTTACTAAGGTATAGCTAGCTAATAGCTATTGCAAAGGTATTTAAAATAGCTTATTATAAAATATAGCATAATTACTTAAAAAATATATGCTATAGCTAGCTTAAAAGTTATTATAACATATTTAATATAATATATATTATATAAGCTTTAATTAATTTATTAATATTTATATTTGCTTATTAATTTTAATATGCCTTTTTAAATAAAATATTATTTAATAAGCTTTAATATATTTTAAAACTTTAATTGTTTAGCAGCAATTAAAAGCTTAGTTAAGTTATTAACTGCTATATTTTCGGTAAAAATATAGCATATATTAATATTATTGTTATATTAAGCTTTTTTTATATATAAAAATTTTATAAAAGTATGCTTTATATATTAATAATATTTAAGGTTTTTTAAAGTTATTATAGCTTTTATATTATTTAAATATAATGGTATAACACTTAAAATAAGCCGAAATTTTTTTAAATATAAACCTTTTAAGTATTAAGCTTTTTTAATAGCTTTAATTAATGCTATATATTTAGCTTTTAGCATAAAAAAAATTATAATATTAGCTTTTTTAACTTTTTAACTTATAATATTATTAGCAGCTATAATAATATATTTTTAAGTAAATTTAATAATAGTTTAACATTTTGCAAAGTTATTATTATTATAAATAATAAAATAATGTAATGATTTATGCTTTATAGCGCTATAGCATATAATTAAGTTAACATTTTTTTTTAAATATTTAAACAGTTTTATTACAGCTATTAAATATAATTTATAAAAAGCTTATATATAAATAATTAATTATTAATAATTAAAAGCTATATTTAATTTTATTATTTATATAAAATAATTAATAGTTTTTATAAGCATTAAATAAAAGTATTTATTTTTTAAGCTTAATAATATATTAACTTTTTTAACTTTTATAATACTAAGTTATAAAAAAATTTTAATAGGTTTAATATTTATTAAATTAAGCTTAATTAAAGCTTGGTTAATATATTAAAGCTAGCTAAAATAAAGCTTTTAATTAAGCTTATTTTATTAAATTTTAATATTTAAAAATTATTTTGCAAAGCTTTAATTATTTATAAAGTAAATATTATTAATTTGCTTTTTAAGCTGCGTTATATAAGCTATATTAAAGCTTATAATAAAATAATTATTAATATAAACTATTATAAAATGCTTAAAAATATTATTATAATATACTAAAAAATTGCTAATTAATAATATAAAGCTTAGGTTTTTTATTAATTTATTTAGCTTTTTTTATTATTGTTTAAAAGCTTATTTTAAGTTATACAAAGCTTTTAATAATTATAACATTTATTAAATTTTAAAAAAATAGCTATTTTTAATAACAAGTTATAATAAATTAAAGTTTATTAATAGTATTTATAAACTTTTTAAAAATTTATAATATATTGTTTTAAATAAATTTTCGTTAAAAAATGCTTTAATAAAATTTATTAATTTAATTTTTCAATTATTAATTATAATTATAGTTAATAATAAATGTTAAATTAATAATATTATAATAGCAGCATAAGTTTTAAAATAATTAATATTAAAAATTTATTTAAAGCTTTTAATAATATATTTAGCTTTATATTTATTAATATTGCTTAAAGCATTAATTTTTTGTTTTAATATTTATTAACTATTAATTAAGCATTTATTTAAGCTTATAGCTTTTATAAATTATAATGCCTTAAATTTTAAAAGCTGTTATAATTTAATTTTAATTATTTATAATTATTTATTATTTTTAAAAGTTTTTAATGCTTTAAATAATATTTTAAGCTTTTATAACGCTATTATTATAATATAAACAAAGCTTTAAACTATTATATATATAAAAAATTTAATAAAAAAATTAATTTTTATAAAGTTTAAATTTTTTTTATATTTATTTTTTATTATGCTAAATTATTTTTTTTTAGCAATAATTATAAGTAATAACTTTATTATTATAAAAAAAATAGCTGTTAAAATTTTTAAAAATTTAACGTTTATTTTTTTTAATCTTTTTATATTAATAATAATATTGTTTTTTAAACTAAAATTTTTAAAAAATATATAACATTAAAACAAATTATTTAAAAACAAGTTTTTGTTTTATAAATTTTATAAGTTTTTTAAATAACTTTTTTAAAAAGTTTAATATATTAATAATAATAAGCCTATTAAAAAACAATAGTTATAAAGTTAATATAAATGTTTTTAATAGCTTTATAATAATTATTTGCTAAATAATATATTTAATTAATATATATATTAAATAAGTTTTAATATTTATAACCGTTATAATATAATTAATTTTAATTTATTTAATAAATTTATAAACTTTAATTTATTATTTATAAAAAATAATAACAAAATATTTAAAGCTTATAATTTTATAATATTTTAATAAAAGTTTATAAAATGTTAAATTTAATTTTAATTTATTTTATAAAAATTAATAAAAAATTAAGTTTTTATTAATAAATATAATATAATTTATTAAATTTATTATAAATGTTAAAATATAACATTATAAATATAATAATAAATTAAAAGCTTAAAAAATAATTTATAATTAATTTAAAATTACCTTTATAAAATATTTTATTAAGTTATTTTATTTATAAATATATAAGCTAAATATATTAAAATTAATATTTTTAACGCTTAATTATTTTTTTATAAAGCTATTATTAACTTTAATATTAAAGTTAAAGTAAAAATATATTAAATAACGTTTATAATAATTATTAAACCTTTTAAAATAACTTTTTATTATAATATATATAATAAATGCTAATTTATTTTTTTAGCAATTTTACTTATTTATAATAAAATTTACAATTTATTAAAATAAAAAAATAAAATATTTAAAAATAAAGTTTAAGCTTAATAATAATTAAATCTTTTATTATAATAATTAATATAATTATTAAATTAATTATTAAGTTAAAAATAAGCTATTTAATAGCTTTATTTATAATATATTTAACGGAAAAAAAATTCTCGCTTATTAATAACAGTAAAATATAACATTTTAATAATAATTTTAATAGTTTTTTTTAATAAAAATAAGCTAATATAATTAAGCTTATAATATTATAACATTATTAAATTTAAAAGTTTAAATTATTAAGCTTTAAAAATTAATTTATTAACAAACTTATTTAAATAAACGTTATTTTAAGTATTGCTATTTTATTTTTTAAAATTTATTAATTTATTTTTAATAACAATTTAAAAATTACTAGCTTAATTTTTAATTAAAGTTATAATGCTTTATAATATTTATAATAATAATTAAACATTTTTTATAACATAGCTATTAAAGCTTTAATAATTAAAATTTTAAAGCTTATTTTTTAAAAATAAAAAAAAGCTTAACTATATAAAATATAATATAGTTAAAGCTTTTTAATTGCTATTAAATAACGTAAATTTATTAAAAAACCTTTTTAAAAAATAATATAACGCTTTTAAAACAATATTTACACTAAATTTAAAAATATATAACATTTTTTTAAAATAAAAATGCTATATTTTTAGCTTAAATAATATATTTTTAATATAATAATGTTTAAATTACATAGTATTAAATTATTATTAATAATAATTATAACTTATAAATTTATTATAATTTATAAATTAGCTAAAATTATTAATAATATAATATATATTATTTATATTATATAATTAAAGCAAATTTTTAACTGGTTTAAAATTTATAGCAGCTATTAAATTATAGTTTTTAATAAATGCTAAAATAAGCTAAGTAATAATATTAACGCTTTATTTAAATAAATGGTATTAAATTTAAAATATAAATTTATTGCTAATATTAACGCTATTATTATTGTTTTTAAAAGCATTAATTAATTTAAAGCTAACTTTTTTTATTATTATTGTTTCGCTATTTATTAAGCGTTTTAAACGGCTAAAATACAGCGTTATTAATAGCTAAAGCAAGGTTTTTAAAGCTTTATAGCACTTTTTTTCAAAAGTTACAAAAGTTTTACAAAGCATTTGCTATAAAAGTTTTCATTAAAACATATAATAATGCTTTTTTTATAGCAATATTAAAGCTAAAATTAATTTTAAAAGTTTAAAAAGTTTATTATATTTAACTTATTTAAATAAAACAATTAAACTTTAAAGCTTTAAAATAATTATTATAAAGGTTAACCTTTTATAATACCGCACTTTTTTCCGTTAATTTAACCATTATAGTATTACATTTAATATTAAACATATTAAAATTATTTTTAATAATAAATATTAAGTTATAAAATTTTTAAGTTAAGTAGTTTTTTTAAAATTATTATTTAGTTTATAAAAAGTTTAAAAAATTTAAAACGTTATTACAAAGTTATTTTAATAGCTAATATTAAATTATAATATTAAACTATAATCATTTTATAGCAATAATAGCATTATAACTTAATTTAAATTGTTAACGCATTTTTTATTTAAGCTGGCCACCCAATTAAGCTGGCCACCTAAATTTTTATATAAAAATATACTAGAAAAATCCGTGCATCTCGACAAAAAATAGGTCTACAAACTAATAATTGGTATTTTTAAAATCCTTATTTAAAAAGGAATCCAATAGTAATTTTTTTAAATTTGCTACTATTTTATTTGAAATTATATTAAAAACCACGCTAAAATTTTAGCGCGGTTTTAATTGCACCTATAAATAAAATAGTAGCAAATTTAAAAAAATTACTATTGGATTTCTTTTTAAATAAGGATTTTAAAAATACCAATTATTAGTTCGTAGACCTATTTTTTGTCGAGATGCACGGACTTTTTTGATATATTTTTATATGGGAATTTAAGTGGCCAGTTTAATTAAGTGGCCAGCTCAAATAAAAAATGCGTTATAAACTTTTAAAATAATAGGTTTAACAATAAAATTAAGCAATTTAATAGCTTTAAAAATAATTATAATATTTTAAAGCTAAAAGTTATAATTAATTTGCTTTTATAATTTTTGCTTTTTAAAAAAACTATTAATATATTTAAATATTTTGCGGTTAATTTGCTTTTAAATTATAATAAAAGCCGTAAAGCTAGTTATAAGTTTAAAAATAAAAATAATAGTAAAAATAAATGTATTAACATTATTAATAGCTTAAAAAGCTAAAAAATAAATCGATAAATTTATTATAGCAGTGGGAATAGCGCAAATAAAAACGTAAAAGCTTTTAATTACGTTTTAAAATTTTTTAATAATATTTTAAAGCATTTAAATAGCAGTTTTTACAGCGGTAATATAAATATTAAAGTGTTATAAAATAACGTTATAAATAATAATTATAAAAGGAAATTAATAATTTTTAAAGTTATTAATAATTATAATATATTAACAAACAAATAAACACTAAAGTAATAAAAAACAAAGGTAAAAAATAAAAATACTATAATTAAAAATAAACACTTTAATTATAATAATTAAAAAAGTTAATATATTATTAAAAATAATAATTAATAAAAAAATAATAAATATTTTAATTAAAAAATAGCATTAATATAAAGCTCCCGGCAATAAATATACCAAGCTTATAATTTATTAAAAATAAATGTTAATTATAATAAATATAAATATTATATTATAATTAATAAACAATTATTAAAAAGTAGTTATAAAAAAATATAAAAAATAAATATAATGTTAAAAATAAAAAATATAATAAGCAATAATTATTATATTAAGTAAAATAGCCGAAAAAATAATTAAATTGCTTAATTATTTAAATAATTAAAATATAAAAAAAGTTTAAAAGCTATATAATTATTTTATATTATAATAAATTTAATATTAATAATATAAAATATATAATGTGTTATTTATTTAAATAAAAAAAAATTAATTAATATAATTATATTAAATAAAATTTATAATTATTTAAGCTAATGCTATTAATAGCATTATTTAATAAAAAATATAAATTAACCGGTTTATTTTACATTAAGTGCTATAGCTAATAATTAACTTTAAAGTGAATACTTTATAATAAATATTTTATATAAAGCAACTTTATAATAAATACTTTATATTTCATTTATTTATATTAAAAAATAATTATTTTATAACATTATTTTTAAAGCTAAATAGCTTTATAAATAACATTTTAAAATAATTTATAAGCTTAGGTTTTAATGCTTATATAGCTTTATATTTACTTAGCAAAAGCTTTATATATATTTAATATTTTAGCTTAATATTAATAAAACCTTATAACTATTTATATAAGCTTTATTTATATTTAAAACTAGTGTAGGTTAATTTATAAAGGTTTTTAAAGTAGTTATTTACCAAGGTATAGCTAGCTAATAGCTATTGCAGAGGTACTTAGGGTAGCTTATTATAAGGTGTAATATAACTACTTAAAAAATATATGCTATAGCTAGCCTAAAGGTCACTACAGCGTGTTTAGCATAGTGTGTATTACGTAAGCTTTAATTAGCCCGGCAACACCTACATTTGCCCACTAATTTTAACAATTAGCTATAGTAAAAAATTAAAAATAAAACCTTATATATTATTTATATGCTAATTAACAATATAATTGCAAATAACTTTATAAAGCTATTAAATATAATAAAATAAAACAAATTTTTATAATAATTAAAACTTATTAATATTTATAAATATTATAATATAAAAAAATTAATAAAAATATATAATAAAGCTTTAAAAGCTTTTAAAAGTATTTTTATAAAAAATAAATCAAGCTATTTAAAATTTATAAATTAAAATATAAAAGATTTATAAAAAGGCTTACTTATATAAAGTTTTTTTAAAAAGGTATATTAAATTTAAAAGGTTATATAACTAGCTTTATTAAAAACATAACCCACACACACACAGTTTATATGGTGCACCTAGATTTCTCTCATATATTGTAACATAACAACTTTTTTAATTAATTAATCAAGATATATCAATCGGACTCGCTTAATTTTAACGACTGTATGCACTGCTATGCAGGTGGCTAACATACATTTGTTAAATATAAGGGATATAAGCTTATTTAGTATATTAACTAAAAGGATATTCAATGACGGACCCCTGTTAGGATAACAGGGGCCCCCATACATTTCTACCTACAGACGCGGTCACTACTAAAGAACACATACATGAACACATCAATTAATACAACACATTTAACCTAATTTGCATGCCATCGCTTATTTTTAACAATTAAAAGTTTTATTGCTATATTAAACTATTAATTAAATGGCTATTAGCTTAATTAAACAATTAGCATATAAAAACCAATTAATTAAAACGCAAAAATTACGCTTAAAAACGCAAACAACTTTTACTCCTAAAATAAAAGGCTTAAAAGCAAAGCAATTAATTTAAATTTATAAGATTATATTATACCAGATTTTAAAATAAAAATATTATAGCTAAAGCAACCAATCATGCCTAAAATTAAAAACTATTTAAAGGCAGCAATAACACCGGCATTAGCTATAAGATTTTTTTTAACCGTAAATTATAAAACAATAAACCTAAAACTTTTAAAAAGCGTAACTAAGATAATAGCTGTTAAAAAAAACGCTTACAATATAAATTTAAACAATTATAACGCTTGAATATATAAATATACAGACTTTATTAAGTTAATTAACTAATTAAAAAACTAAATATTTAAAACTGTGTTTTAAAACTATAAAAACATTTTATTTAAACTAATAAACATATTAAATGTTTAGTACAAAAAGCTATATACTATTAAAGCATATCTTAAAAATAGCTTAATATATTAAACACGGCTAAAATATAGATCTTTTATTAACAACAGTGCTAAAAAACCACCAAAAAACCTAGGAACTTAGGCAATAAAATGGGAAAAAAAGCTAGCTATTGCAGTAAAACATAAAGCTACTGATTTTACAAAGTTTTATAATATTGCCATAGATTTAAAAAAGGCTTTAAAAACTAGTTATTAAAAATGGGTTATAGCATTTAAGCTAATTAACAAGCCAAAGATCAAGCAAAAAACTTTAAACTATATAAAGGTTGCAGTAGATCTTAAAAACAAAGCAAGCATTTAACTGTTTATTTAAAGCAAGTTTACTAAAAAAAAGCTATATAAAAAAAGCTTTCACTTATATGGCAACACTAAAAAGATTGGTGATTTTATTAAAGTTAAAAACCTAAACAATTGGCTTAAAGCAGCAAAAAAAAGCAAAGCACACACTTTTTAAAAAAAGGGATTATAAAAACAAACATAAGGTTTTGCAAGCAAAAGATCTTATGCAGATATAAATACAAGCAATACAAAGTGCAAGCTTTATACCTAAACCTATTTGTTAAAAAGGTGTTAGTATGCTTTTTTAAAACATGCTTTTAAAGAGTTTATACCAAATTAAACTGTTTAAAAAATAGCTTAAAAGCTTTTAAAATCGGACTTAAAGCTAGTTAAAAAAATTAAACAAATTAAAAAAAAAAAGCAAAGCAAAATAAATTAAAGATTAAAATAAACTAACTATTAAAAAAACTTGCTTAAATAGCTTTTGCAGCAGGCAATAAAACAAGAATAATTTATAAACTAAAAAACTTAGCTATTTTTAACTTAAGGATAACCATATATATATTTAACAAAATTAATAGGTTTTTAAATTTTAAAAGAGCTAATCCTTATAATATAATATACGCAAAAAATGGAGTTATTTTTATTAAGGGATTTAAAAAAGTTAATATTTAAGTTTAAAAACTAAAGGGACTAAAGGTCCATTGACTTTATAATATAACCTATTGCTTAAATATAGCTACTAACTTAATATCCCTACGTATACTTAATAGGTTAAGGTATTGATAGGATAACAAGCCACTTATTAATTTTCTCCAATAAAAAAACGGCTTAATATTCTGCCGGCTGTAAAACCGGCTCGATTAGTTTGTGATAAAATATCTCCTTTTATTATTTAAAAGAATAGCTTTTTACACAAAGCGCAACAAGCTTAATTTATACACAGAGAAACCACTCTTTAAAAAGGACCTATTTTAATAGCATTTTAAGATAAAATACCTAAGACCTAAAGCACTGCGATATTTAATGGCTTTATTTTAAGGGGTGGGAATGCGCCAAGCCTTTAATAATAGTAACAAAATTAAAACCGCTTAATATAACGTGTGTAATGTGTCCAAGATTAAGCGCTAAATTAATAGATTACTTAAAAAAAAGCTAATAATAGCTAGAACACGCTTGGCTATTAATTTTCACAACTTTAAAGATTTTAAAAAAAATAAAGGTGCGGAATGGTGTGTAATGCTTATAATAAACCGCTTCTCCGGCTTCACTTTCAACTATTACTTGCATAATTAAATATATTTGTTAATTAAAATTGCATTTAATTATTTGATTAAGCACCTAAAAAATTACTATAAAATTAAGGTATTAATTATTAAATGTGATAACAAAATAACTATAAATATAAATAGCACGTTAAAACTTACCTAGCATTTTTAAACCACTAAAGGAATTACTTTTAAAGTGTTTCCTTTTAATACCCAAGTATTTAACAGAGGCGCTAAAAGATTAAAGGGTGTTATTAAAGATAAGGCAAAATCTATGAGAAATGGATTAAAGCTACCGATTTACCTTTGGGTGGAGATTGTTAAGGCTGCTGTTTACTTATATAATTAAACGCCTAAATATTTATATAACTGGAGAACTTTATACGAGAAGTTTTATAACTATTTTTAAATGTAAAACAGTATTATAAGAAAAAGCAAAATATTTATATTATCCTATTTTAAGGTTTATGAATATAAGGCTTTTGCAATGATTTTAAGCGCTTAAAAAAAAACAAACAGGCGAAGGAAACTTAACCCAAAGGCTTAAATTGGCTATTTTATTAAATACTAATCATTTATTACCTATTAAATCTAGTTATCTAAGATTAATAAAATTGTTATAACTAGGGACGTTATATTTAATAAAAACGCTACTTTTTTAGGGGATATTGGATTTTTAAAGGATGATCTTTTAAAGATTACTAACGAGGAGTTTAAGGCTTTAATTGCTAAAATCACCTAGCAAATCTAACTAAAGACTGCTTAGCAGTTTTTTACCAATTTTTATGAGGATTAGGAGGTGTATGCACTAATTAACCCTGCTAAAAAGGCAGAAGCTAAGGATAATGTTAGCAAAAATAAGGATTTAAAACTGGATTTGCTTATAAGAATTAATTACTTATATACCAAGGCAATTTTTGCTTTATATCTAACTTTTTTTAAATTTTTTAACTTTTGTGCTTTTTTTAGCGCTATAATTAAAAAAGCTGGCCAAGAGAAAAATCTTAATAAAACTACTAAGTTGCTTAATTTAACTTTAAGGTTTAAAGGAAGTTATTATACAACCTTTTCCGAAGTTATGGCATATAAAAGTTGTTAAAAGGCTATGTTTAATGTAAAACGCCTAGCAACTGCAAAATTACAACATAGCATGCTAATAAGCAAAGCTAATAAAGCTAGATCTTTAAAAAGATTTTTAAGCTACTTTAATAGCAAACTAAAATTTAGCTTACAAAATGCTGCAGCTTTTTTAACGTTAAATATATTTAAATCCAGCTTATAAAATGCATTAATTCCTCCGGCGTTAAATATATTTAAATCCAGCTTATAAAATACATTAGCTTCTCCGGCGTTAAACATATTTAAATCTAATCCACAAAGTGCTTTGGCTTTTTTAACGTTAAACTTAACAAGGCTTTTTTAAGCTAAGTTTTAAATTTATTGCTAAAACCTTTTACTACTCCTAAAGTGGTATAAAGATCTAAGTACTCATTTTATAAAAAAGCACTTTAAACAAGCCAAAAAGTCACATCTTTAAAGCTATAAAAAAATAAATACATAAAAAAAAGTTAATATATATATTACCTATGGAAAGCTAACTTTAAATTGTATATAAGTGTATGTTTACAAGTTTAATAAGCATGGTTACTATTAAAAATGCAAGGCTAGGCTAGTTATATAAAAAAACTAACAGCTTACTAATAAAAGAGAAAATACCTACGCTTTAACTTTAGCAGAACAATTTTTTTAAACCTTAATAGCTATAGCAGCTAAGTTTAACTTTAAACTAAAGCAGTATAATGCGGTAAACACATTTGTAAACGCTAAGCTAAACAAGGAAATTTATATGCAAATGCTTCCAAGGTATTGCAAGCCATAAACTTTATTTCAATTACTTTAAGCGTTATATAGCTTTAGGGAGTTTTTGTTGCTATGGCAGCGCAAATTTACTTAATCTTTAAAATTTATAGGCTATTAAGCCGTTTTTTACAAGCCATGCTGTTATTTCAAGCAAAATGTTTTAATTTTTATTTATGTAAATAATATAGTTTTAGCTTATTAAAAGCATAAAGAGACAATTACTTAACGTACAATTTTTAAACTAAAGTGCTGCTATTAAATGATTAGTAGAAATGACTTTTTTTAGTTTCTCGGTATGGAAATAATCAGAAATTATAACAAGAGCTTAATTTAGCTTTTTTAATCCTTATATATTAAAAAAATAGTTAAGCTTAAAAATAAAAATGCTTTGCATAAGGCATATATACTTATAAAAGCAAAAAAGCTAAGCCTTTATAATTAAATAGCTATTAAGCAAAAAATTCATAGTTATTAAAAAAAAATAGGCTTGATTATGTATAAAGCAGTAATCACCCGGCTAAACATTGCTTTTAAAGCTTTACGGCTATTTTGTTTTAATTTAAATTTTAGGCTAAATTACTATAGCTTTGCTAATTTCTTATTTAATTATTTTAAAATTATTTAATATTATGCCCTTTAATTTAAAAATGGAAATAATTTTGTGGTTGCTAGCGATTTTTTGTTTGCAAATAACATTATTAACTATAAAAGCTTACAGGCTTATATAATAAAGCTTTTTAAAAGAGTTATTAAATAAAAAGCTAACAAATAAAATATTATAACTATATTAATTACTAAAGCTAAGTTATTTGCGCTAGCTTAAGCAATTAAAAAAGCTATGTTTATTAACTAACTAATTAAAAAACTAAAAGTTACTTTAAACAATTAGCAAATTTAAATTTAGTGTAATAATTAACAAATTATTAGTTTAGTAACTAAAAATATTGCTATGCTACGGATAAAGCTACGGTATGTTAATATTTATAATTACTAGCTACGTTAAAAAGTCCTCACTAAAACTCTCAAAGTTAAATATATTTTTACAAATAATATAATTGCCGATGGCTTAACTAAGGCCCTTTTTAAAAAAAAATAAAACACCTTTTTAAAGCAGCTTAACCTCGTAAATATTAAAAACATTTAAAAATAGCAGAAACCACAAAAAATACCCACAGAAAAATGGAAAATGTTAAAGGACTTACTAAAAGAAAGAAGGTGCAACACATGGATAAATAAATAATTAAAAAGGGTATTTCGGTCTCTGAAGAATTGTGAGAGGTTATTGCCATGAGTCTCTGGTTGTAAGAATCATCCTTCAGGGGGTGATTCCTAAGGGGGTGTGTCAGATATAAGGGATATAAGCTTATTCAGTATATTGACTGAAAGGATATTCAATGACGGACCCCTGTCAGGATGACAGGGGCCCCCATATATTTCTACCTACAGACGCGGTCACTACTAAAGGACACATACATGAACACATCAATCAATACAACACATTCAACCCAATTTGCATGCCATCGCTTATTTCTGACAACATTCTGACTAGCATAGTTGCAGCACTGTATACCACCAAAATTACTATGGCAGGCAATGCTTTAATATGACAGTGCTATGCCCTAGATACACCACATCCAACCTTGCCACCCACTCTTGAAGTCATATTCTCTCACAGTGTCTTGCCGCGGCCTTTTCAGAAACCCCCTCGGTCTCTATACGATGCGGCCTTGTCTTAGAATATCGCACAATGCCTAGAGCACTTGGGCTTTCTCTAAAAATTAGATCTATATCCTCAAGCCCCAGCCCCATCGTCTGACCGACTTTTGTTAGCGACAGTGTACAATCGACCGAGCTAGGGGATCTTACCTCAGGATATAGAAAGTAGATAGACATAGGGATGAGAGCCCCAATAATGGTATAGACAATGTAGTACCTATATCCAATATTCGCAATAGCGACAGGAGTAATAATGGTGACTACAAAGTTCCTGATTCTATTATTATTGACTCGTTTAAATCAATTAATATAGTAACAGTCACATACCAAAGCCAATGATTCGCAGTCGATATACTTAACATAACGACACGAAGACGAATGAGGACGACTTCAATACAATACAAAAAGTTGACTCCTAAAAATCCAATTGACAGAAAAAAATTGAACAAGAACACGAATAAGACGCTAATGACTTGAGCAACAAAATTGGACTTCGGAAACGAGGTGGCGACCGTAAGACCGAGCATACAAGCCGCCATGCCGGTTCCGCTGATCATTAAGCAGACGCGACGACCAAAGCGGTCGATAATAAAGAATGGGATGAAACCTGCGACCAGTTTCCAGGTCAAAGCACCTCCGGAGAGAATTCTGGATGTCTCTGCATCGAGCCCAAGGCCTTGCTGGAAGATAATGGTCGAGTACACGGAGATCAGGTTACCCCCAGAGAGTTGCTGGTAAAGTTGTAAAAGCATGCAGATGCCAAAGCGATAAGCCAGACGGTCTTGACCCATTTTCATCAAGCTAAGTAGAGAAGTATGACCAGTGGATTCTTCGAGCGAGAGATGAATCCCGGCCACGTCGGTCATGATCTCTAGGCTGTCCTCGGATAGATCTTTCAAAGCTCTCATAGTAGCAATCGCTTCGCTCTCGCGTCCGACGCGAATCAGCCACCTGGGAGACTCAGGCATAAAGAGAATTACAGTCATTAGGAGAAGATTAAAAAATGCGCAGATAGATATGGGCACCCTCCACGAGATGGCGCCCACCGTGAAAAAGAATCCTAGGTTGATCCAAGCTTGTAAGACGTAACCGAGTGTGAGAAATAGGCCCGTTAAGACAACTTGCTTTCCGCGATGTTGAGAGCTAGAGAGCTCGCTGAGCCATGTCGGTACCACACCACTGAGAATCCCTGTTCCCACACCGAGGATAACGCGACCGACAATGAGCTGCGCGAGTCCGAATGATGAGGCTTCTAATATCTCGCCCACGAGTGATACCAGTGCCCCCGCAAAAATCACGGGCCTTCTCCCAAGGCGGTCGGCAGTATATGAGCAGGACAAGCAACCTGGAATGGCACCCAGGGTAAAGCTAGCGACAACAAGGCCTTGTAGTGTGGCATGGCGGGATTTGGTTGAGCCGGTCGTGTGAGCAGTGTCGATCTCCGGAAAAGTCGACGTCCAGTCCTCGAGACCTAGCAAGCCTCCAAGGTTTGCCTGGTTATAGCCGAAGATAACGTAGGATGGCAAGACAACAAGGAAGATAAGGGCAACGGTGAGAGGTTGGCCACGAAGGCCGATGAAATGAGGAGACGATGCCATGCTTTGCAGTAGGCAATGGTAATATTACTCCGACTTTCTACTCCCCGTAATGATCGAACAGAATGCTACGGCTCTGCTAAGTGAAATTTCGGTTCTGAGGCAAAAGACATCAGAGATATGCAAGATTGGATCATTTCGAACATGAGATATCTGGGAAGACAAGACATATTTGAATGAAGATATACAGACGATGGTCTGGGGAAATGTAAGGAATGTATTCATAGACAGTTTATCCCGAGATACTGGTACACGTGGAACTCCGGGGTACTGTCCGGGGTAATGCGTTTGTGGGGGGCGGAATAGCATCTTATTCCGAAGCCATCGATTTTCCCCACCTGTGACCGTAATTGTACTAGTTGGGGCCTGGGGAAGTAATTCGACGTTTACTGTAGAATATGTTAAAGTATTTATGGAAAACGTTGCTGGTCATGCGTGAGAGAAAAGGGGCGAAAAAAAATCTCTGGTTGTCGAAGACAGGATTTTCTTACTTGAGAGCTTAGAATACTATGTTGTGCTAACTGAAAGAATTGCCGGCTCTTACTTCTAGGTCCATAACCATGTCCAGCATGTGTGAACATCTAGCCCCTTTATTCGCGGTCCCTTGGCTGGAGATCTAGACCTCTGCTAGCCCGCTTTGGGCGTCTTAGATGCTTTGTTCTTGGATACAGTATTTCTTATTCCAGCGTATGAATGTTGATTAGCTTCATTCTGCATCACACCAGCTGCCGCGAGCTTCCAGAGTAATCGCATCAAAGCGCAGGATTAGAGCCTCAAAAAGTAACTGGGCTCCAAGCATGAAGGTTAAATGGAAAATACATATACAATGAGTACAAGACGTACGTAGAAGGTGGTAAGGTCATCTTAAAGCTCATTACTTATATATATATATAAAATCTATCCAAAAGTGTCCCTTTACTTTCTAAATTCATTAAGTGCTCTTAGCGGTAACATGAATTCTCTCTTTACCAAGAGATTTGGTAAAATTTACGTTGAGTGTGGAATTTGGGCCATTGTGCTTTCAAGCAGCGGATCCATGTAGTCTAGATGGTTGAGGTCGTATAAGGCAACTTCAGGACTTCTAAAGTCTTGACTTGAACCCCCTGATATGACATCTAGGGTCTGGTCGCTCCAGAGGCCGGGTATAAGTGGCCCATCATCTAGACCAATTGAGGCGGAGTATATAATGAGACTAGAGAGTGACTGTAGTAAATTGAGACACTCACAAAGAGCGTAAGCTGAATATTCCGGTGTGCGCCAATGCCAGGAGTCCTCTGTAGAGTCCATGAATGGATGTTTTGATAAGATGTCCGCTGCCATTTTGATCTTATCGAGACTCGAATTACGAGAGATGCCGGGAATTTTATCTTGAGGCGACTGCTGAAACCATAGAAATATGTGTAGCATTGCCGACTGAAAGATAGTATTGGGTGAGAGTGGGAAGACAATTCGGCACATCCGAGGATTCGAGTATATGGTAAATGTGTCTTCGATAATCGCAGAACTTGAGGAGGCGCACCACCTAAGACTTTCATGAAATTCAGGAGTGGTTTCAGAGAATGTCAACCCTGGTCGATGAATAAGCATAATAGCCATGTTTGATAGCGACGGTAACAAGACTCGACTAAAAGGATCATCATGAAGATCGCGGCGGTGACCAATGCGGAGCCTAATCAGTCCATCACTATCGATTCGCCCATCAAGTTGACCAACAAACTTCTGATTCCAACCAAGCAGTTCGTTCCGAAGGTTCACAATTTTCTCAGGGCCATTGCGCCGGCTAGTGGTGGTGTATAGTTGATCGAGTATAGTTGATAATAGGCGACCTAGATGGATAAATGCAATGAAGTCATTTACAGGGGTCGACTCTCCAGGCAAGGGTAAAGTGATATTTGGTATGTCGCCATGACCGAGGTCGCAATCCAGTGGATAGTCAATATCAACATCGTTGTCGTGAATTAAGGTTGGCAGCCCGTGTACGATAGCGGTCATCCTTGCCTGGATTAGCTACTTCTGACATGTTGTGGGCGTTGACTATCGTACTTATCGAAAATATATATCCACCACCACAGCCTCTTCCTCAACTCGTTCTCTCTTGGGCTGTATTTAAAACGCCTACCGTGCCTATGAAGTCCCAGCGAGAATGCGCATTGGACCATAATCCCACTGATACAGGGCATGGACTGGTGTTGCCCAGTCAAGAGGATGTAGAACGACAACAGCGCTATGCTATGAAGGCCAAATATGTCCGCCCTCGAAATGAGGTTAGAAGCTGTTGCTGCTACTGCATCAAAATAACGACTAAGCTCTTCGACCGAGGCCGTGTCTATTTCGTCGTCGGTGGCTATTGTCGAGTTGATCATTATGATAAGTGCTACCTGAAATAGAGCAAGGTCCCGGTTTTCAAGAAATGGCCATGCCATGTTTTGCGCACGGTTGATAGCCTCCTGTAGTCGTGGGGCGAGATCCGTTGGTTCAACGAGAGGGCATAAACAGGACCAGATCCTAGTAAAGAAAGCCATCTGGTCTGAGTAGTAGGCGAGTGGGCGCCGAAATAATTCCGTCACCGTTGGTCGTATCGGTGTCGAGGGGCCTATAATTGGCAGAAAGGTCTTCTGGTTAACCCAGTCAAGCATGTGTAGTTTGAAACTACCCTCAGGGAAATCGCCGTATGGATATTTGCTCCGTACCGCTTGTTGTACCAAGAGCACGAAGTGGACGCCCGTCGTCGTTCCGGCAAATCTATCCACGCCAGAGCAGTCTTGGACCAGCCTCCCCATATGTTTAATGAGAAGGGCCGGTATGGTCTTTGCTTGAGCAGAAGCGGAGTAGGATGCTGAAACCTCTGGCCTTTCTGATGCCATATTATGACTAGCCGACAGCGAAGGTGCGTTCATGACAGCTTCTCCTAACCGGGAATTCAAGAGGGCCACAGACGCCCTTTCTACTTCTAGTTGACGATGGAGATCTGCATTCTCATTTCTCAATGTATCAATCTGGACCGATGTCGATGGCTTGTAGCCCCTAGCGGTCGTCCTTCTTCGTAGGGTAGCGGATGTCACACATATAACTTGAGCGTTCATACAGCTGCCGCACTATTCAAATGTTATCTATGCTTTCACTATATCAAATTCCAAATGATTCCAGAATCAGATCTGGTGTCCAATTGAAGATGATTCACGTAGCGTGAAGATTAAGGATGGATCGTAAGGGGTTCTTACAGCTGGAAGAGATCCATCACATTTGATTTTTTTCCTGAAAACGATTGAGAATGCATCAGTTCATGTTAGCATTGTTTAGATTTGCATTATCATACTGGCGGCATCGATCACTACACATTCACGTTACTAAGCGTCTCGCGAAACTAGCTCCCAAACAGGTCTCATACCAAACCTGGCCTTCGGTAGAGACCTCGGTAGAAGCTGTTAAGATCCCAGTCGACGGCGAGAGAGCTCCTGTAGATGCTACGCTATCCGTATTCATCCTGACTTCTCATATGCAATCTGGTGAAGACGCGACGTGTCGTATTGACCTCGCAATGGCGGGCGAACAAAGTGCTGAGCGACGCAGGCTAGGTTCAAGTTTGAATGAAAGGGTGATAGATAAGTTTGGAGATCGGACTCCACCCGGACTGCTCTTATTCAAGGCCCCTGACCTAAGTATGCTCCTTTGAGCCCTTTCACCCCCCGTTCGCACTAATCCCCAGGTTTTTGCACTCACTAACGGCTTTAGTCTTCTCCACCCATGTATGGAATAGCAACTTATTCCGAGAAGACTTTCGGCGTTAGCCCGGGCTACCACCTATCCCGAGTCGCCTCGATACTGACCAAGTCAGATGACGAGCGGCAACGCTTCCCCCGTAGCTTTTGCAATCTTATGACATTTAAGAATCATTGGTTCCACTATGTAGTTGGTTTTGGGAAGGACATATACATATATATAACGATTTTCCTGAACTCTAGAGCGGTCGTGACAATTGCATTCATCTTTCACTTTTTCGCCGGATCAAGATAATACTAGCAAGGAAGCATCTTCCAAAATGGCCGTCTCAGCGCTAGATTCACGCATTTTTCGAAATTTGTTTGGCACACAGGAAGTCCGCAGCATCTTCACAGATGAGGCCTATTTGATGCGCTTAATTGAGGTGGAAGCAGCCCTTGCCAGGGCAGAGTCCAAGGTCGGCGTCATTCCTGAAGAAGCTGGCCGAATCATAACAAAGGCTTTAGAGAATACAGTGCTAGAGTACGTACTACAAATTTACAATAGCTATGTTACACTCATCCCCTATTTTGCTAATTCTGATCGATCACAGCTACGATCTTTTAGCAGCTCAGACGGAAATCGTTGGCTACCCAGTCTTGCCTCTCGTGGAGCAGCTTGTCGATAAAGTCCCACAAGAGATTGCCAAGTACATCCACTGGGGAGCGACAACACAGGACATTATGGACGACGCTTCGATCCTCCAGATGCGGAGCGGCCTGCAAATTGTGAAACGAGAACTTGAAAAACTCGTCGCTACGCTTCAAGTTTTGTCAAGTCAGTATCGCGATACACCTATGGCTGGCCGTACGCATCTCCAACACGCCTTGCCGTGCACTTTCGGATATAAATGTGCTGTATATCTCTCTGGAATAGTCCGCCACCTAGAAAGACTTCGAGAAATCGAAAAGAGATGTCTATTGGTGCAGTTTGGCGGCGCAACCGGAACATTAGCATCGCTTGGCTCGGATAATACTGGCCTGAAGGTACGATCTCAGCTTGCCAAAGAACTGGACTTGAAGAACCCTCCAATCACATGGCATGTGACTCGAGACACTATCGCCGAGATTTTAAACTTCCTCGCCCTCATTGGAGGGTCACTGGGAAAGATTGCTTACGATATCATCATTATGTCATCAAACGAACTTGGAGAGGTGGCAGAGCCGTTTGTGCTGCATCGAGGTGCCTCATCAACTATGCCTCAGAAACGCAACCCCATTTCTAGCGAGGTCATTTTAGCAGCTTCAAAAGTTTTGCGAGCCAACGCCGGACTAGGCCTAGATGCGATGATAGTTGACTTCGAGCGAGCCTCAGGCCCATGGCATCTAGAGTGGATAGCCATCCCAGACTCTTTCATCCTTGCGGTTGGAGCGCTACATCAGACAAATTTCGTCTTGGGTGGCCTGGTCGTTAATACAGATGCTATGTGGGAAAACTTATGCTCGACTCGGGGCTTGATAGTTGGGGAAGCTGTGATGATGGGCTTGGCTCCTTTCCTGGGAAGGCAACCAGCGCACGATATCATCTATGCGGCTTGTATGCAGTCTATCGAGGAAAAAAAGCCATTGTTACAGGTTCTGGAAGGAAAGTCTGAAGTGACGGCACATTTGAGCGCTGAGAAGCTTGAATCACTATGCGACCCTAGTAAATATCTCGGTATAGTTCAGTTAATGGTAGATGAGACGTTGAAAGTTGCAGCTCAATTGCATGTAAATGGACAAGGAGATGGTGCCAACGGCTTTTAAATACGAGATAGGTGGTGGTCAACTGAAAAAACTTTGACCGGAAGTTTCTCATAAAATACCAGGTCTAGAAGACACGATAAAGAAGAAACCATTCGATTCGCAAAATATGAATTGCTAGAGGGAGTCAAAGATTGTGTTAATTTCACTGTGCACAATATCATGTGTGCTGTCACACGTAGCGAATACGAGGCTTCAAGTCTCAGACCCTCTGAAGGCGTTACACGCGCTGAAACGCGTCTTCCCGTCTATTACTGATGTTCTTCCTGATGTCCTACGTGAGGCTATTCAGCCCTCGCTTAACTGAGACATAGTCGCCGAGGTCGGAGGTTTACTCTATTGGCCAGAGTTGTATATAGATACGTAGCCAAGCCACCTGAACGGAAGAGAATCCGAATGGTCAAGGTCTTAGGCAGCCATAACAGATTATTGTATTCTGAATAGAGTCAATTCCAAGCCCTGAAACCAGCCCTTGTTATATGTGCTCAAACCGTCAAAGCCGACATGACTACTAAAAGAGTGTATTATCGAGGGACAGAAGTAATGCATGGTTTTTGGTTTTACCAATGATCACCTTCGGTGTATATCGCTAGAATATACTATCACAAGGCACTGAGACATTTATGTACTTATATAGTACTCCAGCGTCAACAACAAATATTTTTGGCCTACCACAAAGCACGAGGTTCCTAGCATATACTTTAATTACTTATTGAATGTTCATTTGATTGCGTTTTCTTTTCTTTTTCTTTTCTACTCTATTCTCTTTATCTTTATATTTTTCTTTTTCTTTGTGGAAACAAAACAAAACATACAAAACAAAGCATATCCTACCTCCTATTTCTCATCCCCCTGTCCCTCGCCTGCCGAGAGAATACTTTCAATAATTGTTCAAATGGAATTGTCGGGGTTAAGTTCCGCATACTCTTGTAGACCATACCAAATATCTTCGTTGACAATTCCGTCCTTAAACGTCAGAAATTCTAGTAGCTCGATAATGTCGTGCTGGAAATTTGCAGAATCCGTTAAAAGAGTATCGTACAAGTTGGTAATATTGTAATAGCACATGAGTCCACCAGGAGTAGCGCAATCACAAAATCGAATATCACCATCTCTATCTTTTCGAAGTCCCTCATCAACCGATTTGCTCAAGTCTGCTAAATACATGAGAGCAAGTTAGGATTGACGAGGGTTTCTGGTTTGGTAAGCCTGCACACATTGTTGTTCATATTGTTGCTCATATTGTTGCTCATATTGTTGCTCATATTGTTGCTCATATTGTTGCTCATATTGTTGCTCATATTGTTGCTCATATTGTTGCTCATATTGTTGAT